>OX244283.1:5207500-5617500 GCA_945867215.1 Epinotia demarniana
GTGAAATATCTAGGTGTTACACTGGATAAGGAACTGAATTGGAAGAAGCATACAGATCTTACCATCACAAAGGCACTGAGGGTATTTGGAATGTGTAGATCAGCGTATGGCAAAACATGGGGATTGAACCCAAAGGTACTTAAGTGGATCTACACTATGATGGTGAGGCCCATATTATTGTACGGCAGCCTGGTATGGTGGCCAAGGACTTTAATGAGCACATGCAGAGAGGCTCTGATGAAGGTGCAGAGATCGGCTTGCATGGCTATAACAGGAGCGTTTCGTACCACGCCTACAGCGGCGCTAGAAGTCCTACTGGACCTACCGCCACTTCACTTGGTGATTAAGTCAGAGGCGCGGAAATCGCTCTACAGATTAAGAACTCTTGGACTGTGGAGCGACAACAAACCAAAGACTAAACACACAAACATGGAGACTGATGGTTTCTTAGACAGAATAACAAGCATGGGAAGTGACAAAATGCTACCCAAGTTTGTATTCCATAGGAACTACACAACAAAAGTTCCATCCAGGGCTGAATGGGCCGAAGGTCTAGAACCGCCTAGGTCTGGTATCGAAGACAGTATATGGTACACGGACGGATCAAAAATGGGATCCGGTACGGGAGCAGGCATTTATGCGAATGACTACAGTAGTAGTGTAAGCATTGGTAGTTTGGCAACCGTCTTCCAGGCGGAGACATACGCTATAATTGCCTGTGCACAGGAGAATATAGACAGGCAAACCAGAGGGCAGACCATCTATATACTCAGTGACAGTCAAGCGGCCCTTAAAGCACTTACGGCGCCGAAAGTGGAATCTAGACTAGTCTATAACGGCGTCCAGGCACTGAACAAGCTTGGAAAGCATAATAAGGTGCAACTAGTTTGGATACCAGGGCACGAGGGCTTCATCGGCAACGAAAGAGCGGATGAGCTTGCAAGAGGGGGGTCTACAAATCACTTTGTAGGTCCAGAACCATGTGTGGGACTCTCGCAGGGAACCATAACTTCGGCCTTTAAAGCCCACGCCAAAACCAAACACCAACACGAGTGGAGGAATGAGGCGGGCTTAAGGCACTCTAAGCTCTTCATAGAAGGAGTGGACTCGGGCTGGACTAACAAACTCTGGAAATCCAGTAGGAAGCAGCTCAGAATCATATCTGGGGTGTTCACAGGTCACTTCGGGGTCAAGGATCTCTTGGCCAAGATGGGACTATCGGACAGTTTAGACTGTAGAATGTGTGGCGAGGAGGATGAGACTATGGAACACTTATTGTGTGAATGTCATGCCCTTGCCAGACAAAGAATGAATTACTTCGGTAACGGTTATCCGCAACCAAAGGAATTCAAGGTACTTCCGCTGAGCTGCATCATCCGCTATGTGGAAATGATGGAGCGAAGTTGAGAGTAGACATAAGGAGAGGGCAAATGCACAAAAGATCCCACTGGGTCGAAGTGCATCCGAAAGGGCCCTCATCTAGATAAGATAAGATAAGATAAGACATCCTTTATCATAAAATGTCATAATTCAAATATTCTTTGACCGAGTAGAAGCATTTTTGCACTCGCATCTTTTGAGGTGCCTTCCAAACATATTCAGGGGCATATTTGATATCCATTTCGTCATAACCTCACTCACTGCGTGTCTTGCCAGTGTTACGGTTGTGCTGATGAATTTAGTCTTGTCGAAGGCTCCCTCGACGTCAATGAAGGTGCCTAGACATTGTCTTGTTTTTGATTGCGACTTCAGCCTTGGTCCAACACCGCATTAAGCGCAGATTCTGTTGATTTACCTGAACTGTAGGCATGTTGGTTCTGATGCAGAGGCACCCGCACTAGCGTCTTCAGCAAGAAGGAGGTTAGGCTTATTGGTCTAAAGGATTTGGGGTCAGTGTAGTCTCCTTTACCTGGTATCGGTATGAAGATAACCTCAGTGAGCTTACTAGCGGACTAGATCAGTTTGTGTAAGCTTCTCCCTTAATATTTATTTATTTAATTTATAGCTACCTAGTGGTTCAGGCATGCGGCTGTCAAGCGGCGGTCGTGGATTCGAATTCCGGCTCGTACCAATGAGTTTTTCGGAACTTATGTACGGAATATTTACCGTTAGCTTTTCGGTGAAGGAAAACGTCGTGAGGAAACCGGACGAATCCCAATAAGGTCTAGTTTTCCCTCTGGGTTCGAAGGTCATTCGTAAAACTGGTGCCTATGCCAAATCTTGGTATTAGATGTCAAAGCGGACCGCGGACTCCTCGAGCGGGCAGGGGCATTACCGGGAATAACGCTAGGAGGATGATGATGATAGCTTCTGTGTAGAAATCTATATTCTCAGTATCAGAACCATATGTGCAGATCTCGCCCAAATCAAGCAACCCTGTGAGGTCCTTTACTGACCTGTTTCCGGCGGAAACTCCGTCCTCGCGTAAGTGTGGTCCCGGCGGACGGCGTCCGGTTCATACTCGTCACATGCTGACTCTGCAAACAAGTTTGGAATTAATCACGGACTTCTACACCGGTATAAGAAGTTTTCCTTAAAAACAAAGTTTTAACTGACTTCACACAAATCGCTTCAAGCGGGCCTATACTATTTGAAGAGTTCCTTCATGTTCTCCAGGACTCCATCATCAGATCCTGTCCTGATGACCACGGGACCACCTGGAAAGGATACCCGTTCTAAGAAAATATTTTTTTCAAAAACGGTCGCGCCATGCCGCTGTTCAAACTGGACTACAAAAACATTGTTGGTCCAATTTAATACGTCGCGCGCCGCACGGCGTTCGGAACGGGCGCGGGCAGTGATTCAAGCGACACCGCCGCGAAAACACTCTTCCTGAAGAAGAACTCCCGAAGAGTTCAAAACATGTCGCCCGTAGTGACATTTAATACGTGGGTGGAACCGTGTTAGTAATTACTATCATTATTGTTGGTCAGTTTGAATTCATAGAACGCCTGTTCGTGCGACGTCTGGCTAGTGGCTAAGCTAAGTTTTGAAGTCTGATTTCTGACCATCTTCATCCACATAAATAAATAAATATTAAGGGACAATCTTACACAAATCGACCTAAAGTGCAAGTCAATAGACTTTGCTATCTATGTAAACAAAGGACGTAAATTTGTATTGTCGCTGTTTCTTCTTTAATATTCACATCACGTCATCAAACACCACTGAAACTACACACTATTGAACCGGTCGTTACCTTAAAATTCAAAACCACAAAATATATAACTGAATCTTGGATATTTCATTACAAGTTTAAAATGGTTTCATAAGTTAGGTTAGTGTGCCCTGATGCAATGACGTTTTTGTTTCTTTTATTTTCTACAATTGTCTATGATGGGTAGTGTTGTGACTAAAGTTGGTGATATTGTAAAGCCGCTACACACTACCCAACTCACGCTCTCTACCTGTCAACGCGGTTGTATACACTACGCGGTAGTTTTATAAGTGGGTAAAGAATCGTAGTGTTTTATCAGTGGGTAAAGTGGTTAAAATAACTAAAAATACCTACTTCTTTTTTTACTTTCCATATTTTAATATTCGCTATGTTTTGACATAAAAGAGTACAGTAAGAGTCTCATACTCATACTCTATATAAGCGCTCATAGCCCAGCGGCGCCTGCGAGTCGGGAACGATTACGCAGGTTAAGCAAAGATGGCAGCGGTCAGCCTTTGGATGGGTGACCGCCTGATGTTTGAGTGGTTAATATAAATGAGCGCTTCCGTGCTTTGGAAGGCACGCTAAGCAGTTGATCCCGGCTGCTGTCTATGACAGTAGTCGTTAAGCCGAGTTAGAGGCCTTCGGGCGGCTTGAGAACTTCTAACAGTCGAGTTGCCCACTCACTTGACAAAGGGGGGACAACTGTTACTCGCGTCCGCAGGAGCTACCTACCACAACCCTGCACGTGTCTCCTGGGTGGTACTAAAGAGTGACAAACTTTAAAAGGCCAAAATAATGTATGCCATACGATTAAATAAAACTCTATATAATATTTATTGCATATCACATTCCCCATCACTACTAAATTCATCATTCAGAGACAATTTCAATATGGCGGTTTGTTAACATAGATAGCAAAGTCCATTGACTTACACCTTAGTCCCATTGTAAGCTAAATAAGGCTTGTGTTATGGATACTAGACGACGATATATTTAATAGAGAGAAATAGTTAAATACATAGAAAACGTCCAAGAATCAGTAACAAATATTCATGCTTATCACGCAATACCTGTTCTTGAGTCACGGATGTTTTTCTTTGTATTGTTATTAATCTTATTGAGTATGTATATCGTCATCTAGTACGCATTGCACGGCCAAAGTGCTCAGAAATATGTCAACACGTCTCTAATGCCTCGACAATAGAGGCGTGTTCACATATCTATGAGCACTTTGGCCGCTCCGATATATCTGATGGTGTCTGTAACCTTTGCTTAGTTTGGCATTAGGTCGATTTGTGTAAGATTGTTGGTTTCTCCTCTTACGTAGTCTCCTAGCTCCATGCTAAACGGTAGTCATTACAAGCCATTGTATGCAAGAATCTGAAACCGGTATTTTTTGTATGGGAACGAAAACGTTATTTTTTCGTTCTTTGTTAATTATTTTATTTCTAATTGGGCAATCTAATAATGCGCAGTCGTTACCTCAAAACACAAATGAGTCGTACATATGAAGTATAAAAAAGTTCGAGATATGTGATTATTTCGAGATTTTTGCAAAAAACCGGTTCCGATCCCTGATTGTATGTATCCCCCGTGTGGTGTCGGGTTAGAATAGCACCACCCCCTTTCTTTCTTTCAAAATCAATCAAAATCAATTATTTATTCTGCAAATATGTCAAACGGTAATTTACAATAAAAAATAATAATCTTACACAATAATAATTTGCAGATTAAGGACCGATACAAACTTAAAAAATTAAATGTCACGTTAATGAAAACAAAACAAAATCGCAAACCATTACATTCGATATAAGGTCTGTGCATTAACAAAATGTTAATGATATTAATTCAGTATTCCAGAGATGTATAAGGTCTCTGAGCGTCCAAATACAATTTATAATTATTCTTATGTTCGTAGGGAATAAGTCTGTGGGTGTCGTAGGAGTCGACTAAGGGAACAGGGTTGAAGAGTTATGTTGGCGATGGGCTAGCAATCTGTCACTGCAATGTAACATTTTGTCGGTCTTTTATACCCACATTTATGGTAAAAGTGGTACTGGAACACAAGTTTCATGTGCTCTGCCCACCCCTTTTAGAGATAAAGGCGTGTATGTATGTATGTATATCATAAGTACTCACGCGACACGCCATCGTCGCTCGACGCGTCGTCCGACACCTCCGACTTGACGGCGGGCTCCTCGTCTGCGACAAACACAACATATTACTTTTAGAGCGGTTACGGTGCGTACGAATTTGAGCTACCTTCGGGTAGAGGCACAGACGAATCTATACTAATATTATAAATGGGAAAGTGTGTGTGTGTTTGCTTGTTTGTTTGTGTGTTTGTTTGTGTGTGTCTTTTACGGCAAAATGGAGCGATGAATTGGAGTGATTTTTTAAGTGGATATAGTTGAAGGGATGGAGAGTGACATAGGATAGTTTTTATCCCCGAAATCATTCCCTAGGGGAGGGGGGGTAAACGTTTGTATGGAGCTGCGAAGCTCAACAGTCGGTAATTTCCCGGTCCTTTTTAGCCAAACAAACTTATCCGAAGATACCTAGTATGAATACAAAGAAAAAAAATGATAATGCGTTGTGCTTCAAAAATTGTATGTATTATGTCTTGCCCTCTCACGGGACAATGATGTCCCGGACCTTTGGGAGGCGTGCGTGGAAATTTAATGAAATGTATAGGGCCTATTGATGGTTGATGGAATCTAATTGAAACGGGTTATTGGGTTGGAGGAAATGATGGACTAGTGGCTGGGCTATTGGATGAAACATCGGACGCCTGCCTAATAAAACTGTTTAAATTTTTATCTCTGGCAGACGGTGACTCGCTAGCTGCTAGATGGTTTATTAATAGCGACATTAAAAAATGGCCTTAGGGCACCGGTCAGAGAGCTGGGGGGTAGAGAGGTGGCACATGACTTTAATGTATGTATGTTTGTATGTATGTTATTATTAATTTGCGCTAATAAATTATTTCTTTCTTTTTTCCATTTTTCTCGCTACTTACGTGTCAAGAACTCCTCACTCGTTCTATCGTCCTCTCGTTCTGAATTATTTGGGGTCTCCTCACCTGAAGCAAAAACGAAACATATCATTTGTGAAGTGAATGATATACACGGTGTCCCAAAAGTCTATGTCAATGTCTAATGCCGTTATAAGAAAAAGGAACATTCTAAGTCTAGTTTAAAAAAAATATGTTTTCCTTTGTTTTAAGCAACTAACAACATGCGCCGCACGCTCCTTTAAAAAATAAGTTTTTCTTCAATATTCTAGCAAGCGAAATAGCTACTTGTCAAGCGTAGTATTTTTTTTTCAGTATAGTCCGTTAAAGTCAGTTGATCCAGCTATTTAAACCCTTAAATGGGTAACGGCAACATATTGGCCGTCATAGATGAAATAAAAACAATTGTATTGTGACTGATTTAAGAGTACGCAGTAAGCTCGATTCTCCATACAAACGTGGTTTCACTCTCATTTTAAAACTACGTGTCGGATTGTAACGAAACTTTGCATATACGCATGATGATCTATGTCTGTAAGGTGAAATTCGGCCGAGCTTACTGCGGACTCTTAAGGGGACTGTCAAAGGGTTAAGTAGGTACATGTTTGGGAAAAGAAATCAGCGTATTGCTGTGTACTGACCTAACATGTCACCATTCTTTCCTTCGTTTCCCTTCTCAGATGACACTTCAGGAAGTGACACGTCATTCGTCCTGTTTTCGGCCATCTCCCACTTGATTTCAGGTTCTTCATCTGAAACAATAAAAAACTTTTTTAAATACTATGACGGTGGAACAAGCGTGTGTTCTGCCTTCTGCCTGGTATTTATTTAGAGGTATAGCATTCATTATTTTTGGCCTTCAAAGTTCGTCAGTTCTTAGGATCATCCAGGGGACACGTGCAGGGCTGTGGTAGGTAGCTCCTGCGGACGCGAGTAACTGTTGTCCCCCCTTTGTCAAGTGAGTGGGCAACTCGACTGTTAGGAGTTCATAAGCCGCCCAAAAGCCTCTAACTCGGCTTAACGACTACTGTCATAGACAGCAGCCAGGATCAACTGCTTAGCGTGCATTCTAAGGCACGGAAGCGCTCATTTATTTTAACCACTGTTGGGGGGCTAGCACAACTGACGCCGCGCCGCGACGCGAGGCGAGAAGGATCTACCGTCCTCGTTCTAATATGCACGGTGCGAGTGTGACAGGGGACGCTCAGTTGCGCGACAAGCGGCTTGTCAGCAAGTTGTGCTAGACCATCTGCCATCTTTGTTTAACCCGCGCTATCGTTTCAGAGTCGCAGGCGCCGCTAGGCTATGAGCGCCTCTATCTGGTGGTAACCAGACACTGTAGCCTATGAATGCCTGCGACCCCAGAAGAACCACAAGCGTATTGCCGACCCTTCATTGGTACGAGGACCCATTGTGTTGATAGCTAGAGACAGCTATCTCACTCCTCCACACAACAGATCCTCAGGACCAATTAACTTTAATATTGTATTTTATTGTAGTTAATGTTTAAGATAATAAATAAATAGCATGGGGACCACTGCCCGTTCCCTCTCATCCATGAAAGGAGGCCTGTGCCTAACAGTGGGACGTATGCAGGCCGATTTATTATTATTTATACCTTTGACCAGCAGTACTGCCAGCCGCGCCTGCAGCTCCGTCTGGCTGCGCTGCACTTGCAACTTGAAGTCGCTCGCGTCCCGCAGCCGGCCCACACACACCTCGCAGATACCACAATCACCCTCATCGCCGAGTATTACCTACACATTTAAACAAGTGAAATGAAAAGATGTTCTTAGACCATACTTCATTTTAAAAAAGATTATCACTTAAAGTCGCCATCAATAGAATTTGCTATGTAAACAAACCGCCATCATGAAAAACATTTTCAATATGGCGGTTTGTTGTTAGCAAACTCTATTGACGGCCACTTTACGCAACTGAGAGGCCACCAGGTACACCAGGGCCCTATTTCTCGAAACTTATTAGACTAATAATACTAGTCCATGGACTAATATTTTTTACAAGTTTACTAGTCTGCGTTTCTCGAAGCTACAATAATAAAATATTAGTTATTAGTTGCCAACTAATAAATATTAGTTAATATTATTAGAGTCCATTGGGTTTTGGTTTCATGAATAAAAATTAAAAAAAAAACACTAGTAAAAAAAGTTAATAAAGCTACTAGCCTAGGAAGGTTTGTAAAAAATATTAGTCGAAACTATTAGCGTCACATTTTACTAATCTTTATAAAATGTGGACTCTGATTGGAATGCTTCCGACGGTGAAGAAGGTTTAATAATAATTAGTCGTCATTGTTTGAATCCACGTTCCAGTTTAATGAAAGATTTGTCCACTTGTCTTGGTTTGTTAATACGTCGGAAATGCCTCTTAAACAAAACTCCTTTGCATTCTAATATATCCATTGTTAAATAGCTAATATAAATATGCAATATCTAAATTAAACCAACAATCCGCCTTTAGCGGCAACGTGCAAACGTCAAAAGAAAACTAATAAAAAAGAGGTTTTTAGGGTTCCGTAGTCAACAAGGAACCCTTATAGTTTCACCATGTGCGTCTGGCAGTCCGTCTGTCTTTGGCTTAGCTCAGTAACCATTACTTCTAGACAACTCTAATTCGGCATGGGTATATCAACCAGTATTTTTTGCGGTAGGTACTTCCCCTACACCTAAGGTATGGGTGTATTTTTTTTCCTCGTTAAACCCATAGTGTGAGTATCGTTGGGTAGCTTGTTCAAATTATTGGTTTTTAAAATAATTTTTGAAATTAGTTATTCGCCTGCGATATATTGGGGTTTGCTACTGGGAATGAGAAAAAATCGTGGCAGAAAAGTAATAGTAATAGTCGACCAACTTAAAATGTACTTAGAAAGGCCAACTTTACTATACAAATTCGGCCGACGACGCAACCATTTAGTTGCCGCGCGCGTGTCGATGTAACTAAGAAAGACTGAAAACTACGGAACCCTACACCGCGCGTGGCCCGACACGCATTTGGCGGATTTTTAATAGGTAAGAAGGCATATAATAGGTGCATTCAGCCAAGCCAGACTAATATTTTTTATTAGTTTACCAGTATTAGTTACCACTCCAATAATTATTTTTGAGAAACAGAAAATATTAGGACTTGTAAATTTTACACTAGTAACTATTAACTAATATACTAATAGTTTCGAGAAATAGGGCCCTGGTAGTAAGATATTCCCATAAGGAATGATTTACCATATTGGTAAAATATAGCTATATTTGTTAGAAACTGCTCTGTTGCTGAAAATGCTGCTGAAAATGAATTTTACCATATTGGTAAAATATAGCTATATTTGCTAGAAACTGCTCTGTTGCTGAAAATGCTGCTGAAAATGAATTTTACCATATTGGTAAAATATAGCTATATTTGCTAGAAACTGCTCTGCTGCTGAAAATGCTGCTGAAAATGAATTTTACCATATTGGTAAAATATAGCTATATTTGCTAGAAACTGCTCTGCTGCTGAAAATGCTGCTGAAAATGAATTTTACCATATTGGTAAAATATAGCTATATTTGCTAGAAACTGCTCTGCTGCTGAAAATGCTGCTGAAAATGAATTTTACCATATTGGTAAAATATAGCTATATTTGCTAGAAACTGCTCTGCTGCTGAAAATGCTGCTGAAAATGCTGATCAGCTATGCACAATAAATAAAAAATTTGTGTGATGAGCATGAATATTTGTTTCTGAGTCATGGATATTTTCTATGTATTTAAGTATTTATATCTATTATATATATCGTCGTCTAGTACCCATAACACAAGCCTTACTGAGCTTACTATGGGACTAGGTCAATTTGTGTGAGATTGTCCCCTTACATTTTTTATTTTTATTATTATTAAGTGTACATTTTTCTAAAGTCATATTACAATTATATGTTTACTACTTGTTTATATCTTTCAGTTGTAAGTAATGAATAGTGAGTGTGTGAGGGCATCTATGACTCCCGTCTTTTGCCTGATTTTGACACTTCATACTTTTTCCTGTCTTCTGATTTTTAGGATGCTTCTTTCCATGGCTCTTTGTTGATTGAATTTTGTTTAACCTTTTCTGTAAATACCCTGCTTATACATAGCTCTTAACAGAACAGTTATGTATAAGCTAATCTATATCATAGATCAAATTTGAGGAGATCTTATAAAAAGATTGTGCATCTGGTATGTTCGCGCAGGCAGACCTATGGTTTCGCGGCCATTATGCGCAAATGACGCAACTCCATGTCCTCGCCACCATTATAGGTTATAGGTGTATGCGGGCTGGGTTTCCGCAAATCAACATCATATCTCCGCCTATTACCATTACTTAAGTAAGGGAACATTTTGTCAATAACCATGGAGTGAGATTTTATTGTACATTTCTAGCACTTATGGGTGCAAAGTAGAATAAATTACTTGAATTGAATTGACAACAATGGGTTTCATGCGTTTTTTAAAATTGTGTAGAAAATAACGATTAACATCAACATGTTAATCGTTATTTTCTACACAAGTTTTTATTGGTATTTTCTTTATCAACATAAAGAAAATACCAATTAATCTACTTTATTTCAAAATGAATACTTACATGTATCTGGAAGCATGTTTCAAGCATATCCATGTACACTTCTGGGATACCGGTTCCAAGACGCACGTACGTGGTCCTCAGGTCCTTATCGGGAGACCGAAGCAGGCAGCAACGACACAGAATTGTCGTCTCCATTGCTTAAGAGCAACAATTATAAGCAAGTGAATCTTTCAAAACAGTGAAATGCCTGAATCAGACTGTTCAACGTCCTTTAATACAACGCGAAACTACTTTTTATTTTGGCATAATACGGTCCTTGATTTGATACACAACACAAAATACTTTCGTAGTGATTCTCTCTATGAGCTGTACTGCAATACTTATTATACTCTTTGTTCTCTTTCTCTCTTATAGAGAAATAGAGAATATCTTTTTTTTTTCGACGCGTCACGTTGACATTCCTAGCGATGCGGCGAAAACGTATTGTTTGTCGTATTTAGCGATTATTTACGAACAGTGAATGGAAAATGGAATCGATTTAATTGTCGACTTTAAAATAAACCTCGCCTTAGGGTGTACGTTTCTCGTACTGAATTCGCCCGGCGGCGGGGCTAGTTCCTTTTTGTGTTTTGTTTATTATCATGTCTTATTTTGGTGTTTATCAACTTTATCGATGCCCATCAACTTACGTAAGTATCATCGTAATCGAATCACGTCTATCATGACGGACGCGACATACTCTGAGGAGTCTGAGGGGCTACCGCGAAACGAAAACGAACTTCGTTCGTGCATCTCCGTCTTTGTCGCTCGAACTAGCAAGTGCGACGGAGAGAGGTACACGAACGAAGTTCGTTTTCGTTTCGCGGTAGCCCCAGGGCTCGATTTTTCTCACACTATCCTTCTCTCTCTTATTAGAACACTAACGTTAATGGTGGGACAAAAATCGAGAGCATGTCGTTGCCGTCTCACACCCATACTTTTATACTCTTTGTTCACACCACACCGTCTCATGATAGACACGGGCAGGTGGTTATATTCTTTTTGATGATATTATGCCAAAATAAAACGAAGATTCGCGTGGTATTTTCTGACTTAACAGTGACTAAGAACTGACAGAACACTCAAAGAGAATATAAACACTACGTTGAGAACACTGTGATGCAGGCATTTAACTGTTTTGAACGGTTTACTTGATTTAATTGCTGCTCTTAAGCAATGGAGGCGACTCTTCCGTGTCGTTGCTGCCTGCTTCGGCCTCCCGATAAGGACCTGAGGACCCCGTACGTGCGTCTTGGAATCGGTGTCCCAGAAGTGTACATGGATATGCTTGAAAATAGCTTCGAGATACATGTGAGCATTCATTCTTAAATAAAGTAGATTGGTATTACCTTTATCAACGAGTTAATCGTTGTTTTCTACTCAATTTTAAATATGTGTGAAACCCATTGTTGTCAACTTATGCAAATAATGTATTGTACGCATAAGTGTTAGTAATATACAATAAAGTCCTAATCTATGGTTAGTGACTAAATTTTTACTCACTTAACCAAGGGTGGCGAGGACATGGAGTTGTGTCTACTGACACATGAGCGCTCAGAATCCTTTTGGAGCTACCCTGTACCCGGGTTAGCAGGGATGTGCAAAATTTGCGCATATAATGGCTACGAAACCATATGTCTGCGCCTCCGCTATGTTCATACCAGAGGTGCTATAGTGCCATGGCAGACCCATCAGCATCCTGAACGCATTATTATATTGGACACGCACATTACTGTAATATATTGAACAATTCAATAGATTAAACATAGATTTTTATTTATTTATTGTACAATTCAATTTTAACATAGATTATTTAGAAGCTCGAGTTAATTATACTGGGCGTTTTCCGCAAGTCGACATCCAGTGTGCCTATTTGCTATGGCAAACGCGTACTGTCGCGGACGCATTGCACATGGTGGGGCGGCCTTATACATACGGGACGATATTCGCTACAAACAGCGCAACGACTTACAAAGTCTTGCCGTTCAATATCATTTTGAGTTGACATCAATTGAAATCCTAAATTTAAATTTTATTATTTTTGCGACGTATCGAACTGGTAAAGGTGATTTCGATATATTTGTAAATAGGCTTGATTTGTTGCTGAGTAAGGTGACTTTAGAAAATAAAAGGTTTATATTAGTTGGTGATGTGAATGTTGACTTCCTAACTGATAACCACTTAAAAAGAAAACTCAACGAAATCTTGGTTAGTTACGGCTGCGCGAACATAGTCGAGTTTCCGACCCGTGTGTGCGCGGACAGTTCCACCTCCATCGACTGCGGCATAACAACCACGGCTCGAGCCTGTGACGTCACCGCCGCGCCGATACATACTACTATAAGTGACCATAACGCACAGTTGTTTACGTTATCGATGGAACATTTAGATCGCGAATAATCAAACGCATTTATTGAACGTAGACTAATTAATGATGAATCGATATACTTATTTAATTATGACATTGAAAATTACAATTGGAATTTTATATATGATAATAATATTGATGTTAATAATAAATTTAACAAATTAATTTACATACTGACATATTACATTGACATTCATTTCCCCGTAAAAAGACTTCGACTGAAAAATAAACCGAATGTTCCATGGATGACAAGTGAAATTGCAAAATATATGGAAAATTTCAATGACCTTTCCCACTTTCGGCAGCAGTACCCTAACGATGAGAGTATTTTAAATAGTATCAAATACTACTCAGACTTAATCAAATGCAAAGTCATGAAAGCCCGGCAGGACGTTACTATACAGAAAAAAGATTGAGAGATAGCGGTAACCCTTCCAAAGAAATTTGGAAAGTTATTAAGGAAGAAATTTCGACATCTCAGGGAAGGAAGGATATCGCGTTGAACGATAAAAATTTGAGGCCTATTTCCAAAAATGACATACCCGACCATATTAACTCGCATTTTTTGAGTGTTGCATCAAACTTAAATATAGGGATGAACGAGCAACTTGCTTTGCAATACCTGACTGCCCACTTACAAACTACTGATGTTCTGACTGTGGAACTACCATTCGTCGCACGGGCCGACCTTGATCGCATCCTTAAATCTCTGTTAAAAAGCCGGAGCACTCTTGATATCTATGACATATCCGTCAATATTCTCTTGTCAATCTGGCCATTGATATCGGAAATACTAGTTGTCATAATAAACGAGATGTTCGCAGCTGGTGTCTACCCTGATATACTGAAATGCACAAGGGTATGCCCGGTATACAAAAAAGGAGACAGAACATCAGTTGATAATTATAGGCCGATATCAATTGTGCCCAACATATCCAAAATCATTGAATCCCTTCTATCGCAACATCTCATGAACCACCTCGAAACCGACCTACTGACTGACAGACAGTGCATACAGGAAAAACAAATCCACTACAATAGCAGCATATACTACAATCGACGGTATTACCACTGGGATTGATGATAAATACAAAATAGCCGGTATATTCTGCGATTTGTCGAAAGCTTTCGACGTCATTAACCATGATTTGCTAATAAATAAACTCATTCGCTACGGCTTACAGGGACGCAGTTGTGAACTAATAAAATCATTCTTAGAAAGCCGAACACAAACAGTCCAAATAACATCCGGAGGTAAAAGGGTGAGTTCGGGGCCGGGCAGTGTGACTTTCGGGATTCCACAAGGATCTGTGTTGGGGAATATCCTATTCCTTACATTTATAAATGATCTACCATCTGCCATAACGGAAGGTCAAATTACGCTGTTTGCCGATGACACGACAGTAGTAGTGAATGCACGTACATACGAGGAACTGAGTGACAAAATTACAACTGTATACTTGCAACTGAAGAACTGGTTCTCGGCAAATGGCCTAGTCCTCAACGCAAACAAAACCAGTGTCATGCTCTTTTCTGGAAGGTGCGTTCCGAACTCCAACGTGAGCATCCAGTGTCCCTTACAAATGGGTAATACTTGTAAGTTTTTAGGTTTCACGCTGGACCCCACACTGAATTGGAAGAAACACGTCGACTCGCTGTGTGATAGGCTGGCCGGAGCGGTGTTTGCCCTGCGTAAACTTAAACCGTTGGTCTCCTGTGACGCGCTGAGGCAGGCTTACTTTTCACTTTTCCACTCGCTTATGACGTACGGTGCTATCCTGTGGGGTAACTCGACTGATGCCGGAAGGGTAATGCGAATGCAAAAACGGGCGCTTCGAACAATGCTAGGTCTAAACCAGAGGCAGTCCTGCAAAGAGTTATTTGCTCAGCACCGGATTATGACTCACTATTCGCATTACCTCTTCGAGGTCATCATGTATACGCGGAGACACCTATCACAGTTTAAGCGGGTGGAGGTGACGGGAAAGTGCCTTCGTAGCACGGGAAGACTTCGGACGGTGCCGCGTCGCACGGTACTACACGCTAAAAACGCGAGAGTTATAGGGCCGACGTACTATGAGCGCCTTCCCGCCGAAATAAAAAATGAGACAAGCGAGGAAACGTTTAAGCGTAATTTGAAGAACCTTTTATTGAAAAAGTCCTTTTACTCAGTCAATGAATACAATGAAATTGTACAACAATAGATTATTTTCAATTATATAGAATTATTATTATTTGTATTAGTTACTAAGTAATTAGTATTAGGATTTTGACATTGCTTTATATTAAATCTCTGATATTATCTGACTGGTACTATTTGGTACTTTATTTCTATTGTATTTTATATTGTAAAGTATTGACATACACTTCTCTTGACATTGTGATTTGATTATACACAGGAATAACCTGACTTAATTTTATTTAATATTAATTTAATTTGAATTGTAGGTACACACATTTATTGTACCTATACCTTATTATATAAATTTTAATGTTTTATTATTATTACATACGTCGACGATCGCTGCACGATAAGTAATTATTATTATATTATAATTAATATTATAATATAATATAATATATTAGTATTATAATTAAGTAAAATATACTATATCATGTGAAAATTGTGCAATGAAATGAAATAAACTAAAACTATGTCCCATAGTATGTCCTGGAGACCCTAGGTGCTTTCTTCTGTATACTTCTTTCCACCAGCTCCAACCTTTTATAAGATATCCTCAAATGTGAACTATAATATAGAATAGCTTATACATAGCTGTTGCCGAAGTTTCTAGCAAATAGCTATATTTTACCAATATGGTCAATCATTCCTTATGGGAATTTCTGACTACGTGGTGTACTTGAAGAGAGGCCTATATTCAGCAGTTGGCAATTGCGGGCTGAAAATGATGATGATGGCAGGAGGGTTGTTTTTTGTGTGTTTGTATGTATGACTATTCATTTGGCACACTTAATGGCTTAATGGATATTAACATCCTGTGTTTTTTTTTATTTATTTCCAACGAAAAAGTAGGTACAATGTTTTTTTCATTTGTTTCGCCAAACATAATTGTTTATTGGCGAGTATTACACCCATTTTCAGTTTATCTATTGTACCTAAACATCTGTTACATGAAAGCATGTGTTATACTAAATATTAATTTCACATGCAAGTTGTTTTTCTCATCACATATCACGTGTTTTATAAAAAAAAATGTTAATGACTACAACTGACAGTCAGTCAGTCTGACGGGATTGTTATTACAATCCCCTCAGTTGCGTAAGAGATAATCTTTTTAGAAAAGCAGTATGGCTTTATAAGAAAATCTTTTCGTTTCACTTGTTTAAATATGTAGGTAATACTCGGCAATGAGGGTGAGTGCGGGATCTGCGAGGTGTGCGTGCGCCGGCTGCGGGACGCGAGCGACTTCAAGCTGCAAGTGCAGCGCAGCCAGGCGGAGCTGCCGGCTCGACTGGCAGTACTGCTGGTCAAAGGTATAATGTGCATTGTTCTTCACCAAGTAAAGCTGATGATTTGTTTATTAGCTTCACAACATCAAAATACAATGCAAAAGAAAAGCAGGTTAGGTAATGACCTGGTAAAGGTCGTGCGATGCGGGTGGCGCAGGACCGATCACTTTGGCACTCTTTGGGGGAAGCCTATGTTCAGCAGTGGACTTCTTTCTGCTGATATGTCGACGATGAACAGAGAGTGTTCCAGAAGTGCCCCGTTCCCGCATCTCATCTTGTGTCCCGAGCGCAGTAAGCGTTTGATAATAGTATCATCATCATATCAGCCGAAAGACATCCACTGCTGGACATAGACCTCCCACAAAGAGTGCCATAATAACGTCCTGCGCCACCCGCATCCAGCGACTCCCGCGACCTATACGGGATAATAGTATATTCTTATGAAAAGATATCTCGCGTTCTGAACTTATTTTTTCAAGTTCGTTTTATTTTTCAAGATTCATTACTCATTACTCAATAATTTATTACATTCCACAATGTTAGTTTACAGGGTTTTAGGTAAACTTAAGTACATAGGTACTATGTGCAATGTACATTGTATGAAAGGAAAGCAAAATCTCTCGCAACTTCAGGGGTGTTACATGCGTTATGATTAATTGGGGGTTGCACCAAGTTACGATTATAGATCGATCAAAGTTAAATAAGAACTCTTGGAACTTTCCATACATTTTGATTTTAACGAACACTGCTAACAATTACATACTTTTGGTGCCACCCACCCTTAGGGTGTTACCACACCAATCGATCGATGCTATCGATCGATTATGTATACGTCGATCGACAGTTTCTACTATCAGCTAAACCTACCAGACCAAACGGCCAATATCGATCGGTGGCATCGATCGTTTGGTGTGGTAACACCCTTAAACAAGTTGCACGATGCTAGAACACAATATATTGAACATATAATATACACATAACGTTGTTTTCGTGTGAACGTTACGGAGTTACAGTTGTGAGAACCGCTGGAGCGAGACAGCCCACGTCATAGACGAAGAACAACATCAACATCATGCATGATAAATGATAACGAACCTAACTCGTTTTTTACAAGCGTTGTCGCGAAGCCACTTCTGGTGGATCTCATGGCCGTGAATGAGTACCTATAGCACTCTAGCTCAGTTATCTGTATTAGCATTGATTAGCATGTATGCAACTATGAACAGTATGAACCTACACTTACAGCTTGCGGAACCCTTTACTAACCGGTTACTAATCCTCTCACACTAAAAAACTCCACGACTAAGAACTGTGTTATCGCCTGTACCTGACATGTAGGAAACCTTATTCATATACATGATATACCGTCCCACCTCCCAAATAGAATAAGACCTGTGGACGCACATACTCGTAAATACATCACATCATAAACAGTCATCGTGTGAGCTGTGTAAGCACATTAACAGTAAATGTACCAAATCGTTACAATATCATAGGATGCATTGAAAGTGATTATGGAAAGAGCTCACCCTGGTTTTCCTCCAAATCTAACACTACAAATCTGCACTTAACTGTTCGTCTGCAATATAGCCGTTAGGAACTCTGACTCTCCGCTCTCCGCCTACCCGTCAATATTGTTATAAAATGATTACTGGTCGGTGTTTCTACATCAAATAATCGGCTGTTTGAGACATGATTATTAACAGCAATGTAAACACTATCGTGAATCATGACAATTCACGACAAGCGTTAAACTTACTTGTTACAGGTGATGGATCTAAAGTGAAGTCGGAGACGAGTGAAATGACGGGTGATGGCGTATCCAGTCCAGAAGCTATATCGGAAAAAGAGCAAGACGGAAAGACCGGTGACTCAGCTCCTGGAGTCAAGGAGAGAGGCGGTGTGATGCACAGCGACGCAATTGGTACCTTTGTATTTTACTACTATATAAAATAATAAATAAATAAATAAATATTTGCGAACAATCTTACACAAATCGACCTAGCCCCAAACTAAGCAAAGCTTGTACTATGGGTGGTAGACGACGATATAATTTACTTTAACAAAGTTTTAATCGACTTCAATTCAATACTTCCCCATATTTATTCAATTATATGGGACACCAACAGACTACATAAGCTGAGTATATAAATTTATTACAGATATTATAGGTGAACACATCATTGTCATATTAATAAAATGATTACATTTCATGCATAGTTTTAACAATGTAGTGAAGTACAGTGTATATTAAGAGTAAACATTTTTTTTAACCCTATTGCTAACGCTACAATGAGATTATATCCATTCAATGGACTGATGTGAAAAAAAATGTATGTATAAAGGCGGCGCCCACCTCTAGCCTCAACGCGAGGCTGGTCAAATTTAATCTAGTTCTATCTAAGAACGCCGACTCCCGACCATGGCCTAAGTATTGTTTTTGACGCAGACGAGGAGCCCGCCGTCCAGTCGGAAGTGTCGGACGACGTGGCGAGCGACGACGGCGTGTCGCGTGAGTACTTGTTTTATGGCTCTTAGGCCCAAAACAGACTATTTCACCAGTCGGGTATTGTCGTGAGTGGTCATGATTCACGATAGTATTTACATTGATGTTAATAATCATGTCTCAAACAGCCGATTATTTGATGTAGCAACACCGCCCAGTAATCATTTTATAACAATATTGACGGGTAGGCGGAGAGTCAGAGTTCCTAACGGCTATATTGCGTACGAACAGTTAAGTGCAGATTTGTAGTATTAGATTTGGAGGAAAACCAGGGTGAGCTCTTTCCATAATCACTCAATGCATCCTATGATATTGTAACGATTTGGTACATTTACTGTTAATGTGCTTACACAGCTCACACGATGACTGTTTATGATGTGATGTATTTATGTGCGTCCACAGGTCTTATTCTATTTGGGAGGTGGGACGGTACATCATGTATATGAATAAGGTTTCCTACATGTCAGGTACAGGCGATAACACAGTTCTTAGTCGTGGAGTTCTTTAGTGTGAGAGGATTACTAACCAGTGTAACAACAGGGTCTCAGGTTCAGTAGTTTTAGCCTCAGGCCATATCATTATCAGTCAAGGGTGCACCCGAGTAATTATAACGGGAACAATAGCGTGTGAATTGGTGGAGCATCAGTTGCGTGGTTAAGGGATGTCTGTAAGGGGAGGAGGAGGACATTATCGGGGACGAAGGTCCCCACAGCTCATATGGAACTGGTACGCACAAGGCGGCAGCTCATCTGTCAGATATATAAAGGATTCCGCAAGCTGTAAGTGTAGGTTCATAGTTACATACATGCTAATACAGATAACTGAGCTAGAGTCCTATAGGTACTCATTCGCGGCCATGAGATCGACCAGAAGTGGCTTTCCGGACAGGTAGCCCCGTAGTGGAGTCTACCCACAGGCCAGCCAAGACCTGCAGCTCCAGCCCTTCAGGCTGCTGCCAAAGGACCAGGTCCAATAACAATTTACTTTAAAAACAAAGTTTTAACCGACTTCAATTTAGTACTCCGCCAAGCCACGAGAATATTTCCACATTTTTCTACAATTTACCACATGAACTTATATGTGATTATATATTATGATAGCAAATGCGTTGATTACTATAGCAAAAAAACCGAATCGCTGTATGTGGGCCGATAATATTTGAGGACTTCCGTCGATTCCCCAAGATCATCACCAATGGCACTTGATTAGTTCCTATTTCGACGGAATCTTATCAGAACCTGTGACGTACTTTTGCACTTTTAAGTACATAATTGAGGAATTGCCGATCAAGACGACGAGTTGCGTTTCACCGTCTGTTTTGGCCTTAAATGAGTACCGTTAAGCATTAGCTAGGAGATACTACGTTATGTATAAGAGGATGAATCAACGTGTAATTGAGCTTAGTGTGGCCCTTTCCAATGGTATGTTTTGTATGTATGTAATTATGTATAAGTATGGTAATGTATTTTTTTAACATAAGATTTTTTCTAGAAACATTCTAGACTAGTAATTTTTATACAATTTTTCTTGAATACTTTTTTTTTCTGTTGTGACGATCTTATTGCGTAAATATTATTAAGAAAGAAATATATTTATTTGGTGTTATGTGGTAGTTACATCTACTAAGAGACTTACAATAGTTATGCACCAAAACGGATGCTACTCAGCATATGCCACCAGCAATACATTGCTGAAGGCGCTGGTTTTCAGGGCACCCAGAGAGAGATACAGATGAAGATCTTAAAATGTAACTTATAACTCTTTTAAGTAACAAACGTAACAGAACTTAATATATGAGAAAGAGAGGTCAATGTTCGATCAAGTGTTTACAAATCAGATCTAGGTGTAGGTATGATGTCATTTACAAATATTGAAATTAAGAGCTATGTGGATTGTCCGCTTATTAATGATTTTGCCACCTACTGTATTGTATATATCAATTCATAATATTTGAGGATTGAATGAATAAATTGCTCTAAAAAATTAGCTCAAGATTATGTTTCTAACTGACGATATGAAAGTGCTGTGAGGAGTAATACTTATGAGTCCGCAGTAAGCTCGGCCAAATTTCACCTTCCCATACAAACGTAGTTACGTTCTCATTTTAAAACTACGTGTTGGATTGTGACGAAACTTTGCGTATACAATGACATGAGGTATGTCTATGTCTTCCGTTTTAAAATGAGACCGTTTGTATGGAGAATGAAGCTTACTACGGACTGTTAAGCCATGTGTAATTAGTGTAGTAATAAATAAGTAATGCATTTCTGAATAAATGTCAGTAGTTACGCAAGACTCGTGTTGTTTCCTTGTGTCCTTACTTACATGTGAACATTCGAGGCTATCAGGACATTTACGGCGGTGTATAATTCCGTGATTCAATCAAAACTTGTTTGCAGAGTCAGCATGTGACGAGTATGACCCGAGCGCCGCCCGCCGGGACCACACTTACGCGAGGACGGAGTTTCCGCCGGTAACAGGTCAGTAAAGGGCCTAGTGCAGATTCTTTTATTCGACCGAATTCACTTATCTTTGTGGCTAGGAAAGGAGTAATAAATGGGATAATGTGTGTGTTTGTTTGTTTGTCCGTCTTTCACGGCAAAACGGAGCGACGGATTGACGTGATTGTTTAAGTAGAGATAGTTGAAGGGATGGAGAGTGACATAGGATAGTTTTTATGATGGGGTGAAATGAGGGGGTAAAAGTTGGTATGGAGCTGCGATATAAACAAGTTCCACGCGGACGGAGTCGCGGGCAGAGGTTAGTTATTTAATAAAAGGTAAATATATAACACATAAAATCATTATAAAAACGCAACCTAGGGTGCCGTCGGAAGCGGGGCGGGGCCTAAGCTAAGGACCGCGAAAGCGAAAGCACGCACACAAGCATGAAACACTTCCATTTAAATCTCGAACTCAGTATTATGACAATCATGCAATAAATAGTGGACTTCGAATCGAGGCTCGTACCGATGAGTTTTCGGAACTTTGAACGGAACATAATTTGTTATTTACCGATGGCTTTTCGGTGAAGGAAAAACATCGTGAGGAAACCTGCATGCATTAGCGAAAAAAAGGTGTATATGACGTCCCCAACCCGCACTGGGTCAGCGTAGGGACTACTTCCCGCTCTCTCTCATGAGCCCTTTGCCCAGCAATGGGGGGTATATAGGCTGATTAATTGTATTATTAATAGGTGTTCATTAATTGTTTCAGATCCGTTGCTCGACGTAAAAACCGCTGGCGCCAGGGACAAGCTAGCCATTACTTGTTCCGTGGCACGCGACCGCCCAAGCGACAAACTTAGGCGGTGGCTTAGGCGGTGCTTCACAGGAAAGCCTAGCTTAATCGATCAGAAACCATATCGCTGCAAAATCTGCTCGGTAGAGTTCTCTGGTGAAGTTAACTTTACCGACCATCTAACTACGCACATAGGACCGAAAGGAAACTGTGGAATATGTCACGAAGATTTCCCTTCGACGCCTGCTTTAATCAGCCATATTATTAAGCATACTGGACAGTACAACTGTGATGTTTGTAAAAGACAATTTGTCACAAAATGGCAATTATTAAGTCACGACCACACACCACACGCCTGCGAGAAACTCTACAGCTGCAATATATGCAAGGACCAGTTCAAACAAAAAGTTTTTTTGAAAAGTCATATGTTAGTACATGCGGAAGAGAAGCCCTTTCCTTGCAAGAACAACGTTCGTTTAAATGAACATACTATTATTCACCCTGTCAATACGAAATACTACACCTGCGATATATGCCAAAAGCAATGTAAATTTAAAAAAAACCTGATAAGACACATCAGAGTATTACATACCGAAAAGTGTTATCCTTGCGATATTTGCCCAAAGTCTTTTATACGGAAAACCGATTTGAACAGCCACATGAGCATTCATACACGGTACACCTGCGATATATGCAAACAAGACTTAACACGTAAAAGACTCCTGCGCAAGCACATCAGATCACATATGAAATCTGTGTCAGATCTGACAAGCTTAAGTTGCGGCATATGCAAAAAACAATTCACAACCAAAAAACAACTGGAAATGCACACAAGAATACATACAGACCAAAAACCTTATTTGTGTGAACATTGTTCTAAAAGTTTTAAGCTGCGTGAACAATTAAAGCTTCATACGATGTCGCACACGGGCGAAAAACCACATGCCTGTGAAATATGTAAGAAGCAGTTTTTATATAAAGGCTATCTAACCGTGCACATGAGGATACATACACTTGAATTTCCTTATTCATGCGACGTTTGTTGTAAAAAGTTCTATTGTAGGTCGAATTTGAGGAAACATATACGAACTCACACTGGAGAAAAACCATACAGTTGCAAAATATGTAACAAGCGCTTTTCTTGTTCAAGGGGCTTGGTTGAACACGGAAGAATTCACTCTGGAGATAGACCCTATAACTGTAAAGAATGCAGCTGGCAATTTAAACGTTCAGCTCATTTAAGGAAACATGAAAAAAGATTTCACGCCCGAGAAAAAGTAAACAACAGTGAAAGTATCCCTCGGTATTCCATAATTTAATGTTCCATAATGATTACGGACAATGATCTCCTCTCTCCTTCATGAGATGACAAGGATGTATTATTTTTATGATGCTTCTCAATTTTGTAGGGTTAATTTACCTCCATCCCTTCAGGGGATTCGCTAGGAATCCATGTATGGATCCTCTATCTACGACTGCCATCCACCGTCTACCCAACGCAAGCTCGCAAGCCGAGGTGGCGGCGCGGCGAGGCTGTCACCGGTTGACTGCAGGGATGTTGCAGACATTTGCAAACGCGGAACTTCCGCTCAATTTCGACATCTGCATCCGCGCTTGGATATTGACGGATTAGGTTTGGGTAGAAATAAATTAAAACAAGGTATAATCTATAAATTTATTTCGGCCGAACCTGAAACATAGGCCGAAATGCGCGTTTCAATCGAACGCTACTTAGAAGTAATGAACATGCGTGACCATTCCAATTAAACTTTTGGACACCATACCTACAGCCCAAATAACATATGCAAGAAACTGCATGCGAGTGTTAGATAGATAAAACGCAGTATTAATACCAAGGTATAAATATCTTAGCCAGGCCCAGAAGCTTAAGTGGAAATGGGCCGGCCATGTCGCCAGGCTACAAGACGAGAGATGGACGCACCGGGTAACAGCTTGGAAAGGACCAGCAGGAAAAAGGAAGAAAGGTCGACCTTTAGCCCGATGGTCTGATGACATAACAGACGTGGCGGGGCCGAACTGGGTCTGGAGGGCCCAAGACAGAAAAAAATGGCAGGCTCTGGAAGAGGCCTTTACCTCAAAATAGGGTTCTGGTGCGAAATAAATTAGTGAATTAGTGATATTTAGTGTAAGCATGTCAAACCAGAAATAAAAGGCTTTTTAATTTTTTTTATTTTATTTATTCATTTTATAAATATCTTGCATGTGGAAATTGAGCTTTATACACCAACTTTGTACGGTAATGTAAGATTCCCACCTCGCGGGCCGGGCCGGGTCGCCTGGCGCCGCGTCGCAACGCCCGCGTTTTAATAGAGTGCAGCAAACAAAAGTCGGACGGAGCCGTCACATGTGACGACAGCCCACCGTCCGCGAGGAGCCGACCGGCCGCGAGTACATTCAAATATGAAATTTAACGTCTATAATAAAGCTTTAAATTCCTTCGGCAAGTTGCAAAAAACGCACAGGCGCCCTCGCGCCCGGCCCGGTCGGTGAGAATCGTACAGTCGAGGTCAAAGATATCTTTACAATTGAGTGTTACAAAAATATCTTTACATTTAAATAAGTTTACACAATACATGACAAAAACATACTTCGTACATCGCACATGCCAGTTTCATCTTTTCACTTAATGCTCCAAAGTTCTGTTTACCATCCGTCTTCCATAGAAACGTTTTCACACATTGTGTCATAATAGGTTTACATTGCATGTTACAAAATAAGTTTTCCTGTCAATGTGCCCTAAATATGTTTACATTAGCAAAGGCACTTGAAACCTATTGCTACATAAATATCTTTACAGGTTGATTGAAATGTTCTTAATTTGAATATTGACATTGAATTGTCATATATTTCAGTTCTTCCTTAATTTCGTGATTTGCGTCTTATATTTGTTATCAATTTCGGCTCTTTAACCGACTTAAAAAAAGGAGGAATTTATTAAAGTCGTTTTTATATTAGCTCTCTTGTTAACAGTAACCCTAATAGTTTTGCCATGTCCGACTGTCTTTTGGCGGGTTCTTTATACAGGGTGTACCAAAAATGGGGTGTGAAACCGATCAAGGGCATAACAGGCATCGTTCTGATCAGAAAAAAACTAAGAGAACAATTTTTTTGATGCGATTTTTTTTTACATTTGTATGGAGCGTTGGCTGACTGGGGCCACCTGGGTCCTGCTTAATAAACATTACAATCCTGCAATTTTATATAAAAGTGACATATTTGTAAAGTTTTACTAAGAAAATCTTTACAAATTTGTCACTTTTATACAAAATTGTAGGATTGTAATGTTTATTAAACAGGGCCCTGGGCCGTACAAAAGTTAAAAAAATCGCGTCAAAAAAAATCTCTTCGTTTTTTCTTATCAGAACACAATGCCTATTATGCTGTTTTTACAAGTTCATTCTAGGAAAGGGGGAATTTCGCGCAAATGGAAAGCCAATTTATGAAAGATGTGTTACTCTCCCGGCATCTATCGAAGCCGATATATATCATGATAATATTTATTAATTTAAGCTGAAAGTGTCCACGTATTTCGGCTCCCTGGACGTCGGGAGATAATAATAATAATAATAACTGATAGTAAATAAAGCTAATTTAGCATTAGGTCTTATCTACATTTATCTACATTTATTTTTTGTTCTTTTTAAGTATAAGATATTGCATGTGCAGCTAAACATGTCTAAAGCATGTATCAAGTAAATATAAATATGATTTCTTAATTTGTAATCCTAAAATCCTAAAATGTGTACTCGTACTGAAAGCTATTGGTGCATGTTGTGGTTACCTTTAATTAGATAAGCATCCAGTTAGAATAGACATAGAACTTAGATATTGTAAGATGTGTTATCGGTTGGTATCCTAAATAAATAAATAAATACATAAGTTTCTTAAAATATCACTCCATTGGCCTGCGAATGTCAAAGACGTTTTGTATGGTCGTCGAACCACCTAAACAATGTTTACAAATATTTGTGAAATTACCTATAATGGCGCGCAACAATTTCTCCTTCTCACATAACATACAACAAAATACAGGATTTCTCATTGTATAACGCATACGCGTCAATTACCCGATTAATTAAAGCCATAATCTGTACGTATCCCGATTAGAAAACCAGTAAGACATTTTTTTTGACGCGTAATTTTTCACTTTTCTATGTCGGCCTACTCTTGGAAGACTTTCCCCATACAGGAAACAATGTCGTCGTTGACGTCACGCCCAAAATGAAAGGGATAGAAATATTTGACAGTATGGTACTGTTTTCGGTGATTGTCATTATTTGAAATAAGAACCGAGGCTTGTGTCAAACTGTAAAGATATTTATGTAGCAATAGGTGTAAGTAAAGAAAAGTACCTTTGAGCGTAAAGTTTCAAGTGCCACTGCTAATGTAAACATATTTAGGGCACACAGACTGGTGATCTTATTTTGTAACATGCAATGTAAACCTATTATGTCACAATGTGTGAAAATGTTTCTATGGAAGACAGATGGTAAACATACTTTGGAGCATTAAGTGAAAAGATGAAACTGGCATGTGCGATGTAAGTATGTTTTTGTCATGTATTGTGTAAACTTATTTAAATGTAAAGATATTTTTGTAACATTCAATTGTAAAGATATCTTTGACCTCGACTGTACATAACAATGCGATTTTCAACCTTACTTGAAAGCACTAAACTCTAACAGGTAACTTTGACAGCGTAGGCCATAACACCCGTGGGCGTTCTTGCCGCCGTGGGCACGATTACACGCAACACCTTTTTGTGTTTTTGCGACGAAAGGGTTTACAGGGCCCAAGACAACTAACCGTGTTTCTAAACACGTTCACTGTCCCATACAAAATAATGTCACGTCCTAGTGATTCCAGTTCGAAGCTGTGAATCCATTGTGGAAGCACGGCCTCCTGAAAAACTGGTGCAAAATCCATCATTGGGAGTGCTTGGAACATGCAAGGGTGCTTGCAACATTTATTTACACTTCATTTCACAATAAAAAATATTAATGGCGGACTTAAGCTTGAAACGAATTATCGGACGCGGCTGAAGGACACGGCTGTCGGCCGCGACTGATAAATGTGCACAGAACTGGATCCAGCGCGCCAGATTTCTGTAGGACGTCCGAACGCTCAAGTTTATGTCTACGGCTTATGTCCGATAGTTTGCACAATTCAGTGTATATTCATTATTTATACCGGATGTGAGCCGCGTCCGATAAAATGTTTTAAGCTTTAGTTTCTCACACCAATTATCTCTAAGTAAACATAGCTAGCATATACCGCTATTTGTACTTGTATAGAGTATCTCATTAGGAGACCCTACACTGGCCGATATCGGCGGACGGCCCAGCAAGATCACAGATAATCTAGTATGGAGTGATGTTGATATGGTCGTTCTACAGACGCGTCGGTGGCATGTAGTTCGGCCGATGTCGGCCCGTGTAGCGTCTCCTTTTCTAAGGAATTAAAAGAACAAGGAAGTATTGGTGGAACCGTTTTTGAATGATCTTTTGTTTCAATTCTGATATCGACGACATGCGAATATGCAGTTCCATTAAATATAGGTACATTCCAGAAAGATGGGTTTGGGTAAAAATGTTATTTTTTTAGATGAGCGGCCATTCGTTAACAGCTGTAGATTAGAGCTACACAAATAAACATACTTTGTTATATAATGTAATACACTAAATGCTTCGGAGCCGAGACATTTGCAATATATATTTTCACGGGTCACATTGAAAAGTTATAAACAAAACTTCTAACTTAAATATCTCGGCTTCGATATTGTTTAACGCGTTTAATTTTATATATTAAGAGGTCCTCTAAACGATTATTAAAAAAACATTATTGGCCGCCGCAAAAAATAAAAACGACATTTTTTCACATACAAGGTTACCCAATGCCCTTTGGACTGCGTTATACAGAGTGTTCGATAGTTGAACCGTCAACATTTTTGGGAAACGGTTGAAGTCATTTGCCATCTTTCCACAACAGGTTTAAGATTTTTGTTCTGCATGCATGCGCATGTTTTTAAATAAATATAAGGGGACAATCTTACACACATCGACCTAGTCCCATAGTAAGCTCAGTAAGGCTTGTGTTATGGGTACTAGACGACGATATATATAATAGATATAAATACTTAAATACATAGAAAACATCCATGACTCAGAAACAAATATTCATGCTCATCACATAAATATTTGCCCTTGCCGGGATTCGAACCCAGGACCTTCAGCTTCGTAGGCAGCGTCACTACCCACTAGGCTAACCGGTCGTCCAAATTTTTTTCAATAAAGATTTAAACGTGAAACTGCTTTTGCAAATATCACGTGTGAAGTCAGTCAAAATTTTTGTGTGTATAGAAGCATATGTCTTTTCAATATATGTTCAAAGGGGAATCCTTTTTTGCAAATTTCACAGAAGTATCGCTTCGTCGTACTGTGAGTTTTCTTATGCGCAAATACGCCGGATCTATGTTTGAAACATTTTCCGCATACTTTACAGGCGTAAGGCTTTTCTTCGAAGTGTATAGCCATATGAGATTTCAAATATTCTTTGTGTGTGAACACTCTTTTGCATATATCACAGGTTCACAGGAGAAATGGAAATTTATCGGGTGACGCTTTAAATGTTTTTTTAAGGTATTTTTATGCGAAAACTGTTTATAACACATATCGCATGAGTAAGTTATGCCGGAGTGGATACTCATATGGTTTCTTAAATTGGCTTTCTTTTTGAATATTTTTTTACAAACATCACAACAGAACAGCTTTGCCTTTGTATGTACACGTAAGTGCTTTACTAAGCGATAATTGTGCATAAATCGTTTATTGCATATGCCACAGGAGAAAGGAATATTACCCATGTGAAGCTTTATATGATATGTTAAACTCCGTTTTGATCTAAATTGTTTATGACACATGTCACAGGAATAAGTTACTCCTGAGTGGCTCATATGCATATGATCTCTTAAAGTTTTTTCTGTTTAAAATTTTTTTTTACAGACAGTACAACCAAACTGATTTTTACAAGTCTCAGTGTTTTGGTCATGCTTTTGCAAATGCTTTACCAATAGATACCTGTACGCGAATACCTCATTGCATAAATGACAGTTGAATTGACGACACTGTATGCTCCTTAAATGACTTTTTAAAGTCCTTAGTTCCTTAAACTGTTTCCGACATACTTCACACGAGAAGGGTTTTTCTCCAGTATGCGTGCGTAAATGTCTAATTAATCGATATTTACGTATAAATGGCTTTTTGCATATACTGCAAGAGTAAGAGTTTTTTCTGTGGGCAAGCATATGGGCGCTAAAAATTTCATTTGTTTCAAATTGTTGTTTACATACATCGCATTAGAACTGAGTTTTGTGATCAAGCATATGCTTTTTAAATTTATATTTATAGGCGAATCCTGTTTTGCAAATATTACAGGTGTAACGATCTTCCTTTGTGTGTACCTTTAAGTGTCTTACTAAGAGAAATTTAGATAAACATTGTTTTTTGCATATATAATAGAAGAAACTTTTCTCCTTGTGACATTTCATATGCATATGTAAGCCGCGTCTCTGTTTGAAGCGTTTCCCGCAAACTTCACAGATGTACGCCCTTTCTTCAGAATGTACCTGCATATGATTTTTCAAATATCCTTTACTCGCGAACGCTTTGCTGCATATGTCGCAGGATTGTGAACGGATAGCATGGGTGTCCATATCGCATGAGTAAGTTATGCCGGAGTGGATACTCATATGGTTTCTTAAATTGTCTTTCTTTTTTAATATTTTTTTACAAACATCACAACAGAACAGCTTTGCCTGTGTATGTACACGTAAGTGGTTTACTAAGCGATAATTGTTTGTAAATCGTTTATTGCATATTTCACAGGAATACATTACTCCTGGGTGGTTATACATATGTATATGTAATTGTTTTTTCGCATTAAATATTTTTTTACAAACATGACAACACAACTGATAATACAGCTCAGGGGGGTGAAAATCGCTTTTGTTATGCTTTTGCAAATGGTTTATCAATAAAGACTTGAATGGGAATACTTCTTTGCATACACTGCAGCAGAGCTCAGGATCGTGTTCAGGCATATGCCTTTCCAATTGATATTTACAGTCGAATCCTTGTTTGCATTTATCGCAAGAGTAAGGTTTTTCTTCTGTGTGCACCCTTAAATGACTTATTAAGAGAGATGTAGATGTAAGTATTGTTTTGCATATATCACAGGAGTGGGAGTTTCTTGTGTGACCATCCATATGAATTTTAAGGTTTTCTCGAGTTTCAAATTGTTTTTTACATACATGGCACGAGAAATACTGTTCCTCCTTGTAAACAAACATTGGCATGGACATGCAAGTTGATTTTATGTTTGAATTGTTTTTGGCATATGTTGCAGGTATAGGGTATTTGGTCTTTGGTATGAAGTTTTCCCGATTCATGGTGTTCAGAGTCGTGGTCTGGAGATTCTGAGGATGTGAGGCTGCTCATTCGCTCGAGCGTCACGGTACAGGCCATGGCGAGCTGCTCCGCGGCGCGGGGGGACACAGGGGGACCCGCCCTCGTGCCCGCTGCGGCTGCCACAAGAAAATAACAATGATTATAACTTAATTATGTTCTATACTCAATCTATAAAACAAGTGTTTCTAGATGAGAAATTATGGAGATAAGAGATATCTTTACTTATATTTTTCCCATATTATATTTATTTATTATAATTCATATTACGTAATATTTCAAAAAAAATCACTTGATTAACTTTGGAGATGAAAGGGGAAATTTATTAAAAATTCTGTCTCAGAAATTGCATCTGAAGCCTTTTCATTTTATGCCCTATGTAACCTTATTACTAGACTTTACAGTTTTGCCATGTTGATAGCATAAGTAGTTCCTGACATATTTAACGTTGTCAGACAGAGGAACAGATTCCCATCATTTTGTCACGGAACGCTAAAAAGGATTCAGTTGAATCGAAAATCTTGGAATTAGAAGTTGATGGAAAACCATAACATCGCTAAAATATGACGCATTTTACGCGCAGAAAACCGTTCCCTTGCTTCTTTTCCGGTTCGGTTTGAAATGTGGTGACGCTATTCGAAAAAACGTAAAATAGCTAGCAGTTAACTTTAAATATTTGTACCCTTATTCATGGAATTTTTCTATGTATTTAAGTTTATTTATATATAAAAGTATGTATATCATCCTCTAGAAGCACAATATACGCTTTCCTCTCTTTGGTACTAGGAAGATTTGTGTAAGATTTCCCCGGATATTTTTTGAAAAACTGCGTCTGACTTAGGGCAGCATACTAACCTTCCAGTGGCGGGTCTGTCCTAGCGTACGTATGGTCCCAGAGGTCACAGGGGTAATAGCTGCCATGTGTTGATTCTGCAAATTACTTTGATTAAAAATATAATAAAATTAAAGGGGACAATCTTACATAAATCGACCTAGTCCCAAACTAAGCAAAGCTTGCACTATGGGTAGTAGACGGCGATAAACATACTTATACAGATAAATAAATACTTAAAAACATCGAAAACATCCACGACTCAGGAACAAATATTCGTGCTCATCACACAAATATTGCCCTTACCAGGAATCGAACCCATGACCTCTTGCTTCATAGGAAGGGTCCCTACCAACTGCGCTAAAGCGGTCTGAGCAAAATAGGGAAATCATAATAAGCTCTCGACTCTTATTATTCCTGAGTCACCGATGTTTTCTATGTATTTATATATATGTATACATATGAGTATGTTTATCGTTGTATAGTACCCATAGCACAAGCTTTGCTTAGTTTGGGACTTGGTCGATTTGTGTAAGATTGTCCTAAAATATTAATAAATGTTTTATTATTTACTTACGTGACGTGAAGTCCTCATTCGTTATATCGTCCTCTCCCTCTGACTTAATTGGCGAGTCTTCATCTGAAGTAAAAACTTATTGAGAAGTGGATAGGTTATGTTAAATAACTGATTGAATTACTTTACTTTGCGGAATTCCATGATAAGCCACTATAACACTATTCTCTTGGTATTTCCTTTAGGCAGAAAAAGAGTAATGTTGTAGTGGCTTAAGGTATATTAACTTAATGTCTGATTAACAGTGAACGAAAAAACGATAGAATGCCAGCTCCTTACTTACAAATGTCTACCCAAAAACGTGCGTAAAACCCGGTATACGCATGTTCGAACTAAACGACTGCCTGACCTTTTGACACCCCGCCCCCAACCCCGCATAACGACAATGGCAGCCATTCTGTGGGGCCATTTTGCAGTGCTACTTAGAGTTCCATGGGTTTTTCGCTAGTTGCTGCTGATTACCAGTAGGTATCCGAATACAAATATTGCTACTATTAAATAGTTATATTTATATTATAAGAAAATTTGCCCGCGACTTCGTCCGCCGAAACTTGTTAATCGCCTTATTTTTAAGCGCGTTCCAAAATGTAACAGCAAATATATTATTAGGCTTCCCACAGATGCATGATCAATATATTATAATGAACTTTTTTTTTATCGAATCCAATCGTCCCGGATTTGAGAAATGTCTGGCCAATCGCTACGAAATGCGTCCAGGTCGTCCCGCCATCTCCGTCCCGGCCTGCCATAAAACTACCAGCGAATATTTTGAAATTCCAAAGCCCTCCAAAAGCCTATTTAGTACTACGTCCAAGAATACCTATGATATAAATTCTTAATATTAGCAACTTATGAATGCGATACACATAACATTCTTATGTATATTTGCATGTCCTTGTAACCAAGCATTGCAGCTCTATTGTATTTCTTTTTGAACCAACTATTTCTACCAAGTTTAAGCGAATAAACGACTGATCACTGATTACAAGAATCGCACTCCCCTAGAAACGTCTATTCCCCCACCCGTTTAAGGGTTGATTTCCGGGATAAAAACTGTCTCATGTCCTTGCCGGGGTTTCAAACTATCTTCTCACCAACTTTCATTTAAATCGGTAACCGATAGATCGCCAGACTTAATCTCGCATTTATAATATTAATATGGATATATTTAAGAGCGGTTATTTATTTAAACTTTATTGGACAAAAATTAAAATACAAAAGGCGGACTAAATGCATCAAGGCATTCTCTACCAGTCAGCCATTGGGCCAAACGGAGACTTTCAAACGGTGTGTGCAAGAGACAGGCTATGTTTGTATGTATATATATATATATATATATATATATATATGTACATACATCCAAGTACCGATTTAGCGTCCTTTCGTTTGGCATTATACGTAACGTATATGTAACGTCCACCATTATTAATAGGTTTAGGTCGATTCTGTCGGTGAATATTAGTTACTAAATTACACGAAACGAGTGGAACTCGTTTATATCGCAGCCTGATACAAACTTTTACACCCCCATTTCACCCCCTTAGGGGATGATTTCGGGGATAAAAACTGTCCTATGTCACTCTCCATCCCTTCGACTATCTCCACTTAAAAAATCACGTCAATTCGTCAAACGGTTTTGCCGTGAGAGACGGACAAACAAACAAACACACACATACACTTTCCCATTTATAATATTGGTATGGATTACCGACTATAGCAGGTCCTCTAGCATGCAACGTTGCCGCGTTGTGTGTAAATACCTAATTAAGGATTTTCAATTCCATATTTATATTATTGCCTGAAAGAATAAGATTATATTGAAAAAACATAATTATACTCAATGAATGATATGATTGTGGTTGTTGTAGTTTTAAACCGCATTAATTATTGGAAAAGGATTTATAAAGAAAAAAAAGTCTTGAAATTGTATTAACGTTTATTAATTGTTAATTGTTCTGCTATACATTGTTGAATATTTCAGAAAGAACAACATTGCGTTAGTGACTGACGTCACGAATACCTAATTAATAATGTAATTAATAAGGTAGGAGCGTACGAAGCATAATCAATTAATCTAATACGCTGTTTTGCTTATACAAACTAATCAAACTACCCCGTCTGCAAATTACACGGACTGTATGTATACGGACGCCAGTTGGTGGAATTAAATATATCCATGCCGATCATATGACACTCAACATTCAACGTCCGTATGTCTATAACAACTCTAAGATAGTTGTATGTAATTACATAACACTATCTTGGAGTTGTGCTCTACATAATTTAAGGCAGAGTGTGATATGCCAGACGCATAGATATACTCGTATCATGTGTTATGTACAGCATAATATATGGCACCTTCATTCGTTTAATATTACCGTAACTATAGCTTGACATTAAAATTGCGCTGATTATGTATACGGACGTCAGTTGGTCGAATGCTGTCATACCCCTCAGTGTTTGAGGTCCATATTTTGATTGATTTTAGATATGTTGTACTCGTATGCTGCAGTACACCCAAGATACACACGAACGCGGAATATTGAGCAGTGTGAAAAGTATGCGGCAACTGACGCCCGTTTAGTTATTCATTCTGCCCAAAATTAAATTAAATGGTTCATTTATTAATTATAAATAATTTTGTACCTTTTATTAACAGTGCCTTTGGCCAAGTCCTTGGTATTAGTATACATAATTGTGACCTGATACAAATACACACTTCACTAAATTGTAATCTTTTTATCAATATGTCGTACTTGATTATATTATAGGTATTATACGGACGTAATAGGACGTGGGCCATAAAACTATATAATGGTAATCGTCCGTATATAGCTCTACTATATTTTGTTATAATTCAACTACACTAAAATAAAACAAAAATTGCGCATAGTGCAATTGCGAACAAACACGTGTACCCAGTAATTCAAACAAATTCTCTCAAAATATCACATTGATAATACAGTGTAACATAAATGGGGTGTGAACCTATAAACCTTGATCGGTTCACACCCCACTTATGTTACACCGTGTATACCGACGCCATTAGTTGTAAGATACACATCCCTACCCCCCGACTTTCAGATAAACTTAAAAATTGCGCTTAGTGCAACCATAACATGTCGTACTGCAAACAAATAAATATTACTATCTATATCTAGTCACATTGATTATATATGGACAACACAAAGGCCCACAATACAACAATAATAAAATATATATAGACGACAATAGTCGTAGCATACAAACCTTTGAAGACAATCTGACGTTCGCATATAAAGAAACACAAAACTACACATTTCACTAAAATATTCTCACAATCCCATCCCAAACACTGTAATAGTATTTTATGCAACTGTTGTATAAGTAGGGTCTTAAAACGCGAGTGTCGTGAGTTGCGATACGAGCCTTGGCGAGCGCCACGCCAGACGCCACGAGCGTTTTAAGACCAAGTTATACACCGTTGCATACAATATTTTTTCTACGACTATTTTAAATAAATAGCATAATTTGACTTTTCAGGCAGTAAGTTTTCCGTTAGTTCTATTACTACTCACGCAATTTCATCAGCGGTGCAGTTATTTTCTTCTTCGTCCATTTTAAAAGGAACGTACACATTTTTCTTCACTTCACAACTTAGAGCATTAAACCAACCGGAGTGGCAATTGACAGGCGTTCCCCTCTGCCAAATACGTATGACCAGTGGTCATACTTTTTTTTTTTTTTTAAATTCGTCCATTCGGACAGGCTAAGACCATGGGCCATACTGCCTAGTCTTCAGTAAGTATAATTTCATTTGATCAAATCCAGTAATAACGTCTTCAGTAGTTTCAAATCAGAAGTCTCTAGTCCAATAAATATGTCTTCAGTTATTTCCAATTCATATGAACAAATCTAGATATTAAGTCATCAGTATTATCAACATATGTGTCAAATCCAAAAAATAAGTCTTCAGTTATTCCAATCCAATTCATGAAGTCAAATCCAGTAATAAAGTCTTGAGTATGTTCCAATAAAAACGTCAAATCCAATATTCAGCTCTTCAAAAAAGCTTACACCTCATCCAGACATTCCAAAAAGTCATTTGACCAACAAAATATAGGTACAATGCTTCAATAAAAATATATACAATTTTAAGCAAGTTTTAAATTTAGCATCATATTTACAGCATACACACAGTATTATGTACAAAATTAAACAAAGGTAAATAAGTAGACGACTCCTTCAACAAATCAGTTACTGAGAGCGGGATTCGATTAGAAGCTCCATAAATCTCAAGCAACTCATCCATCAGCACTAGGCGCTGAATGCCAAAGGATGAGCAACTAAACAGAATGTGATCTATAGACTGAACCTCTTGCTTTTGACAATGATCGCAATAAGGGGAAGAGACAAAGTTTTTACGATGGAGATGAAAATTTAAACGACAATGACCAATGCGCATACGAGTAATTATGGTGTAAAACCTACGATGCATGTAAGTTTTAAACTTACAAAACCAAGGCTTACTATTAACTTGGTTATCTAACAAAGCATACAAATGAGCCTTATTCTCAACTTCTGTAAAATGATACCAATGTCTTCCCCAAAGAACAGTCATACGCTGTTTTAGATTACTTATAATATCAGAATATGGCAAGGTCACAGCTAAGTCCCTGCTGTCGGGAACCAGGGACAAGTCAGATGCATTAGCAATAGTTCTAGCTAGGTAGTCGGCGTTTTCATTACCAGAAACTCCTTTATGAGACGGAACCCATACAAAATCTATTTTAATACCAATTAAAGATAGTTCTAACCATAATTCTTTAATGGAAAAAATTAGATAGCAAGTGCTAGCATTCATTTTGTTACTCGATAAACTTATTAATACACTCATACTATCGCTTACTATGACCCATTCTTTACTATATTGATTATGTTCTTTAACATGTTTCAAAGCAAATAAGATGGCAGTTGCTTCAGCAGTAAAGATACTTGCATTTTTATTGATATTAAACCCAATACCTTTATTAATTTCAGGTTGATAAATTGCAAAGGAAACAGCATTATTATTTTTGGCACCATCCGTATAAATAAATTTACAATTAGACCATTCTGACAACAATAAATAAGCCTCCTCTTTGGAAGTTAGCTTTGAATCTATTACAATTTTTATATCGGGATATTTACTCTTAAAAGAGCCTGTGTAACAGGGAAGAACGTCATTATCAAGATGTATATTTAACTCCTGCAAAGAGTGAAAGAAAGAAGTAAAATCCTGAAGAACATACATGCGCCTTTGAAAAGGCGATGATTGGAAAGAAATCAAGTTGTGAAGAAGATCGTTCTTAGGCAAGCTGTATAACTTTAAAATAAATCTTTCTTTTAAATAACGAAATCTAATATGAATAGGAGGAAGATTCGATTCAATTTGCATAGCAGCGATAGGACTAGTTTTAAATGCACCCAGTATTGTCCGCATACATTTGTTTTGTATTTTATCTAATGAATTTACAATTTTATCATCTCCAGCAAAACATAGAAAACCATATTCAAAATGACTTCGAACTAGAGACTTATACAAGATTAACAAAATTTTGGGGTCTGCACCCCATGAAGTGGCGCACAGCGATTTTAACACATTGTATGCTTTGTTAGCTTTGGTTATAATACTGTCAGCATATTTTATCCAGGAAAGTTTTGAAGTAAATATAACACCTAAAAACTTTATTAGATCATATGAAATAGGCAGTGATATGTCATTGTACAAAACTGTGGGCAAACACATGCTTTTGCGACCAAAAATAAAAACTTTGGTTTTAGTCGAATTTACATCTAAGTTCAGATAAGCAAAGTATTTATGTAAGTTGATTAATGCCTCATTAATAGTCAAAGCTAATTGATTTAAATCAGATCCTGACACATAAACAACCAAATCATCTGCATACTGCAGATTTTTAACCTTTGTTCCTAGAATAAGATTTAGTCTCCTAATGTACAAAATAAAAATTAAAGGGGATAAGATACCTCCTTGACAAACCCCTAAAGAAGATAATCTTGGGCCATATAAGTGATTGTTAAATTTAACAAAAACCTTCCTGTTTGTTAAAAACATTTGTAAGAAATTTATTATTTTGCCAGGTAACCCTATCATTGACAGCTCTCTACATAAAACGGAAATATTGACACTGTTAAATGCACCTGCAATGTCAAAGAATACCGAAAGAAGATACTGATTATTATATATGCTGTTAAGTGCATCAAGTTGCAACTGACAAATACTCTCACGAGAAGACCGACCTTTACGAAAACCAAACTGATTGCAGGGTAACAGACCATTTTGTTCGACAAAAAATTCCAACCGTTGCTTTAGAAGCTGTTCAAAAACCTTTCCTACACAAGATGTGAGTGCTATAGGTCGATATGAGTCGGGTAACAATTTGTCTTTATCAGGCTTTAAAATTGGGACCAAGCAATCTGTTTTCCAATCATCAGGAATTAAGTTTTCTTCCCACAGCTGATTTAATATGTTTAAAAAGGTCTTTAGATTTTGTGAACTTAAATTTTTCAGTAAAATATATGGTATTCCATCAAGACCAAAGGATGTATCTCTTCTTGAAAATAGGGCAGATTTAAGCTCTTGCAAAGAAAACGGTTCAGTAAGATACTTATCATTATCATTTTCTGTGTGAACATAATTTAAAGACTCATTAAGCACAAAATCAGGAGTGTATTTCTTAAGAAAATCTGATATCCAACTATTATTACTAGCGTGTTTTGAAATGAATGTTTTATTAAATTTCCGCATGTAATTCCATATTAATGTCAAAGGAGTGCACCGGTTAAATGAGTTACACAGATTTATCCAACTATTACGCCGTTCAGTCTTAAGAACAAGCTTTTTAAGAGCTCGAAGTCTTTTAAATTCTATATAATTCTCTTCACTAGGTTCACTTTTAAATTTTATATAAGCATGTTTTGAATTAAGTACAGCTTCTGAACACTTTTGATTCCACCAAAGCAGCCGGGGAAATTTCAAAGATTTTGGTGTACACGTATTAGAACTATTCAAAGACCTATGTCTAGGGATGGACTCTACAGCAGTAGATCGCAAAATATTACAAAACAGATTGAGCGCATCTATCGAAGACATATTTTCAAAATCAATATTAGCCAAACAAAAATCAACTGATTGCCTGTACATTTTCCAATTCACCTGTTTGTAATTTGGGTGAATGGGCAAATGTACATTATTACATATTGGGTTACTTTGTGAGCTATTTTCATTACCAACTATCATTTTTATCATTACAGGCAAATGATAACTGCTGCCAAGAGGACAATCCATAACAGACCAATCACATGAAAGTGCCAATGATGGAGAAACGAAAGTTAAATCCAGAGCATTAGGACGCCAAGAAGAAGAACCAGTTGTAGTAGTTTGACCATTATTTAAAAGAACCAAGTCATTGCCATCAATAATATCTAAGACATCTCTACCTCGAGGCAATGTATCAACACAGCCCCATGACATATGATGAGCATTTAGATCGCCTCCAAAAAGCATTGGCTGCGGAATAGATTTTATCAAAGCATCAAATTTACTTTTATTAAATGGGGGATCAGAATTTGATGGACTATAAAAACTTACTACACTCAACTGCTTGTTGTTTATAATTATTTGTACACAGATATTTTGTAGAGCATTGTCAAAATAAGTTTTAATATTAGAATATACTATATTGTTATGAATAAGTATTGCTACACCATTATGTTTATTACCACAGTCATTTCTAATGACATTGTATCCTTTAATTGAAAATTTTTGATGTTGTTTTAACCAGGTTTCAGAAATTATTGCTATGTGAATGTTATTTTCATATAAGAATCTAGTAAAGATTAGCCTATTGCTTATTATACTCTGAGCATTCCACTGCACTATGTTCAATATGTCCATAAAGAAAAAAATTAAGGTTGTTTCCTGAAAGTGTTTTTAAGTGTTTCTTTTATATTGTTAGAATTTATTGGCGTTTCTTTATCAGCACAAATTTTAACTATAGCTTCCACAAGTAGATTCATAAATCTGTCAGATTTGGTCAGATTACTTAGATGGGTGTCAATATATTTTGAGCCGAGCTGCGGAAATGCAACGTCACAAAACAAATCGGAATATTTAGCACTACGTGATTTTAACTTATTTTCCTCAATTTTCTGTTTTTTAATTGGACATGCAGCAGATATAGCCACGTGATCCCCACCACAGTTTGCGCATTGTGTTTTAACCTTATTACAATTTTTGAAATTATGAGGTTCAGCACAAATTGAACATACTTCATTATTTTTACAATACTTTGCTATATGACCAAATTTCATGCAACGAAGGCATTGCTTTACTGGAGGAATATAGATCCCTACTTCGTGCCTCCAATGGTCAAGTGTTACATATTCAGGCAACTGTACAGAGGCAAAAGTCACGGCAACCGTCTGAGTTGGAACCATTGAGACGATACCCAGCGTGTCTTTTACCCGCCGCATAAACCGTCTTACGCTTATCACCTTTTTACTGGAAGCTATTAATTGGAAAATCTTCTGGTTCGAATAATCAATCGGCACTGAAGTGAGAACACCCGTAACCTCGGTCTCAGATGCTGGGATTGAAGCATTCATGTGAATTTCATTTAATAATTTTTCATTTTTTAGGAAGACATTGGCGTGATTTGGGAGATCGAACATAATCCCAACTTTGTATGCATTAATTGTTCTTAGATGCATCACGCCCGACACGCAATGCTTACGGATTGCATTGGACAAAGCAAGTCTATCTTTGTCAGAAAATTTGTGGCCATCCTCTCTGTGATTCAGAAAAACAATAAATTCTTTCTTAGCTGAATTTTCGTCGTACAACCTGTAATAACTTTTGGCCCTGAAAGGAGTATACTTCTCTTTGTCATCTTCTTTAGTCTTCTTTTTTGCAGGTATGCGCTCCGAGGGCGCACCTGTATCCGCATCAGAACTACTTTCAGATTGAAGATCTGGCTCCGGCTCCAAGCCCTCCAACCGAGAACGCTTTCCCGTACGCTTCCCCATGACTGGGGAAGCGCACCAAACCGATAACCAAATCAACTATGAATTTAAATTAAAATTTAGACTAAATATGTACAAATTAACACCTAAAATTTATTTACAATAAAATATTTTATCAAGCGCGCCTATCACTTTCAACGTTCCCGCCAAAAAACTGCCAGTGGTCATACGTATTGTATGGACTGACGTTTATCTGACGTAGCTATTTTCACGTTCCGCATACATTTGACGTTCCCCTCCCCCGCAAAAATCGGCAGACTTTTTATGTATAGAAAATGACACATGTGACCACTCCTGTTGGTTTAATGCTCTAAGCTTCACAAACACGAATCAAATCTTAAGAAGTTATTAATAACGAATAGTTATCATATTTGACATATTTCGTCTTTTAATTTTGAACTGTAACTTTGGTGGGAAATTGGAAACATGACACATTGACACCTCTTGTTTATGGTCTGCTTTGTTCTTAATTCAACTTGCCAGTACTGTCATATTAAGACCAAGGTTTTTCTTAAGTTGGCAGCAATGCCGTTAGTACAATAATTTATTTGAATTAAATACATTCAGTGGTTTGTTAAGTTGGTAGTACCTAATGTATTTTATGTTTCGGCATGGCCCTCTAGATTAGTCGCGTCGCGGCCTACTCGATCGTGTCTAGTAGGCCGTGGCACAATGTAGCACTACCCAGGTTTAGAAGCGTATGGCTGCTAAGCGTATCGTTCTGGCGACAAAACAGCACGGTTGTGCCGTACTGTTATGGGGAATAGAGTATAGACTTTTCTGCAGACTTATTTTGTATGTCTTTATATTAGTGTTCGGGACTATGTAAATGACAGATAAAAGTACAGGAGTAGAAAAAAGACATAATTTAGGATTTCCTGTACCGTTAGATTACAAAAGGCGATAAATTTATATAGTTACAATGTATGTTCTATTGTTTTATCTATGTATAGTTTTTGCACTAGTAAATTATTTTCTTTCTTTCTTTCATTGAATATTTTCGTTTTTGCTAACAATTTTACTTTGACCAGGAGTATGTGAGTGCACTAGAAAGTTACTCATAACGAACACAAACTACGCATTCATCTGTAGGAAAATGTTCATACACAGCAAATTCACAAAGCGAGCACCAAAAACTTCGGTTCTGAAGTGGAAATATTAAGTTCTCGGGAATATTCATGTCACCAACAATATGACGAGGATATTCATGGCTGTAATTACCAACTATGTTTTGGCAGTTGAAACACTTGATTCGTCTTAGAAAATGAACTTCTTGCCAAGGCCATTTTTTTAATACGATGAAATAACTTTTTCTCCAAAAAGATGTCAATATCTGCAACTACCACCATACTTAAAAACTAAATACATTTTTACTCAGCAACAATAGTGCAATTATATCAATTTTTAAATTTGTAGCAAGCTAAAGTTGTACAATCCAGTCAACATGTCCCAACTTGGTTACGTTTGACGATGGATGCGCGGCCTGACGACTGTAGATGGTTGAATACTTCCCAAGTAACACATCAAAGCAGTATAACAGCCGACTTACAGCATTTCTGTATCGTTTTCGCATTTTGAGTTAGTTCTATAGTAGCATTATAAACGTTTATACGGCTATTGTAATGCTTATTTGGGCACAAATTTTACTGCTTTAGATCCTAAAAAGGTTCACAATAGTTGTTTAATTGCATTACAGGCGCATTATATAAGCATTATTGTGATCAAAAAAAGTATCAATCGCATTAAAGAAGCATTATTATGATCTATAAAGTTGTCAATCGCATTACAGAAGCATTAAACGGGCAATATTATTGATAATGAAAATGTTAATTGCATTACAAAAGCATTAGACTAGCATAAAAATGTACTAAAAGAATTATAAACGTTCACAGTTATAACTAAAACATAACAAAAAACATCACTCTAATACTTTGCCGGTACAAATGCTAATTATCTCGCATTATAATGTATGGATCCGTAAGTGTTTCAAACTGAGTGAAGTGTTTGCAAATTTTATAATTTAGTAGGTACCTAAGTGTTTGACTTTTTTGTTATTTCATGCCTTCAAATATTACTGCGCAATGTAGTTTACTGTAAATGTCTATATATGTTTCATTCAATATTTTCACGCGCCTTCTATATTTTGTGGTTTTGATATAAAATATTCTATAGAAATATGTGAAAAATAAACAAAACAAATTTTTATTCCTGTTATAGAACGAATTTTGCATTATTAACATAATAGTATTTATTGGGCAGTATTAAATTAAGTTATATCATTATTATAAAGGTCTATTTCTTTTATAAATAGGGCCACATGATTATATTTTTGGGTTATAAAATTTTAACAAAATGGTGTCGGGCTATAGCAGCCCGGTGAGCCTTCAAAAACGCTAATTAATGCCACCAGCAGTAGAAATACTCACACGTGAACACTTATTAAGCCAGAGGCCAGAGAGAAGACTTTGTATGAACCACTGTAGTGCCATTGACTATAAAGTAGTTATATATGGATAAATTATATGGATGCATTATAATGGAAAGAAAATATGCTATTAAGCAGCTTTAGGCATTATCTTATTACTTTAAAATGCTATAGTAGGCCCTAAGGCATAAAAAACAGCTGAAAGCTGTATATCGGATTTACGTGGCATTATAATGGTTCACGTTTATGCTATTAAACAGCATTAAGCATTTATATACTACTTAAAAATGCTATTGTAGATGCAATAGCACTAAAAACAGCTGAAAGCTGTACAATTGCGTTGTGGTTTGCTGCACTAAAACTAAAGGCTTTATAAAACATTACATAACCGTTACGGCATTATCTAACCGTTATACAGTGTAAAGCATCATAATGGTTTTCAAATGCCAATATAAAGCGTCAAGATGCTCGGTGAACTTATATAAGAGTTTATACGAACCTTAAGTTCTACATTAGTTTACTAATCGTGTGATAAAATGCTTTCTGTGTTACTTGGGTTACTATCCATGCCGCCCAGTATTCGACGTCCGTATGCATAACTACTGTACAGCCCAACTCTAAGATTCGCACACACGTGGAATATGGGACAGGGTGCAATATGCCAGGCGCACAGGGTACTAGGTAAGTACTGCGTTCAGTACATATATTATCTTGTCTGTGGATGACTCGATATGGGTGCCACATTTTTCAGCCATCAACAATGGTGCGACGGTTGAAAACAAAAGGGGTAATCCCACCTATTACCACCAAGTTGTTAATATTTTTTTTTGTGTATGTGTTTTGAACGAAATCTTTTATTTTTAACCAGTCTTTGTTATGGAGAACATCCGGATGCAGACTGCGAAGTTCGTCGCATTCGTAACGTTTTGGTGGACGCTTAGTTTTTATATGTTTGCTAAAAAAAGCCATTACGATTTTTTTTTGTTCCGACGTCCAAGGTACAAGATTTCTTATTTTCTTTGCTATAATTACGGCTGGTGTAAATGGTGGTTTGGCATTGCTAACGTGGGAATGGGGTAGATTTACTTCTTTGTCGGTTGTTCCAATGTCAGCATTCAACTCGTTAGAGCGCATATCATGGAGCTCTTCATCCGGTATTATATCATCACTTTCTTTGTCATTTGGTGTTTCTTGTAATAAATCCTGTTCTAAATCCAGATCTATGTCATCCAAAGCTTGACCTTTGTAACTATCAGCTTTACCGTTCTCCATATGTACCAGCAGCTTCGATATTTTTGCCGTTTGATAAGCGTCATCAGGTAATCGATAGTTTTGTCTAGGTACGGATTGCGTATGTCCCATAAAATTTGCCAGTTGTTCCATGTCTGAATCTTTTAAGTTCAACATCTGCGTGAGCGTCGCCAAATGTTTTCGTAGCTTTGTCGTAGTAATAGCTTTTGGATTTTTCGCACCACATGTTTTAGCATATTTCTCCAAAACTTTGTAACGACACAATGGAGTTTCACATCCAGGTTTGGCGAACAAAAAATCGTTTGTATCAGGTATATACATACGTCTAACAGACTGCAACAAGTTTATATCCTTTTGAATATCATCAGTGAACAAAACTGGCACACCTCGACCTCTTTTACCTCTTATAATAATGCGTTTGAAACTATTGATCAACACTTTTTCAGTAGCAGAAATGGCGCGATCAAATTCTTCATACTCGTTATTTTCATTTCTGCATTCCTGGTATGAGCTGAGTAATAGCCTTTGCAATTCGCCAGGACTTCGTCTATTTAAGAGTATCACGCGACAATAGACTGTTTCCATCAAAGTAATATACGCTTCAACATCAGTTGACTCGGCAACACTTAATTTAGATGCCGCAGTTTTGGCCCTTTCGCAAAGATGATCTTTTAAAACTTTAAGGTCACTAGCTAAGGGAACCATAGTTATTTTGTTCCATTTTTTTAGATTCACGTCGCTGCATGCTTCACTGGAGACATCAAACTTCCAGTTTGCCTCAATAAGCTGAATTAATGTCTTAAGATCTGCTTGCATTGATGCAGTTTGTATGGTACTAACGGACTTTAAGATGTTCATAATAGCTATATTACAGCACTGTTTGAGACTGGTGCTGATATTCATGGCGTAAGTAGGGGCACCATATCGATCTAATTTATCATCGTAACTTGCAACTGTTTTTGTTGCTGTGACAATTATATCGTAGTTTTGAGGTTTTAAAGAATCCATTAGGTCTTTAAGTCCAGGCTTCAATTTCTTTAGTTCAATTAATAACTTTGCTAGCTCACGCATCTTACGCGAGGTAACATTTATAAAATGTTTTCGCCGGTGTGTGCGTAGATATTGCGCACCAAACTCACAAATCAAAGGATCTTTCTTAGCTTCTAAAGAAACGCGGTCTGGCCTCATTTTACAAAACACTTCCTCCTTGAGTTTTTTGTCGACATTCAGATTTCGCAGCATAAAGTTTTGCGCTTCAACTTGTGAATTACGCGTTTTGGACATTGGTTGACAATTCTTTTTATGTTTCCATAACTGCTTCCGCGAGTAAAAGCCTAAACAGTTTTCGCACGGTAAGTAATCATTGTGTAGATCGCTCTTTTTCATGGGTTTTACACATTCCGAGAGATTTGCTATGTAATTTCCCTTTTTACGTAAATTGGTAAGAAGATTTTTTCGAGTAAAATTTTTCTTAGAGTATGATAGAATTTGTTGTACCTCAGCTTCTAACGCATGGTTACGAATTACATGTCTTGCAAAGTTTAAAACTCTTGTCTCACAAAAGAAGCAAAAGTCCTTGATCCTGATGCGTGTTGACTTTTGTCGGTATTCATTAGTTGCTGTACTCGGCGTGTGTACCTAAAAGTTTATAAATCGTTGAATAAGTGCCGACTGCGATAGCGTCAATCTTAATGTTACCCATCGTTAAGCGAGTCAGACACATTAATTTTGTATCATCAATTTGATCACACGTATATTCTGCCCGCGACTTCGTCAGGCTTAACTTTTGAATAGAGGGATTCCCAGGGTAGTCTAACATTTATTCGGAATAAAAAGTGTTCTGTACGTCAGGTAATAAATAAACTACATGAATACCAAATTTCACCTAATTCTGTTTAGCCTATTTGCGTGATTATACATTCTCACAAAATTTCGAACTTAGAACACTTAATTGTAGATGAAAAACTTAAGGAATTCAATTTTAACTGGCGATACTTTTAACTGCGGAATGCAAAATCAGCCCTAAAATGTAAAAAATAATATCGAATTGAATAAATTAGGTTATTTACATTTGTGACGTAAGATTACCTAGCATGGGTAAACTTACCTGATGTTCTTCAGAGACGTCAAGCTGCTCTTCGACATAAGTATTATTTATTGATTCTTCATCAGATGAGTCATGAGACGACTTCTTTACTTTGTATTTTTGTTTATTAGCTTGATTACTTGATGATGAGGCCTAAAATGAAACTTAAATGAAGTATAAATAAAATAGCAGACAGACAAGAAGTCACTTTCAAGTAGTACCTAATTTGCCTGATTCATAGCTACCATAAGAGAATATCTGACGATGATGGTGATAGTGAAAATGAAAATAAAAAGGTAATAATGGAAAAAAAGACGAATTCGAATCCCGGTAAGGGCATTTGCTTGTGTGATGAGCACGAATATTAGTTCCTGAGTCATGGCTGTTTTCTGTGTATTTAAGTATTTATTTATCTACATAAGTATGTTTATCATCGTCTAGTACCCATAGTAAAAGCTTTGTTTAGTTTGGGACTAGGTCGATTTGTGTAAGATTGCCCCCTAATATTTATTTATTTCAATAACCTTTAAAAAGTGGACATATTGTGTAACGTAACATTAGACAACTATTGTCAATCACGATGTGACAGTGAAGTAGTAAGAAGTATAAGGGTTAACAGCTGATAAATTCATATCTGATAATTACTAGTAAAGACGTAATTTCACCTGCGATTCTTTTGAAGTTTGAAACTCAGCGTGCTCCATATCTTCGGTCGTTTCTTCTTCATCACTTGAGGTGCTTGATGACTTTTGAATATCAGGATTAGAAGTTGCATCTCTATCGCTATCATAACACTCAGAGGCGGAGTGTATACCCGGGGACATCGGACGTGATTTTAAATGTTCGAAACCTAAAGGGAATCATATTTTCATTGTGAGTAGGCGAAGAATTTGATATTATCGGTGGAGGAATAAAATCATTTATATTTTATTGGTATTTTTTCTTCTTCTATAGGAACTGTTGTAAGTTCGTGAAGTTTGTTCGATCCCTGGTTATTAGCCATGATTAAATTGGATTTCTCACTGTCGCCAGTAGGAACACATACGTCGTAAGTTGCAGGCACACAGGATTGCAAGGTCTGTGAATTTTCTATACCCGAGCTTTCAATCCCATTAGGTAGACCGTTTAACGAACATGGCCGTACTTGATCCTTTACTGTGAGATTGGAATCGTCACTAGGAAGAATACAGACGTAGGCATGGCTCGATTCCATCACCCCTGAATCCTCGAGAAACGAACTGTCAGTATCACTAGCAAGACTATTTGACGGTGAGTAAAATGAGTCAGGTGAAATAATTTGCTGCCTCATGGTGGATACAAGGGATTCGTTGACATCACCGTCTCCTATAACGCGCGCAGATAAAGAATGGATCTGAAAATGGCGTCCGCTCGCATACTATCTCGCTCACACCCTATCGCTGTCTATACTCGCACAGTTACTTACTGGCTGCGAAAAAAATAAGCTGATATTTTATTAAATACATTTCGGATTTATGATTTATGATTGAATTATGAATTTGATGTTTCGCTTATTTTCTTGTAATCTAATTTGTAAACAAATAAAAATTTGACAAAAATGAAGTAGTTTGTTCATTCGAAACATTATTGCACTGGAATATACTAGCAAATTTACATTTTGGTGAGCGCCATCCGGTGATTGGAAATTCATAAATATTAAAGAAAAATTAAAAATCTTCTGTTATTGCGTTTTCTATGTAATAATAGTTTTGGGGACTGAAACTTATATTGAACCAAAATTATAGTAAAGGCGATTCGATGAACGACTTATGTCGATGGAAAAATAAAATAATGAAGAGAAATCGACGAGTTCATTTTAGTGTAAATGGAAATTCGAGCAAATGTATGAGCGATCTAACGAAGTTCGATGAATGATTCCTGTGTGATGATGAAATTCTGCGAAAAGTGTTATGGGAAACGATAATCGATGAAACTATTTTCGGTAAAATGATGGATTCCCGTTTCGCGCAGTTCTGAAGCTATATACGGACGTCAGTTGACAGTAAATATTATTCATGGCGCACCATATACGACGTCCGATTATTTTTCTTAAGTATTGCAATAGATTCATATATACGGACGTCAAATATCGTGCAGTATGAAAAGTATGCGTCTAACCGACATCCGTATATGTTTCGTGCAGCTTTGAGGCTATATGCGGACGTCAGTTGACGGTATATAAGAGCCGGTAAGTGAAAAAGCGAGCATTTTCATACATTTTTGCTTCCCCGGCACCGGCACAGCACCGGCACGGCGTCTGTGCCGACTAATGGAAAAACGCCCAATGAAACGGAATTCAAAAACTTACTCGTCGTTCTTGAACCATCTTCATTATTATTGAGCAACGGTGGCTTCTTTTCTTCGAGGACGGCATTTTAATTGTAATTTGTAAAGTAAACACATCAGAAATTGCACATAGAAAGATAAACTCTTAGAAACTCAAAACATTAGTATAGCGCGGGGATGTATTTTTTTTCTCGTTAAACCCATGGTGTGGGGTATTTTATTTATTTAAACTTTATTGCAGAAAAGAAAACTTATCGTACAAAAGGCGGAACTCGTTCAAAAATATTATTGGTTTCCTAAAACCATTTTTCAAATCAGTGACTAGTTTGTGAGATACTGGGGTTTAAAGCCCCAATTTTTGTTCGTGGTAGTAGTACATCATTATAATGAATTTAAAAGGAAAACTATCACGGACAAGTAGGCATAACAAGTTATATAGTTAGTAACCGAGTAATAGTCGACCAACTTAATGGGTACTTGGAAAGGCTAATTTTCGTACAAATTACGTAACTAAGACAGACAGGCAGACAGAGGCAACTACGGAACCCAACACTGCGCGTGGCCCGACACGCACTTGGCCGGTTTTTTTTCTGCGATCAGTAGCGTAAGGGGAATTGATAACGACCGGTCTCCTATTTGACTTCCGTATATCGGACGTCAGAAGCAGGTGGACGTCACATTAAATTTAAAAAAGTCCATAGTGGACGCAACATTGATCATAGAACATATATTATGTATACAATATATATATATACTACCGACATGACTTTTCAGCTAGTATTGTACAAGCAATTGCCTGAAGAGCGTACGTTTCAAAATAATCTTGCACGGGGCTTGTCTTATTGTTAGACATAGACGCGACACACACGATACAAGTAATTTATTTCTAGTCGACAGTCGCGCTGCAAATTATCTCCGTGTGTAACAGCCCTAAGCCTTTTAACGATCAGCTGGAAATATAAGGGACAGCTGAGAATAACTGGGAATATAAGTACAGACAGCATCACAAGTACCTGCGCAATTGACGTCTTCGTTTGCCCAGTTACTTTTGATGCCGACTGTACAACCTGTCGCAACCTAAGGCCACTACTTACCTTTACTTTAAAAGCGCGTTCATTACTTCGATACGTGTATTTAATGTTCTACCTAATAGTAAATAATTCATTTTTTTCTATTTTTTTTAAGTATTATGAACGCATGATTTAGAATAGCTATATATTCACTATTAACTTTTAATTTTAAGATTGAACATAGTGCGCTCGAAATGAGCAACTGTATGTACACAGTTTACTTTGTACCATCTTTGTACTTACAGGTACAAAAATAGTTTACAAAGAATAAATACTTTACTTCACTTTCACTTTAAACAGATTTTATAGTAATAAAAAGGCACTGACCTATAGCACCGTTCGTCACACCGTTTGCCTCCGGTAGGACATCAGGAGCTGTGTCACCGGTTGTCCTGTCATTTTCTTGCTCCGACATGACACCAGGAGCTGAGTCACCGGTCGTCCTGTCATTGTCTTCCTCCGATATGGCGTCAGGACAGACAGCACCTGATAAGACATCATTCGTACTGATGTCGGCCACCTCCGACTTCACTTCAGGTTCTTCATCTGAAGCAAATAAGTTCAATGTAAAAAACGAAGTAGGTTCGGCAACCTTCATGTGACGCCCTGGGCTGGAGTTGCAATTGTATACTTTTTAGGGTTCCGTAGTCAACAAGGAACCCTTATAGTTTCGCCATGTCCGTCTGGCCGTGCGTCCGTGCGTCTTCGGTTTAGCTCAGTAACCATTACTACTAGAAAATTGTAAATCGGCATGGGTATATAAATCAATCACGCCGACAAAACAATAAAATATTGTTTTTTTTTAGTATGGTAGGTACCGGGTTTTTTTTTCTCGTTAATCCCATGGTGTGGTGTATCGTTGGATAGCTTGTTCAAATTTTTATGGGTATCTTAAAACACAATGTACATCGTACTTGAATAAATACATAATATATCTTAAACAAATGAAGCTTACCAAAAACCTGAGTGGTACATATGTAGAGACTAGAGAAAACTAATTATTTTCATTAAATTTCGGCAACTTATCTTTTGTATACGGCGTCGGATGCTGTAAAGATGTCAATATTATAACATGCATTTTATGGCACATTCCGTTTCTAAAATGCATGGCGCCGCGCAGCGCGCATTTAATAATAGTATAACAGAGTAGCACTATGACAAAAGTTTATTTATTTTATTTATTTATTCCATATTGTTAGTATTCACTAATCTAAAAAGTTGTGTTGTGTTACAAATATATAAGCTTTCTTATATGGACCCCATTTGGGTAAAAGCCTCCTCCATCTCATGCCATTTTTCCCGACCTTTGGCCAAATGCATCTAGCTAGGTCCGGCGACCTCGGTTATGTCATCTGTCCAACGTCTTCGCGGTCTGCCTTTCTTTCTTTTGCCTTTCTGTCCTGACCATTTTGTTGCTTCCAGTGCTCATCTTTTCTCCTTATGCCTGGCGATATGGCCTGCCCATTTCCGCTTAAGGCACAGTGCTTGGTGAAGTGAAGCATCTGTTATTTTTGTACGTTTTCTTAAATCTTCATTTGGTTTTATGTATTCTCCTTAGCTTTAATAAACTTCTCTCCATGGATCGTTGGCATGTTGCGATTTTATGTTTAATTTTCTTTGTGTATGTCCAGGATTGGCTTCCATATGTCAGGCTAGGTAGAATGCATGTATCCATTACGGTTTTTTTGAATTTTAAATGATATGCTCCTTTTAGAATTTCTTTATGTGCCCAAAATTTCTTCCAGCTGCAATTGATTCTTCTACTCTTATCTACTTCTTCCTCATTGCAAATTGCGTTGAAAAACATTTGTTTTGCAAGGTAAAGATATTCGTGTACATATTCTATCTGCCTTCCCTATACGCATATTTGTTGTCTTTCGTGATTTGTCATGACTTTAGTTTTGCTTGGATTCATGTGAAGTCCTACTGATTTGCTTTCGCTGTCTAGAGTTTGCAGCATTTGTTCTAGCTCAGTTGCTGACCCCGCGAGGATAATGATGTCGTCTGCAAATCTGCGGTGGCTTAGATGTTGGTTTTGAACCTTGAGTCCTTTGTTTTTCCAGTTGTTTTTTTTTAATATTTCTTTTTTATAAACAGTTTGGGGGACAGAGGGTAAAAGTTTAACAACTAGTATAACAGATTATTCTTGTGTACTAACCTAACATGTCACCATCCGTTCTGTCGTTTCCCTTTTCAGATAACACTTCAGGCAGTGACACGTCCCTCATCCTGTTTTCTGCCGTCTCCAACTTGATTTCAGGTTCTTCATCTGAAGCAAAACAACCTTTTTTTAATAGGATGGTGGAACAAAGTATGTGTTCTGCCTAGTGGTACAGGCACCATAGCCTATGAATGCCTGCGGCTCTAGAAGAACCACAAGCGCATTGCCGACCCTTCATTGATTCGAGGACTCGTTGTGTTATTACATACAATATGCGTATGGCATTACGCTCTTTGGGTATAGCTGGTCCATAGACTGCTGGTGTAGATAGTTAGGCAGTAGCCTTAATCCTTAAATGCATGATTTTTTTTTGTAGAAAAAAGTGATTCGTATAGGGCGTTCAAAAACGTAAGCCTATTTAGGGTTCCGTACCCGTCTGTCTGTCACCAGGCTGTATCTCCAGAACCGTGATAGCTAGACGGGTGTCCCTTGTTTTGTCGACAAACTTTTCATCGAATTTTATTTCATCGAAAACGTTTCAAGTAACATTTAGTTCACGAATTATTGTTTGGTGTAATTTTATTTCATGACCAGATCATTACAATTTTTATCATTTCATGGAATAACTGTACAGGGAATATTATTTGGTAAATGATTCATTTTGTATACATTTTAAATGGCAGAATAACAAAATAGAAACGTTTTCCCCCCGAAGGGTAGAAAACGTATATTTAGGTTTCAGCCGTAGCTTGAACCACTTGAGATGACGTCTTATGAATTCCTCACTCACACTACTGTATTTTAGTGTATGTGTGTATAAACTAGCCGTCAAACCCTGTTGCTGTCTTGCTCACTCACAAAGCAGCGCGCGGGCAGCGGCGCGATGGTGACGCCGTGCCTGTCAGTACCTTGATGAATGAGCCGGCAAGGTCCATGAAGCGGTGGTTCAAGCTACGGCTGAAACCTAAATATACGTTTTCTACCCTTCGGGGGGAAAACGTTTCTATTTAGGTGTTCGAGCCTTCGCTTGAACCACTTGAGAAGTGTTTATATTCTGCCGGCGCTGCTTGTAAGTGCGTACTGTGACAATTTAGGATATATGTAAAATATTTGATAATTAAATTAAATCATATTCATTGATTCATTTTCTTTTATTTCTTAACCAAGGTTGAGATCCATCATTCTTCTTAGGGATCAAAGTATAATGTACATTGCAAAAATTAAATTAGTATCACATTTGAATCACATTAATTATTAGAAACCAAGTTGCCCCTTCTGGCACCTACTTATTATAATATAGAAAAATCATCGCTTATTCTAACAGTCTGTTGATTGCGGTTTGGAGTGGTAGCCTCCCTGAAGTAATGCCTGAAGAAAGTGTTTCTAGATCGCCAATTTCCTTTCTTGAGGATTTCTTCAATATCATATCTATTACTTGACCAGTTCTCTGAAGCCACCACGGCCCTGAAACTTCCAGATGAAGCTGACAAGCCAGCATCTCGGAAAAGGGTGCGAATCCATCCAGAGATTACAGCACGAGAAGCATTTTTGGCTGATCCTCTTGTAGTTATAAACAGGTTTGTTAGACTTTTACCGTGGCGTCGTTCCTGCGATAAAGATATTGATTTTCTAATCCATGATGCTATATTCAGTCTTTCTTCGCCACTATCCGTATTATTCTTGAAAATCCAAGCCGACTGTCTGTATCGTCCCGAATCCGTTTTAGACCCAAACTCTGGCCAAAGTATGACTTGCTCTCCAGTATCGTGCAACGAACCCTCTTTAATGCTCAGTAAAGTAAGGTCGTGCACTCTTCTTCCGGTAGCTAGAAGAATTAAAGCACATGTGTGTCGAAATGTTTGAAATACACTTTTCTCATCCAAATTATATGATTTGAGGAACTGGAGTAGGTCGTCTATTTTCCAACTTAATGGCTTCTTGATTGGAGGGTTTTGAGAGTAGATGGCTTTAAGAACGTGCTTTACTAAAAAATGAGAGCTTAATTCGTTCGTTCGTAGAGGGTTGGCCAATGTAGCTATGACAGATTTATGAAGATATATTGTTCGGGGAGATAGCTTTACATTCTTATGGAGATGACAGAGATATTTTGCCAAATCAGTTGGTTCGGGATTGTCGGGAGCGATATAATTGGATGAGGCCCAACGTTTCCACCTCAACCAAACGGGTTTATACGTTTTAATTGTTGATTTCCGCCATGACGTTTCGATAAGATCCACATCTGGTCTTGTCCAAGTTTTCATTTGTTTAAGCCAGCCCGTACCTTCCAAACCAATAAAATCAATTCGTTTGTCTTCGGAGGAGGAAGGTTCGTCTGAAGGTCGATTAGGACTGACTGGAGATTCGGTATCGTTAGCGGTGGACACAGCGCTCGCCTCCTCAGGCTGGGTTCCCAGAATGCTCTCTTCCAGCTCGGTGCAACTATTAGGTAAGTACCTTCTGAGGTTTCCAGGTGACGGAGTACTTGAGGTATTATCGCCGGTGGAGGAAATATCCACCCCAGGCGGTATCGCCACTTTCTGCTGAATGCATCTGTGAACGAGCTGTTTGTATCCCTTGCATCCTCGCTTACATAGTCTCGTACAACTGCTGATCTTGCAGAGGCAAATAGGTCTATCACAGGTGTACCTAATTTCTGGAATATCTTCGACGTGGCTTCCCGTTTGAGATGCCACTCCGGAAGATCTTTTTCTCGTGACAGACTGTCTGCAAGACCGTTGTATACTCCTGGTATGTATCGTGCTGTCAAGTAACAATGGTGACGATGACAGAATTCTAAGATCAGTGTCGCTGTCTCGAGTAGCCTTAAAGATCGTGTCCCTCCTTGTTTCATAATATAGGCCACTGTTGTGCGATTGTCCGTTTGTAGCATGATTGTTTTCTCCGTCAGAGAACCATTTATATTCACCAGGGCTTCGTGTAAAGCATAGAGTTCTTTTTGGTTGCTGTGCCACGATAGTTGATGTTTTGTCCACAACCCCCAAAGTTTTTTCCCGTTTACTACGGCTCCCCATCCGCGTATCGCAGCGTCTGTAGTTATGAAGACCGACGGTTCTGGTATGTGTATCGGTGAAACTTTTCGTATGTTGTTGCGCCACCATGCTAGATCTTTTAAGACGCTGTCTGAAATCGGCGTCTTCATGTGTGGTCGTGTATGCGGTAGGCGATTTGATTCGATTTGTAAAGACCGGCTGTGTAAGCGGCCTAAGGGCACCACGAATGAGGCAAAGTTTAGCTTTCCTAAGACAACTTTTGCTTCGTGCCAGCTCCAGCGTCTTCTCTTGGCTAGAACATCCAATTCGTGCATCAGGCGTATGGTTTTTTCTTCTGAGAGTGACTTTATATTGTTTTTCGTATCCCATACTATCCCCAGGTATTCTATCTTTCTTTTGGGCACTGTAGACGATTTTTCTTGATTGATGTTCCAGCCGAGATGTCTTAGGTAGTCCATTACGTAAGTAAACTGACGTTCCAGGGTTACTGGGTCTGCGTGAGTCAACAAGAAGTCGTCCAAGTATATGATTACTCGAATGCCTTCGTGACGGAGTTTGTGGGCGATCCAGTTGGTGATTTTGGCAAACGCGGCTGGCGCGCTGGCTAGCCCGAAGGGTAGGCAAGTCATTTGATATACCTTTCCGTCGTAACTTAAGGACAGGTAGCGACGATGGCTCTGTGCTACTGGCACATGGAAATAAGCTTGGGATATGTCCAATTTCATCATATAGTCGTCTTTGTTGAGCAGTTGCGGGATCTTTAGGTGATTTACCAGACGAAATTTTGGAGTCAGGACATATCGGTTTAATCCTTTCAGGTTGAAGATTGGTCGGGAAGTTCCGTCCGGTTTTTTCCTCAGGAACATTTCTGAGAGGTAACCGCTTTGATATTTGCTTCTTCCGATTGCTCCGGATGTTAAGAGTGACTTGATTTGCTTGGACATCTCTGGTGTTATTCGCGTTCTGAATTTTGAAATGTTCTTTATGGAGAATCTTCTGTTTGGCGGGATGGAATTGAAGGGAATTCTGTAATTGCTTATGAAATTCTGAATCAAATTGGGAGCTGTTTTCCAGTTTTGTGCGAATATTTTCAGACATCCTGCTCTGAAGTCATTTCCTTTTAGGTTTGAACCGCGGCTGGTGCTTGGTGGAGGTATTAATACGGGGTGCTCCGTTTGCGGGTTTTCGAAGGAAACCGCCATTTCCGTAATTGGTCTTTGGAGGCACTCGCGTACGGCCCCCTCTGCCTCTGATATCTCTACCGGTAAATGGCTTCTTTCTTTGATTTGAGGCAGGAAAAAGCTTGATCACATCCGTGTTGGCACAATCTTTTACCGCCTGACCTAGAGCGCTGTCAGAGAACAAGTGTGTCTCTGAAGGTGGGATGGTTTGCAGGATTTCGCTCAAGGTTTTATTTTTAGCCTTGTAAATATTTCTCCTTGCTTCGATTATTTCTGCTCTCCTACCACAGACATACTGAAGAAGGTCTTCAGAGTTTTTGCGAAATTTTGAATCAGTTGTCCAGAAAGTGTTACCTACTGCATCTTTGAAATCTTGTGGCAGTTGTTCGAATAACTCTTTAAAGAATTTTCTCTGCTGAAGAAGGCCGTTAGTAATAGCGCCCAAGGTTAGGTCGACTTTTTCTAGAAGTGCAGCGTTTTTCCAAGGTGGTGTAACGCTGGCACTGAAAGTGAACAGGAGGCAGTGAACAGCCTCCTGTTCACTTTCAGTGCGCAAAAAGCAGGGGTCGCCTGAAACTGTTTTTGGATTTCTCCGTATCTGATGTTTCGCCATCACGGCTGTCCGAGACGCTGACATCTAACACCCTGATCTACCAGAAGTGGGTCAGCAGTCGCAATTTTGGGGTCAGACTCCCTTGTATTCGGACTGAAGTCGTATTCAACCTCTGAAGCTGACTGCAATGCGGTTAGCTCTTGTTGGGCTTGTACAATTTTGTTTTTGAGTTCCATTTCCCTGGAGCTAACCTTAGGTGGCGTCTTTGCCGGAGTCGGGTGTTGTAATCCTGGTGGGGTAGGCTGGAATAGCTCGTCATCTTGGTCTTCCCAGTCTTGAATGGAGTCGAATGACTCGTCCAAGGTCAAAGAGTTTTCCTCCTGGAGGGGAGGATTTCCTTGCGTAGATGACAGAGTGACTGCTGAGATGAGCTTTTCCATCTTATTATTTTGTTCTGCCTGGCTAGCCATCATTCTATTGAATAGCTCCATCTGTTGATTAAGGACGGAGGCGAGGAGGTGCTCGCTGCTTGTTTGTGTTCGTGGTCTCTTTGCCGGTGACGCACCTTCTGCTTGGTTCGGTGTATCACAACCCCTTGAGTTTAATGTTCTATAGGTATCCGGAGACGCTATGTGGCTCGTCGAGTCTTGTGTCTTCCCACTGAGCTCAACTGAAGCCTCCCGACGGTTTGTAAGTTTTGCTTTTATCGACCGTACAGCGTCCATGAATACCAGGTAAGGGCGTCCCGTGCCATGTATTTTCTCCATAATACTATGAAGAGCGTATATGAGAGCTCGTCCTAGTGGCCATAGGAGTATTTTCGCTCTAATGGTTCTGTACCTTCGTTCCGATAAGGAGCTGCATTCCGGTGCGAAAGCCTTGCCCAGTTCAACGGTTGGTATTGCGAACCTTAACTTTTTATCGATGTGTTGAGCGATTTCTTCGCCAAACAAATCAGTGTAGGAGAAGTTGTAGACTTCCCAGGATTTCCAGTCACTGGGGAAATTCCTCTCGATTGCTTCTGTGACAGCAAGAAACGCATCTTCGTCCCCTAGCGTGCCACCACGGGCAGCCAAGTCACCCATCGTTGTAAGGGCCATGTTCTGAAATCAGAGTAGGTACCCAGTTACGACGCGTTCCGTATTTAAGGTTATGTCGCTTAATTGAAACGACGTCGTTGTAATAAGTCGTTAAGATTGCGTCATATAGAGTGACGTTTGGTTTTGAGCGACGTCGTTTGACATAACGCGTCGTCTGTTTCAATACTACGTCGTATGACATTACGTCGTATGGTTTGGTACGACGTCGTCTGGTTTGATGCGATGTCGATTGACATTTTAAGGGTGGTGCTACGAGTGTAGCAATGTCGTTCATTGCGACTGGGTCTGATACGACAAGTGTGTCGTTTGATTGAGGCGACAGCGACGCTGAAACGCCAAATTCAAGTCGGACATGAGCCGATTTTCAAGTACGTGCAAAGGTACGTACGTCATCGCTGGTCCGGGGGAGCCGAGCGGAAATCAGACAAATTGACAAGCGAGTCAATCCAAGTGGTATTTGAGACTGTTAGCTCAACCACGTGGTAGTCATCATCTTCCAATGAAGACGGGTAATATAGGATTAAGAACTCTTATAAGTGCAAGGCACGTTAAACATCGCTGGTCCAAGGGAGCCGAGCGGTATATACTTGTTCTTAATAAAAAGTCTGATGAATACTTACAGAATAAATTCTTGATAACCTGTAGTGTACTGATCCATTCGGAATTCAAAAGCGTACTGACAGGCACGGCGTCACCATCGCGCCGCTGCCCGCGCGCTGCTTTGTGAGTGAGCAAGACAGCAACAGGGTTTGACGGCTAGTTTATACACACATACACTAAAATACAGTAGTGTGAGTGAGGAATTCATAAGACGTCATCTCAAGTGGTTCAAGCGAAGGCTCGAACACCTAAACAACGAATTTCATTTGTTCGAAATTGTATTACAACATTACAAAAACAAACAACAACTGATTACAGGGGTTTAACTAGATGAGGGCAGGCAGAAAAAGGGGGATCGGTGGGTGAAGCCCCCCGCAGTAAAAAAACAAACAAGTGTAACAATTGTATTATAAGTAGGTTAGGTTAGGGTTCACTTGTGTCCCTCAGAGCGGAAATAGGCACCCCGCGAAGCGGGGTGACGTCGACACGCTGGCGGTTTGGTAAGGTTTAGGTTAGGTTAAAATAATTGCCATAGATAACTGTGTATGCCAACTATTTAAAATATATAATAAATTAAATACTAAATAATAATCCTTGTAATAATTGGTATTTTAATTAAAAATACTTGAAATAATAAATCACAAAACATTTTCCATGACATAATTCATCTGTATAATGAATCATCCGACAAGTAAAAATACACGATTTAAAATTACTTATAATGACCATTCCACGAACTGAATTGTCGACGGAATGAAAATAAATGAAACGTTGACATTGAAGTGAAATTCGACGAAGTGAGTGTCGACAATTTGATGATAAACCATTTAAGAGGGGCTCCCATACAACAAACGTTTTATTTTATGTTTCAGGCTGTATCTCAAGAAACGCGATAGCTAGACAGTTGGAATTTTCACAAATTATGTATTTCTGTTGCCGTTATAACAACAGATACTAAAACTAAATATAATACATGGGAATCCATCATTTTACCGAAAATAGTTTCATCGATTATCGTTTCCCATAACACTATTCGCAGAATTTCATCATCACACAGGAATCATTCATCGAACTTCGTTAGATCGCTAATACGTTTGCTCGAATTACCATTTACACAAAAATGAACTCATCGAATTTCACTTCAATATTTTATTTGTTCATCGACATAGTCGTTCATCGAATTGCCGTTACTATAATTTTGTTTTATGATAAGTTTCAGTTCCCAAACTTCTTATTACATATCAAATCGTTTCATCAGTGTTTGTTACTTGATAATATTTACCTTTCAACGAACTGAGTAGGTACATTTCACCGAGACTTAGGACGTATACATAGAGCTCTAAGCCTACCCACCTGTCTCTCTGGATATCGGATTACCTACCTATTCTACTTTAAGGCAGGCCAGTGTAGGTACGACGACGAGCGAAGCGAGGAGGAGTGTTAGGTGAACTGCGATCCTATAGCGCGCGAGCCGAGCGAGCGCAGCGAGCATGCCGCGGCAGCGGCCGGCGAAGCGCCAGAACCGTTTTTTTAATATTACTTACTCAGGCTTAATATTACGTCTACATCGTATATGAAGCGTAAATACTCGTATGAGTCAATGTGGACCCATTTTATCCATTAGGTATTATATACTTAACGAAATGACCTATAGGTAAACAGCTTGGTAGAAAAATGAAATATTGATCGTGGCAACATAAATATATGGAACGTACCAAAATTGAACCGTGTTTCGATAAATTAATACTATACACAACTGACTATTCTATGAAAAGTAAATTCGATGAATCGTTACGCTACGATTTGAGACAAATTCGGAACGATTAACGATGAAAAGTTGTTCGATGAAATAAAAAACTATGAATTGATGATTATGTGAACAAGAAATACAACGAAATGAAATTCGTGGAATAGTTTTTGTAAATCGACGTAATGCGTTTCGATAAAATGATAGACACCCATAATACACATTTAAGGGGGGCTCCCACAACAAGTTTTTTTTTACTGGTTTTATAGATAATAAACTCGCACTTGGCCAGTTTTTTTAATCTGTGAGCTGTCTAATGCTTTGTAGACACGCTTATTAACCCTTAAATGCATGGTGTTGTGTGGCAGCACTATGCTCACCATCATAATTATTTTAACTGTTCGTTCACAATGTGCCCAAGGTATTTAAATTGCGAGGCTCTTTGCAATGGCGAACCATTAGCCGTGTCCACACCGGACGAACGGCTCGCCCGAGCATTCAAAAACTCTCGCCCGAACGGTTCAGGCGAGCCGTCAGAAGGCTCGGGCGAGCCGTCTAAAGGCTCGGCCGCAAGCGCTCGGTCGATATTACCTACCGATAGTTGAGCTCACATTCGCGATGCCAATTTACCTACATCCTATAACCTACAATTCTACTTACTATACTTCGTTTTTTTAGATTAGTATCTGTCAAACGGGTAAACAAAGAAGCAGTGGTCGTAAACCTTCCTTCTTCGATTTCGACCGATACCACTTTTTAACTAGTCAGTTTTTTTTAGGATTAGAAATACTGTAAGCAGTCGTCGTCAACCTTTTCTGCTTGGGACAAATATTAGATGTTACCTGGAAATTCATCCTTGCATGCAAACATACACCAACTTGTAAATGTTCACCACTGTATGTTTCTCAGTTTCTGTATCTTTGCTTGTGATGAAGGCAAAACCGTCAGGGGAGAACGAGTCGATCTTTTTTGCAAGCCACTAGGACCTGCCTCTGGTTGGTCCATCGCAGTCCACACGCCACCACACACAGAGCGAAAAATAAAATCTTAATATTAATTAACAAATAGGTACTCGTATAATAATCTCGTAATCTTCAACAATTTGTAGATTACCAAGAAAACAAGAAAAATAACGTAAGATACGATTGACAATTATGACAATGTTGACAGCGAAAAAAAACGAACCGATCGTTTCAAACCTCTTCTTCTTTAGGTTTCTTATTGTGCAACCTTTCCAGAACTGAATAACGAAATTCAAAATAACAGTTTTACAAAATAAATACATAAAAAATAAATATATTGTTGTAAGTATTATTTAAATATAACTAATGCAAACACTTCTATCATTTTAGGGTAGACAAATAACGTAAGTCTTTTTTAGTGGCTGTTTGAGATCCTTTGACAGTTGTGTGGCATAAAGTGTCTTATATAAAAGACCTTGTGCTTCGTGCTTTAGCCACAAATGGCTCGCTCGAACACCGTTCACCCAGTGCGAGTCTCCGAATGCTTGGCCGAACGGTTTGCCCAAGCCGCGAGCGGCTCAGCCATTCATTCACACAGGGAGAGCACGTTTAGGTGAACGGTGTTCGGGCGAGCCGTTCGTCCGGTGTGGACACGCCTATAGGATGTACAGACGCAGGAACATTATACCTTTGACCAGCAGTACTGCCATTCGCGCCTGCAACTCCACCTGGCTGCGCTGCACTTGCAGCTTGAAGTCGTTCGCGTCCCGCAGCCGGCGCACGCACACCTCGCAGATACCACACTCGCCATCAATGCCCAGTATCACCTACACACACAAACAAGTGTAATTAAGAGATTTCATGGAAAACCGCTTATTTTATAGTACATTACGTACCTAGGAATGAACACCTCCCATGTCAAAATCCGGTGTATACAAAGCCAAACTACGTTTGTATGGGTAGTCAGCTTGTGCGTTGTGTACCAAAGAAATAGACATACATACACTAGAAACACACCACCCTCCTTCTGCGATAGACAGGTAAGGATAATGAATGATTTGTCATGTTATAGTAAACCTAGTATCAAGTACCCAGAATATGCTCATTATTTGACATTATTGTTAGTCACAATTAGACAAATATTGTCATATATGTCATAAATTGCATTATTCAGCATTAATCAGATATAAATTTGTATTTCTGGATGTGGCGAAGAAATTAAGTTATGACAGATCATGGGTGGGTTCGGAACTTCTGTAACAACTATAAACAACTTTTAGCAAGGAACATCTGCTCACATTTGAGGAAACCTGGATGTAGACAGAGCCATAAAAAAGCATAGTCATAAATTGTATGGCTTATTGTCCACACTGGACGCATGCCTTGGCCTAACGTGTGCTCAGTGTAATCGTAAAAAATGTTTTGTTCAAGACAGTTCTCATCCTTCTTACTAATAATAACAATGATATAGTCTCCAGCACTGCTATCACGCGACGGCGCGCGAGCTCTCTCGGTTTTTCTCGCACTATCCGTCTCTCTCTTATTAGAAAAGTTAGTAGTAGTAGTGAGGCTCAGGTAGCCGATCTTATTTACGATAGAGGTTAAACCAGTCTACTTTACTCAAAAATCGACACTTACATGTATCTCGAAGCATTTTTCAAGCATATCCATGTACACTTCTGGGATACCGGTTCCAGTATCCACGTAGGTGGTTCTCAGGTCCTTATCGGGAGGCCGAAACAGGCAGCAACGACACAGAGTTTTCGCCTCCATTGCTTAAGAGCAGCAATCGCTGCAATCGTAGCGAGATAAGCTTTCAAAACAGTTAAATGCCTGCATCAGAGCACCATCAGAGCGATGAAAGTCATAAAACACCACGCATATCTACGTTTTGCTTCGGCAGTTCGCACAAAACCAAAACAAAACAAGAATCAAGAATATAATGCCGCGTTTATACGCTTGCGATGGCTTGGCGCGTGAGCAGGACGCAGCTATGCGTTAGAGGGAGAAAGCTATAATTCGATCTCATTCGTTTACATAGCTGCGTCCTGCTCACGCGCCAAGCCATCGCAAGCGTATAAACGCGGCATCAGAGAATATAGAACGCCAAGAACGAAACTTTATTTTTTATTCGTCCATTCGGACAGGCTAAGGCCATGGGCCATACTGCCTCGTCTTCAGGTAAGTAAATTTTCATTTTCTCAAATTGTTCAAATCTTGTAATAACGTCTTCAGTAATTTCATGGTCGCACTACACTTGGCGGTATTTGCCCAAATATTCGTGTTGCATATTTTTTCTTCCTACGGCAAATGAAAGATAGGCAACGCGAACAAGCAACCCCAAGTGTAGAGCGACCATGCAATCTATAAGTTCATTCATCCTTAGTTGTCTTATTTGGTAAACAACATTCTAACCTCAAAATGTATCTTTTTAGACTATAGCAGCTATTTTATCGTAAAAAAAGCGTTGCTAGATAAAAAATCTTGAAGTTATGTCCGAAAAGTCGCCTCGGCATGATCTTAATACTCACAAAATTGCTATTCTATCCTAAAAAGATGCATTTTGAGGTTAGAATGTTGTTTACCAAATAAGACAACTAAGGACAATGATGTAATATAATTACATCATTGACTAAGGATGAATGCGGTTGTAGTTTAAACTTGACATCAAAACCGGTCAACCTAGCTCTATGGCTCTACCGTGGCTCTACCCTACGCGTCTTGTCACAGAGTACTTTTCTAATTTTCTATATATCGTCTTGTAAAAAAAAGCAAACCAATCACAATCATCATCCGACCAAAGATAAGTGAGAATATTGAAACATACTGCCGCTGCTGTCTTTCTCGTGCCAAACAAAATGTTGATTCGCGTATTTATGAGTTTGTTGTTTTTGAGTATTGTTTTGAAAGTTTTACTTGCTATAATTGCTGCTCTTAAGCAATGGCGACAACTCTGTGTCGTTGCTGCTTGCTTCGGCCGCCCGATAAGGACCTGAGGACCCCGTACGTGTGTCTTGTAACCGGTGTCCCAGAAGTATACATGGATATGCTCGAAAAATGCTTCGAGATACATGTAAGTGTTCATTTTGCCCGTCTACGGCAGAGCCGATATGTAGGGTTATGCTTTTGCAGACTGCGTTTGTATTTACGTGTATTCCACAGTAACGTTTCAGATACTGAAGCGAGTATGATAAATCAGGTGTCAAACGATTAAAAATTATGCACCGGCTAACATGGGCTACCTGTTGTATGAAAAAAAAACAGTTTTTGAGTTAGTTTTCTGTAGCTGGGTCATAGTTATAGCGGTGAGGTAGGGCACAGCGAAATGTCTTCCCGCTCGAATGTGGAGCAGATAGAGATAAGATGTGTTTGGTATAAAAAACATTTATTTTTTTTCTCTATATTTCCAGCTTGCCGTTTTAGAGTGAGAGTCAAACTGCGTTTGTATGGAGAGTGCTTCATGGGGATGACGTTATTTGGTTTTGATATGAGAGGTGTTCATTCCTCATATTTGTGGGCTAGGTTGATGATGGTGTGACATAGCTTATAATATTTGTAAAAAAAGGAAGCGCTTTTCTATAAAATCTTTTAATTACATTCTTTGCCTCTAATAGTAAGTTCTGTCTGTAGTAAAACTGATGTACTTTATGTTTTATCAATAAATTATGTTTTTTTTTGTGTGTTTAGGTTATACTTGGCATTGACGGCGAGTGTGGTATCTGCAAAGTGTGCGTGGGCCGGCTGCGGGATGCGAGCAACTTCAAGCTGCAAGTGCAGCGCAGCCAGGTGGAGCTGCAAGCGCGGCTGGCAGCACTGCTGGTTAAAGGTATAATGTGCAGTGGCGTTCACCAAGTAAAGCTGATACTTGTTATCTTCACAATATCAATGGAATTGAATGAGAATGACGTATCATTACCTGAAGTGATCCCTTCCAGTTAACCTGAGTGTATAGTTGAGGAATAAAAAGTTTCATTACTTTTCGTCATTAAAATAAATAACGAAAATGGACAAACCTGTCTGTTCAAATACACATACATTTGAACAGACTACATATCACATTAAACTACAATCTGAAAATCCCCAGCAAAGCTGCATGCCTTATTTTCAGTCCCTAAAGCTACTGACATTTCCATGTCTATACATTTTCGAGTGTTGTATTTTTGTCAAAAGTAATTCGATTTTTTTTCGGTTTAGAGAGCAAAAGCAAACTTGCAACCTTCGCACAAGGAAACCAGCGTTGGTAGTTAGTAAGACTAAGACAGCTTTGATGCAAAAATGTGTACTTGTAATGGCACCAAAATTGTTTAATAAATTGCCAGAAGTGTGGCAGACGGCCACAATACACAAGTTTAAATCCTTATTTTTTAATTTCTTACCGTCTAAGTGTTATTATAGTATTAGTAGCGGATTATTTGAATGATCTTTGACATTATTATAACTCACGGTTTAGGGGTCCTAGCACATGTGCTAGCCTGGATCGCGATGACAGACTGGTTTTCTTCATCTACCTCACTTCATACATAAATGTCAAAACTACCCACATTGTCCATATATAACATACCTCCCCCATTAAGAGAGTTCACTGATTAATTAAGTTCACTTGCACTTTACGCTAAAACCTAACACTAACATTCCCTATACTATCATTACACTAACTATTATCTATTACTCTAACTGCTCTACTATTCGGACCCAGTCCTTGTATCTGAACATTCGGACAGGTCCAACTCACTGTCACTATCAGCCAAGGCAATTCGTTTGTAATCTGGTGATTCAGGGGGTGTTCCTGCTCTTGCACGTTTATGGCTGCTGGTTGATGCAACCTCTTGTGAGCTTTGCTGAATAGCAATATCCTGTGGTCCTGACACTCCAATTATGTCCGCCCAACGATGTGGAGATGGTATAGAAACTCTACTGTACTCATCATCATAATCATCATCTTCAGCAATTGTGGTTTTCTCTAGAACTGTCTGTTGTCCTCTCCCCCCAAAACTGAGCATTTGATTGATGTGACACATTAACAGTTTATCGCTCCACTTTACCAAATATCTGCAAGTTCCCACACGTTTTTCTACCGTTCCTTTTAACCAACGAGGTCCATTACTGTAGTTTTTTATATATACTGACTGACCAACCTGAAACTCCCTTAACTTGGTGTTACTATTTTCTTCTATAGTTTCATCTATGTCAGCATTTCTAAAAGAAAGGGGATTTAACTTATCGAACCTGGTCCTAAAACGTCTGTTATTGAGGAGCTCAGCTGGAGTTTTGTCCTGGACACTGTTTGGTGTGGTACGTAATCCATACAACATAGCTGGCAACCTTATATTCCATGGTCCAGATGATAGTTTTCTTAATTTTGCTTTCACTGTCTGCACCGTTCTTTCTGCCTGACCGTTGGTCGCAGGATGGTATGGGGCCGATAATACTTGTCTTATTTCTTCAGACTCTAAGTATTTTCGGAATTCATCTGAGACAAAACTTCTCCCGTTATCACTCACAACCACATCAGGAAGGCCTTGTTCAGCAAATACATCCCGTAATATTCGAATTAATGTAGAACTACTCATATCTGGTACAATCTTGACTTCAGGCCATTTCGAATATGCGTCAATTATTATTAAAAAAGTCTTCCCTAGAAAAGGTCCTGCATAATCGAGATGTAGCCTAGACCATGCTTTATTTGGCCTTATCCACTGGTGTGTCACTTTAGGTGGCAGGTTTCTATTCTCTGCACACACATTACAGTTCTTTACCAAGTTCTCGATTTGTTTATCCATTGCCGGCCACCAGAAATAGCTTCTTGCCATAGCTTTCGTGATCACGATTCCGTCATGATTCATATGGAGCTCTTCTAATACCTTAGCTCGCATCTTCTCTGGTATAACCACTCTATTTCCCCATAAAATGCAATCCTTATACATCGATAACTCCTCTCTTTTCTGCCAGTAAATCTTGTAATCCTCTTCAGATTTAACCGGCCATCCGTTACGCAACCAGTATAGTACTCTACTTAGACACTTATCTCTCTTGGTTAAGTTTGCGACTTCTCTTGCAGTAAATTCCAATTCTATTGGTGTCTCCTCAATGAGTAACACTCCTGAATACTCTTCTTCCGATGATTCCTCATGACTCGGCCAACGACTAAGAGCATCCGCATTTCCAATCTTCTTCCCTTCAACGTACTGTATGTCATAGTCGTACGAGTTCAACAGAACCGCCCACCTCAACATTCTAGGTGAAATAATATTTGGTATGGGTTTCTTCGAATCAAATATCCCCAATAAAGGTTTATGGTCTGTCTTGATAATAACTCTCCGACCACTTATGAACTGGTGAAATTTTTTCAAGCCAAATATTATAGCAGCCGCTTCCTTGTCTATTTGAGCATAGTTACGCTCATGTGCATTCATGGTCCTTGACGCAAACATCACTGGTCTAACACTTCCATCACTCATCTCATGCTCTAACACAGCTCCAAGTCCGTAATGTGAAGCATCACACGATAAAATAAGCTTCTTTTTGATGTCATAATGAACCAAGGTATCTTTACTTGACAACATCTTCCTCATCTTCTCGAAAGCCTCTTGATGTGACTTTTCCCATTTCCATTGGCCTTCCTTATCTAAAAGCCTATACAGCGGTTCGGCAACTGAAGCCTTGTGTGGCATAAAACGGTCATAAAAGTTTATCAATCCCAGGAACGCTTGGAGTTCTTTAACGTTACGTGGTGGCGGTGTCTTCTCAATCGCGCGAATCTTCTCTTCACATGGATGGATACCGAATTCGTCGATGACAAACCCCAAAAATTGCACACTTCTTGCAGCAAATTTACATTTATTTTTGTTTACTCGCAGTCCAGCATCCTGTAACTTCTTGAGCACTTCCTCGAGCCTCCTGTTATGCTCCTGTACTCCCCCGCCTGTCACCACTATGTCGTCTAGTAGAACAGCTACCCCAGGAATGCCTGCCAATAATGATGACATCAGCCTTTGAAAAATGCCTGGACAGGCTTTGACTCCAAAAGGCAATCTCTTCGTCTTATACAAACCTTTAGGCGTATTTAATGTTAATAAATCGGCTGTTGCCTCGTCGACAGTGACCTGGGTATAGGCGCGTTCTAAATCAATTTTTGTAAACAACACTCCACCTTGTAATTCTGCAAAAGCTTCACTGAGGGTGGGCAAGGGGTACGTATCCGTATCCGTCACGGCATTCACTGTAGACCTATAGTCACCGCACAGACGCACCCTGCCGTCTTGTTTGAGCACTGGAACTATAGGTGTTGCCCATTCCGAATGTGAAGTTGCCTCTAAAACTCCTTCAGATTCTAATCTATCAATTTCTTCATAAATTCGGTCCTTTAAAGCGAAAGGCACGGGTCTACTCTTGTAAAATACTGGTTTAGAACCTTCCTTAGGTATAATACTCACAACAGGTCCAGTATATCTGCCTAGGCCCTCCTGGAAGACTCCCGCATACTTGTGTTGTATTTCTTTTAATTTTGTATCTAATTCACTTTGATCAAATTTTATGCTATTTACGCCATGGAGGTGTATTCCGAGATCTATAAACCAATTCCGGCCAATTAAACTGGGCCCCGTCCCTTTAGCCACCAACACGGGTAAGCTCTTCTTTGTTTCCTTATACTGCACCAGTACCATAGTTTTACCCAATAACCATAATCGATTATCTGTCCAAGTCTTTAAAGAAATACCAACATCCTCCATTACAGGTAATTGGCCCTGCCATACATGTCTAGCGGCCTGCTCACTTATCAGACTGAAAGCGCGTCCCGAATCAACTTCCATGTCCATCATAACACCATTAAGCTTAATTTTTAACATAAATGCTGGCGTTGCCATATCCTGCCTCATGTTATTGATGGCAATTTCTTCATATAACCCGTTGAACTCTGACTTGGGCATATTCTTACCCTTCACTGAACAAACCGCTTCAATATGACCCGTCTTTCCACAATGATTACACTTGGACCAACGGAACCTACATGGTCCCCTATGAGCCCTGCCACAACGAAAACAAACCATCTTTTCTATCTGCTTATCTGTCTTTTTGTTTATAAATTTATTAACCTCCATTGGTACCTCTAAATCGCACGTAGTCTTATTCGAAGAAGCAGCAACAATAATATTGGAATCAATTCCCGCAGCTTCATGGGACAAAGCAATCTGACAAGCATCATCAAATGTCAATGTACTATGCTGTAACAACTTTTTCTGTATTTCTTTATCCCTTATCCCACACACTAAGCGATCCCTTAATGTGCGATCCAAATCCGTAAAATTACAATCAATGCTCAATTTCCTTAATTGAGCAATATAATCCCTAATCCTTTCCCCCTCCTCTTGATACTTGCTATGAAATTTATATGATTGTATAATCTCATTTGGCTTCGGGTGGAAATGATTACTTATTATACCCACAATGGTTGAAAATGTAACCTCACTTATTGTAGTTGGAGATATCAATGATATTACCAAATCATACAAGTCCGGACCACACACAGCTAACAAATTAGCTTTTTTCTTATCATCCTCTTCAATTTCACTAGCTTGCAGACAGAAAGTAAACCGTTCTATGTAGTTCTTCCAGCAGCCATGTGCCATATCAAACTCCCCAAACTTAACACCCATTTTACACTAATACCTATCTGTATGTATTTTCCACTTAGATCACGCACTTTTACACTTCTAATGTACCTTATTTTCTCGTCGCCACTATTATAACTCACGGTTTAGGGGTCCTAGCACATGTGCTAGCCTGGATCGCGATGACAGACTGGTTTTCTTCATCTACCTCACTTCATACATAAATGTCAAAACTACCCACATTGTCCATATATAACAGACATATATTCTAATATTCTAATTTTCTATGTTTAGGTTATTTTAGTACGTAAGTATGTTGCTACACCCTAGTAGGGTCCATGTCTGTACTGGTTAGACTTAAGAACATCCTGTAAATACCATGGTTGCAGCGAATAAATGAATATGAATATGAAAAAACATGACAAATTGAAACAGAAATCCTGGAATACGAGTATACAATAATATGTTGGACAACACTCAAATCAACAGAATTAGAACATTCACAATGTTGTTAGTTTGATCTGAGCAACAGAAATGTTATTATAGAAACACATACATAGATTCACGCCTGTATTCCCAAGGGGGTAGGCACAACACAGGCAGAAGTTTTGTTAGTCAGTAGTGGAAACTTTTTGACAAATGTGTGTGGTTTTTTGTTAGCTAAATGTGTTGATTTTGCCTGTTTATTTCCCAAATAAATAGATAAACAGACACTAAATTCAAAATGAAGGTAAATGTCAAATTAGAATGGATATTTGCAACTCCAGGGGGTGTCACATGTAGGTTGCCAAACCTTACTCGCTTTTCACGATCCTTAAATTTATTTGCTTCAGATGAAGAACCTGAAGTGAAGTCGGAGGCGGCCGACATCAGTACGACTGATGTCTTATCAGGTGCTGTCAGTCCTGAAGCCATATCGGAGGAAGAAAATGACGGGATGACTGATGACACAGCTCCTGAAGTGACATCGGAGGAAAGAAGCGGTGTGAACAACAGTGACGCAATCGGTATCTTTTTACCATAAATTCTGGTTATTCTCAGCTGTCCGTCAAAAGGCTTAGAGCGGTTACACACACACGGAGATAATTTGCAGCGATACAAACGTGCGACTGGCCATATATCAAATGAATCGATACTGTATTGCAACAGCGCTGCAAAAAAGTGCCCAGAGAGAGTCCGAGTGCACGCCCTGTCTCACAACTCGTAGCTCCGGGCTGGAACTGTCAAGGCTCCCTTTCAACCCTGACTATATCGTAGTATCGTGCCGGCGTGTGCGGTTTTTCAAGTTATTCATCTACGATGTATAGTCGAGGCATGAAAAGTTTCGTCACCTTTCGACTATATTGTAATAATTTTAAGGTCCAATAGTGACGAACCTCTTCTTTCCGCGACTGTACATTGTATTTGAACAGAATACATATCACATTAAGGGGGCGTTTCGGAGCAGCGCCGCGCGAAGTTTAGGTTTTTAGCGCTACTCACACAACGATAGAGGCTCGCGCACCGCACACGCACACATGCACGTATACACAGTGGGGCGTCGGACTTTGACTCGCCAACAAAATTGTAACTTTGGATTTTGTTACCAAATATAAATATTGTTATTTCAAATATCGGTATTTCATCTTAATACCTACCAACGTTCGCCCGAACCGAGCGCGCAGCCTATCTAACTATGTGGACAGTTGTTTTGTTCGACCGAACGGCTCGGAACGGAACGGAAGCAATGACGCGTAATTCAATGTTGGAGAGGCAACCAGATGGCTAGCGGTATTTGAGCTCCCGAAGTGTTGTGGAACCACCCTGTGCAACCCGAATTGAGCCAACTGTGACTGGTTCGGAAATAGGAGAAGGGTTGTAAAAAAAAAATGTTGCGTGGCAACCGATTGAAACGCGGTAGCCTGAAAGTGTGTACGCTGTCTATATAGTGGAATTTTTATGCCATCCCTCCTAGTGTGACCGGAGCCGAGTAAACGAGCGAAGAAAAAAAAATAAAAAATTGGCAGGCAACCGCTTGAATACAAACGCGAAATTCGACAAAATGGGAATACGCCAAGAATACGCACAATAAAAGGTTTTGCAATCAATTGTCATGGACAATTTTTGCTTGGGAGGGACGGTTGCCTCTCCGACATTGAATTTCGCGTCACTGCTCTGAATATTAGGCGAGGTCGATTTTTGCCATATGTATGTAGGAGGGTCGGGCGGAACTGGTGGAGATTCATTATTTTCCCCACTCTCGTTAACCATGATATTTCACGAAATTAAAGTCGATCTACACTCTTTAGGTTTAATCAGTTTGATTAGAATTACAAATAGCACGAAATAATCATAAACCACTCGGATGAAAACAGATTACTAATTCTGTAACACGGAACGTGATGAAGTCGGCGGAAGGTTGGGAGCACAACCGCACTACAGCTCGCGTCTCATTCCAAAGTGAGTTGCTTGTCAACGTGTTTCCCACTCCACCTCCATGTGACAGCTGTCAGATTATATGATTATAATGTAAGTGTGAGGAAAAAATTGTTCGTTTCCGGAACATCGCCGGCCGCTGCCGCTGCACGCTCGCTACGCTCGCTCGGCTCACACCCTGTAGGATCGCGGTTCTTCCTAACACTCCTCCTCGCTTCGCTCGTCGTTGTACCTACATTGACCTGCCTCAGAATCCAACAAAAAATATTATGCTAACTATACGTTACTAATAATAGTAATTATCATGATTCCAAAGCAAAGTTTATATTTTCCCAAATGACATTTGACGATTGGTTTTTTGCCTAAGCGAAACATTTAATTATTTGCCACATAAAAGTTTGTTGTAGTATTGCATTATAAAAATGTTGCCAAATAAGCATAGTGCGAAGTAAAGTTATGCCAACGATTGATTTACCAAATGACAATTCTGCGAAAATTTGGTTGCGAAGTGAAATTTAAAGAAACATATTTCGTCGAAAAGGCAGTAAACCATTTTGGCTCTATAGTTAAATATCGAACTCACTAACAAAATTTCACGAGAATCTGTTGAGAGATGCGACCTATAGAGGTGACAGCCGGACAGCCGGACATACGAAATCATTTTTGCACTTTAGTTAAATATCGGACTCGCTCACAAAATTTCCCGAGAATCTGTTGAGAGATGCGACCTATAGAGTATAATTAGATGTCAATTACATCTAATTATACTCTATAGGTGCTAATTACTACCCAATCCTTTTTTATGATCAAACCGAGGAAGCATGTTGTTAAGTTCTACGTGATTTAAATATGTTAATCAATGAACATAAGAATAATTTTCGTTTGAACCACTGTGTACTCATTTTGTGTAAGTACACGGTTCGATCGCAATCTGTCAATGCGGCGCCGACTGAACGCGGCCGCCGCGAGCGGTCGCACTTGTAGTGAGCCGGCCGCTCCATACTAATTAGTATGAAGAATTTGAGAGTAAAAATTGGGCATCTTTGTGATACTTTTACACGAAATAAGTACATATTTGTTAAGAAATTAAGATTGCAAGGATTTAAATATAGTTTTAACTTTATTATTTGATACAATTCATTTAATAATTCTTGATACTTACGACTCAGTTGTTACAATACGGGAGTGCGTTTTACACGTTTTTAGTGTTTTTCTGATATTTTTTTACACTTACCTATAAGCATTATCTTAAATTCGAATGATTCAAGAGGAAGTAACATTCATTGGCTAGCTGTGTAATATTTTTCAATGTTGTGGAACATCGTTTACTATATAATTCTCTTACATTCCCGACCCTCGATTGCCCCCTGCCGAGCCTTAAACTACAGTCTGAAAGCTTGTTAAATATAAACAGAAATCCAAATTTGTGTGTGAATGTCCAATAATATGTTGGACAAAACTCACATCAAAAGAATTAGAACATTAACAATGTTGTTACTTTGATCTGAGCAACAGAAATGTTATTACATACATACATTCACGCGTATACTGCCAAAAGGAGTAGGCGGAACACAAGCAGAAATGTTATTAATATTTGTGTATTTTGATTAGCTAAATGTGTTGTTTTTACCTGTTTATTTCCCAAATAAATAAATATACAATAAATTAAAAATTCAGGTGCCCGAAACTAGCTCGCTTTTCACAATTCTTAAATTTATTTGCTTCAGATGAAGAACCTGAAGTGAAGTCGGAGTCGGCCGACATCAGTACGAATGATGTCTTATCAGGTGCTGTCGGTCCTGACGCCATATCGGAGGAAGAAAATGACAGGATGACCGATGACACAGCTCCTGATGTCATGTCGGAGCAAGAAAAGGATAGGACAACCGATCCTTTATATCTAGCGAGCTCTGGTAATGAGACATTAAGTTAATATAACTTAAGCTACTAGTACGATATTATTTTGCTATTCCGCTAAAGGAGATACCAAGAGAATATTGTTATAGTAGCTTATTATGAATAAATGAGTATGAGTATTGTGGAATTCCGCAAAGTAAAGTAATTCAATCGGGTTCCCTCTACATGTTTGGCATAACTTTGATTGTCCAAAACGTTTTTCGCATAACAGACTTGGCATATTCGGTTTTCGGCGAATGTTACTGTGGCAGAAACCTTACACCTCACGAGATATCACATCAATATAATTATATGATTTCGATAAGGATTATAATATAATATAATAGTAGATTAGTCTAGGGCAGCTAGATAGAGGAGCGCGGAGCCCCCCGCAGTAAAATATAACAACAATCGTAACAATGGTATTATTAGTAGGTTAGCTAGCTCCCGGCCGGGGCTGGATCCCAGCTCGTACCAATGAGTTTTTCTAAACTTATGTACAGAATATCATTTGATTTTTACCGTTAGCTTTTCGGTGAAGGAAAAACATCGTGAGGAAACCTGCATACATCCACGAAGAAATTCAAAGGTGTATGTGAAGTCCCCAACCCGCACCGGCCAAGCGTGGGGGCTACTGCCCGTTCCCTCTCATTCATGAGAGGAGGCCTGTGCCCAGCAGTAGGACGTATATAGCTGATTTATTATTATTATGAGGGCTAATAGCTTGCGTTCCTCAGAGCGGAAATAGGCATCGCGGGGTGACGTCGACACGCTGGCTGTTAGGTTAGGTTAAAATAATAGGCATGATGACAGTAATTTAAAATCACTAAAATATGGTATTTTCTTAGTGCATTTTTAATCATAGAATTCGAAAATTGCTCATATTTTTTTTATTTAGTAAGGGATTATTATTTATTTTGATAAAATTAAACTGAAAAATACGGACGCCCGCCATGATATGTTAAACACCAATCAGAGCGCATGACGTCACGTGTGTATAAACAAATACCCATAACGGCCATTACCACAGATTACAGAGAAAACTTACGTACTGAACGAATAGTAAGACTGGGATAGAACCATGTTATCTGTCAGATCTTCATACGTCATTGTCCCGCTTTCTCGCTCGCACGGCCGCGCAAGACTTGTAAACTTTTTAATTTATGTTCATTCAATGAGCAATTGAGCGATCTAGGTAGCAAACGACAAAGGTCTGCGTTCTTTTTATACATACGTGACGTCACTCAGGACGCCATGACACTGACAAGCGTTTTAGCGCCAATTTGAAATTTAAAAACTAAAATGCATTTTTTTCCTACTTAACTGTTATATTCTCTTGAAAAATCTTATTCGTCGTACATAATTAATGTTTCTAAACATTATAGAACAGTTTTTCAAAATGTGTCATCATGCCTATTGGAGGTTGTTTAAAAAAAAAAAAAACGTGCTCATATATTTTATGCATATTGGGACTATTGAAATTTGGCGTAATCGAAGTATGCGTATCTCGATTCTGCCAAAACAGTTCATGCGCAAAGTCAATTATGCCTACATAGATTATGCCAAATAAAATTCTTACTAAAAAAATATGCCAAAACAGGGGGAACCATTCAATCAATTACTTAATATAACTTATCCTCTTCTCAAATAAGTTTTGTTTTTACTTCAGATGAAGAGTCACCAATTAAGTCAGAAGGAGAGGACGATAGAACGAATGAGGACTTGACGTCACGTAAGTACCGAGAATATCATCATCATTATTAATTTTAATTAGTTTAGTTTTAATTTTGTAAGTTAAGGTCCTGGCAGAATACCACATCATGATGCTGAGCCCGCGCCATTTCTCTGCCACGACACATGGCTTCTTTTAGAATGTACTTTTTGCATGCTTGCTTGATATACAACAATACAATACAAATACTCATTATTGCACACCTCAAATCAAAACATGAATCAAATAGACATAACAACTTATTAACCTTTTCACCGCCAGATGGTAGAGCAACTTGCCGTGCCACCTCACGCCACAAGGGTAAAAAAAAATGGGTAAAGAAATAATGCCAACATGAAATTGGGCTATTTCAGAGTAGGTTTTCATAAATTAAAAAAATGTCGGCAAATGCCGTCTTTGGCGTCGGTGTCACGAATCGTCGATGACGTGATTTCACGTGTTTGGCGGTGAAAAGGTTAAAAAATAGATGTCGACAACAGGCGGTCTTATCGCTAAAGAGCGATCTCTTCCAGACAACCTTTAGGTAGCGGAGAAATAGCAACAAAAAATTACGTAATAGGTAGGTGGCAAAATTGGAAGTAAACGAACGAACATATGTATATTACGAGTATTGCTATTTTTCTTTTATCTTCATTGTTTAAATTTTGTATTTTCAATGCCATGTATGTTGTGGGAACGAATAAGGTTTTTATCAATCAATCAATCAATCATTCATCATCAACATGTATCTTCTTACCGACCGACGACCGGTGAGCCTAGTGGGTGGTGACGCTGCCTACGAAGCTGAAGGTCCTGGGTTCGAATCCCGGTAAGGGCAAATATTTGTGTGATGAGCACGAAAATTTGTTTCTGAGTCATGGATGTTTTCTGTGTATTCAAGTATTTATATCCATTTATCGTCGTCTAGTACCCATAACACAAGCCTTACTGAGCTTACTATGGGACTAGGTCGATTTGTGTAAGATTGTCCCCTAATATTTATTTATTTACGCATCTATTTTGCTGGCACATATAAAACCGAAATCATGCGTTGCAATTCGAATCTTTTTCCTCGTGAGTATTTTTACAAGCTTTTATATTTAACTTGCCCTGTTAGTATGGGACAAATCTTGCGAGTTAAATTTGACCCACTTTCCCGTGACCGATTGAGCTGAAATTTTGAGTATAAGTATAGTTTGGATGATAATTCAATATTATGGTACCATCGAGCTGAGCTGATGATGGAGACAGAAGGTGGCCATGGGAATTCAGTACTTATCCGACGTAATCCCGTTGAGTTTGTGCTCGTTAGAATCGTCTCAATGAGTAGTTGATGATGGTATACAGAAAAGTACAGTCGGCAATAAAAACTTGTACTAAAAATTTGATTTTTGACAGAAACTTATTTTATCTCTTTTTTTGTGGTTTTAGAATTTTGGTAGTACATATTATAGAACGCAGTGCAAATTAATATTTCTGTGTATATTAATATTTGTTTTTTTAAGCAGTAACGCTGCTATCGAAAATTATACATTTTTACATACGCCTCCCTAATGCGTTGTATGAAGGAACTGATTGAAGGATTTGGTGCCCGAACCAGATTGTTCCGATAACTGTGCCCTAACTATATTTTGAGTTCTATTTGGCTTTCCTGTTGTTATCTATGACTTGTGTAGGAGGCTAGAGTCTGGCAAACGAAAGCGTGACCTGGACTTTTATAAAAGTGGCAACATTATAATCTGTCAAAGGCGCGTCAAATTCTTTGGTTAGAGTTATCAGTATATTGTTTACTCAACTATTTTGCATTTATAATTGCCGTACCGAATATGGGTAAAACAATAAAAAGTAATGTGCGAAAGCTGTTACATACTATGATCAGTAAGTTCAAACAAAAACAAGAGGAGATAGAAGTTGTTTTCCAAGAGAAATAACAATGTAGATGCATTTTTTAGGTTAGTATGACTTTGCAATCTTAATCCTGCTCGGCTGATTATTTGATATAATAATACTGACGATAATGTCCATATCATTTCTTATGTTCACAGATAGTTTACAGATCTTGAAAATATTCAAGGAATCTGTAAAAAAAATCCTACTGTAATTAGTAAAACCACATGTAATTTTTTTGAATTTGCTGCGTTTTCTCAGGTCACGCTTTAGTTTGCCAGGCTCTATTTAGTAAGATCAAAGTTATTTGCAGAATCAACACGTGGCGGGTATCACCCCTGTGACCGCTGGGACCACACATACGCTCGGACGGACCCGCCACTGGAAGGTTTGTACGCTGACTTAGCCCGGTCTTAAAGAATAAATATGTTTGTCCTCTCTTTTTTTATTATTACATAAGATTTACAATGCGGGCAAAATATGAATAACGATATATGTCTCCCATAATTTGTCATGTAGATTCACTTGTTTTATATATTGAGTATAGAACATAATTAAGTTATAATCATTGTTATTTTCTTGTCTCAGCCGCAGCGGGCGCGAGGGCGGATCCCCCAGAAAAACAACCGTACTACTGTGATATATGCAAACAAGTATTCGCATGCGAATCATATTTGAGATCCCATATGGTTAAACATTCTGAGGGAATTTCCCTTACAAAGCGTTACATGGGAATTGAACCATTCCCTTGTGATATATGCAAAAAAAAATTCGCCGCATTAGCAAATTTGAGACAACATATACTTATACACTCTGAAGAAAAGGCTTACGGCTGTGCAGTATGCGGAAGACGGTTCAGACAGCAATCCAACTTATGCAGACACTTGAAATTGCACACTAAATCATTCACTTGTGATATATGCAAAAAAAAATTCGCTTCCACAAGAGATTTGAAACAACATATACTTATACACTCTGAAGAAAAGTCTTACGCCTGTGGAATATGCGGAAGCCGGTTCAAAAATCAATCCAGTGCAAACAGACATCAGAAAACGCACACTAAGGAGAAGCGATTCTACTGCAATACTTGCAACAAAGGGTTTGCACAAAAAATAGGCTTAGAATATCATTTAAAGACTCACATGGGAATTAAACCATTCACTTGTGATATATGCAAAAAAAAATTCGCCGCAATAGCAAATTTGAGACAACATATACTTATACACTCTGAAGAAAAGGCTTACGTCTGTGCATTATGCGGAAGACGGTTCAGACAGCAACCCAACTTATGGAAACATCTGAAATCGCACACTAAGGAGAAGGTTATTAAATACACTTGTGATATATGCAAAAAAAAATTCGCCAAAAAAAAAAATTTGAGACAACATATACTTATACACTCTGAAGAAAAGCCTTACGCCTGTGGAGTATGCGGAAGCCGGTTCAAAACTCAATCCAGCGCAAGCAGACATCAGAAAACGCACACTAAGAAGAAGGTTATACACTCTGAAGGAATTTCCCTTACAAAGCATTACATGAGAAATAAACCATTCGCTTGTGATATATGCAAAAAACAATTTGCCCAAAAATCATATTTGAGACAACATATGGCTATACACTCTGAAGAAAAGCCTTACGCCTGTGGAGAATGCGGAAGACGGTTCAGACAGCAATCCAACTTCGGCAGACATCTGAAATCGCACACTAAGGAGAAGCGATTCTTCTGCAATACTTGCAACAAAGGGTTCTTTCATAAATATCTTTTGCGAAATCATATGGTGAAACACATCAATGAGTTGTTTTGCCTTGTGTGTAAAAAACTATTTGAAACGCAAGAAGACTTTAAAGTTCATATGAATGGTCACACAAAAAACACCCAGTTCGGTGATATATCCAAAAAACAATTTGTAGCTAAATCTCTTTTAATAAAACATTCAGGGGTACATACAGGACGAAAACGTTACTCCTTTAAATATCAATTTAGTAGGCATTTGCCTACGAATAAAGATTTGAATACGAAAAAAGAATTAGGAAGCCATATATATTACCACTCAAGAGAAACATATTCCTGTGATATGTGTCTTAAACAATTTAAAACAAAACCAAGCTTAATAAATCATATAAACCGTCACATGGGTAAACGTCCTTTCTCCTGTGATATATGCAATAAACGATTTATGCACAATAATATCTTAGTAAACCACTTAAGTGTACATGGGGAGCAATCAAAACCATATCCCTGCTATATATGCCAAAGAGTGTTGGGAAGTAAAGGAGCTTTGGAAAGTCACATGGGTGTACACACAGAAAAAAAGGCGTACACCTGCGAAGTATGTGGAATAAGCTACAGAGACAAAGGCGGCATGCGTAGGCATATGAAAAGTCATACAGAGGAGGAGCGATTCTTCTGTGACATTTGCAAAAAAGGCTTTTTATATAAAAATGTATTGACGTGGCATATCCGAGAACATCTACACAGTCGAGAAGCTATGCAACCTCAGACTGCCCCGAAGATGTTCTGTTGCGATGTTTGTAAAAAAATATTCAAAAAGAAAAGCAATATAAGAAACCATATGAGAATCCACTCCGGAAAAACTTACTCATGCGATAGGTGTTTTAAACAGTTTTCAAGTAAAGTAGGCTTAAAATATCATACAAAGCGTCACTTGGGTAATATTCCTTTCCATTTCTCCTGTGATATATGCAAAAGAGTGTTCACGCACAAAAAATATTTGAAACCTCATATGGCTATACACTTCGAAGAAAAGCCTTACGCCTGTAAAGTATGCGGAAAATGTTTCAAACATAGATCCGGCGTATCTGCGCATAAGAAAACTCACAGTACGAAGAAGCGATACTTCTGCGAAATTTGCAAAAAAGGATTTCACCATAAATATACATTGAAAAGGCATATGCCTAAACATGAAACAAAAGAAGACTCTAAACTTAAAATGGGTGGTACAAGTAACAATTACCCCTGTAATATATGCAAACGACAATTTCCATATAAATCTCTTTTAATAAGACATATGCGTGTACACACCAAACCCTACCCCCGTGAGGTATGTCAGAAACAGTTTGCGCTAAAAAGTACCTTAGATACCCATTTAAAGAACCATACGCATACTGATAATCAATTATGTTGTGATATTTGCAAAAAAAATTTCACGTGTAAATCTTTATTGATACAACATATGCGTATACATGCAGAAGATAAACCTTACACTTGTGAAGTATGTCACGAACAGTTTATACAAAATAGTGAATTAGATATTCATTTGACGAGACACAAGACGGCCAATGTATTCTATTGTGATATATGCAAAAAAAGTTTCGCTTGTAAATACCTGTTGAGAAATCATATACTTGTACATACGTACAACCGTGACAATGCTAGCAAACAACTTTACTCTTGTAAACTGTGTCATAAAAACTTTTCTCGTAAATATACCTTAATAGCCCACATATCTCTCCACACGGGAGATTATCCGTTCTACTGCGATCAATGCAAAAAAGGGTGTACGTCGAAAGATTCTTTAAGAGTTCATTTGCGCAAGCACACCGGAGAAAAGCCTTTCACCTGTGCAATATGCAATAAACAATTATCATCTAAAGCTCGCGTAAACGGTCATTTAAAAATGCATTCGGAAGGTTATCCCTTTTACTGCGATCTATGCAAAATTGGATTCAAGAAAAAATCAATTTTGATAACGCATATGTTTAAGCACACAGGAGTAACAGATTTTACTTGCACTGAATGCGGAAAAGTGCATGGAACTCGAGCAGCTTTAAATTATCATGCTCGCGTGCATAGACAAACGCACGTAGTGCACACAGGAGTAACAGATTTTTCTTGCACTGAATGCGGAAAAGTGCATGGAACTAGAGCAGCTTTAAATTTACATGCTCGCGTGCATAGACAAACGCACGTAGTGCACACAGGAGTAACTGATTTTTCTTGCACTGAATGCGGAAAAGTGCATGGAACTAGAGCAGCTTTAAATTTACATGCTCGCGAGCATAGACGAAAAAAGTTAAGCTCAGAATGCTGTTGTGAAAAATGTGGAAAGCAATTTGAACATAGACAAAATCTTACAAACCATATGAGAGTGCACACGCACACGGGACTAAAGCCACAGGTATGCAAATTATGTAATAAACGATTTTCATGGGCAACGTCTTTAAGAAAACATGAGCGAACACACACCGGAGTGAAACCTTTCGGCTGCAATATATGCCACAAGCGTCTCGCCAGTAAACTGAGTTTGGAATCGCACATGATGATACACAGTGGACTCAAACCGTACACATGCCATGTGTGCAATAAAACATTCAGATTTAAAGCAAATTTAGACGTTCATATCCGATTTATACACACGGGAGAGAAACCTTATGCTTGCAAATTATGCAATAAAGCATTCGCAGTACAATCATCTTTAACACATCATCAAAGTACTCATACTGAGGATAAACCATATGCTTGTGCTATATGTTCTAAGAAGTTTGGACTGCGTCGTTTCGTCAAAAAGCATCTTAGAGACGTTCACAAGGAGTATGACTCAAAATTTGTGGTATTAGCATAGGTAATATGGTTTCGCTGATGCTAGGTTAGGCTGTAACCTACATTTTCGCAAAGCTATTAAATTGATAATTTATTTGATAAGGCTGTAGAAAATTTCCTTGCACTTTCTCCAGCGATGGTAAAAAACAAGCAAATTACAATACAATATCAGTTTCGTCGTTGCTTCTATGTTTACTGTATACTTTGTGGTGTAGTTCAATCATCATCCTATTAGCCGAAATACGACCACTTGTGGGGTCTACCCACGCAGCTCCTCCTGGTACGTGGTCGCCGCTTTACGCTCACTCACTTTCCGCCCCAACGGCCATCGGGTCTACGTGCATTGTGTCTGTGGAGTTCAAAAATATTTTTATTATCGTTATTTTATTTTAAGAGTCCGCAGTAAGCTCGGCCAAACTCTTTTTAAAACTGCATTTTGGATTGTGACGAAACTTTGCATATACAATGAAATGAGGTATATCTATGCCTGTAATTAGTTTATATGGTTCCAGTTTATAAAACAAACGAAATACAGCAAAAACAGGTTTTGTATGAAAAACTTAAATTCGCTGTATTTTTTTCACTATGGTATGTGAAGCTACATAAACTAATTACAGACCTGGATATACCTCATGTCATTGTACATGAAAAGTTTCGTTACAATCCAACACGTAGTTTTAAAATGAGAGCGTAACTACGTTTGTATGGAGAATCGAGCTTACTGGGGACTCTTAATACCAGTGGAATCGGGAAGGAAATTTTAAGTTCATACGTGTCTGCAAGGCCGAAACCGAAACCTTCGATGAAACCATGTACCGATAGTGCCCGAATAACCGCCATCAGTTTGACTTCCGACGCGGAAACGCCTCGCTTGCCCATGACGCGGCCTTAGCGAACGATCGTTAACACCGCAAAAAAAAATTAACTATCTATCTCAATAAAAAAAAATATAGGCTTAATCACAAACTTAACTGCTAATGTTAAACATAAAAGATTTTTGAGTTATGTAATGCCTTATAAATGCCCGCCTGCCTCGGAAAATGTTGGCTGGTAGGTTTGACGGTCCAATACTGGAATATTGGATTGGGCAGGTCAAATCTACTTTATTATATATTAAATAAGTGTATGTCCTCTGTTTGTAAGTCTCTGTTGTGTGTCAAATTGTTGTTGTGTAACCTAGCCTAATAATAGATTTTTTATTGTAACTAACACCTTTTATATGGTCCATATTGGCTCCTATAAAGTTGATGTGTCGATTTTTTCTAGTAATACCGCTTTGTAATCATAATCATCACCCTTCATATTTTTTTTCTTCCTACCTTTTATGTTCCTAAATTTCTGTAACTATCATCGGAACTCATAACGAACAGTTTTCATAAAATGTTTCTTGTTCTCATAATTTGGTTGTTCGTAATAGTTTCCTTCATAATGGACATATATCATAATTTCGTTATTCCGCTCTTTTATAAAAAAAAATAACCTCGAAGACGGAAGCGGGAGCGAAGCTCTTCTAACCTATCCGCGATCCGAGTCGGATTTAGCCCCTAAGTCCCTGTTCCCTACTGCCTACTTGAACTTATACACCACTATCTTGGCATTAATCGGATAAAATAAAAATGACGTTGTTCTTTATTAATACAAAACTTAGCATCAACTACTAGTATGTATAGAAATAAATATGATATTAAACTATATTACCAAAAATCGGTATGATATAAAAGTATATCAACATAGATAGTAGTAACAGAGATACTTATGTTGAATAACATTATGAATATAGACAATTCGGGGTTACGATAGTTATTAGCACAAATAATTATGAATAGTGATCATTATGAGATAAAATTGTTACAGAAAAAATTTCGGAACTCCAATAATCGAAGTTGCAATTTTATATGAACTTTGCCCCCCCCCCCCCCCCCCTCTTTTATATGGGTCGTTGAAGACCTGAAATAAAATATTTCATTCATTCATAACTAGTTAATCCTAAATAAGTGTAATAATTTAGCTTACTTTAAATAGCTTAAATTTTACTTAGTTGTTCTTGCCTAACATGTGTCGCTTAACTATATTTTTAATTTGGGCTGTAGTTTGACCCTCTATTGAGCTAGATAAATCATCAGGGAATCCATTTAAGGTACTTGGGAGAAGGCATTTCCACACTCTTTGTCCATATTCGTTGTTACTTTTTGCATATTTTGTAAGCTAAGTGTTTGGGCCTTGCTTTTTTCTTTAGGTCTTTTATTAGGTTTAGGTTTTTTATTTTGGCGTTCACACCACAGGGCCAACGGCATTCGAAGTTTTCCCTCTCTCAGACTTGTGAGTTCGTACGTAAGTGCGACAGAGAGGGAAAACTTCGAATGCCGTTGGCGGTAGGCCCTCTGGTGAGGCCTGATAGGAATCCACGTAGAATGCAGTTCCATTCGTTTTAACCACCGACACAAAAGTTGTTTTTAGTTTGTAAGTAGTAGTAAGTTATAAGTTGTAATGTTTGACGACCTCTGTAGTTGGTAGTGGCCTACGAAGCCGAAGGTCCCGGGTTTTAAATAAATAAATAAAATAAAAAAATCTCTTATTTCGTGTAACAATAGACACATATTTTGTTAGTATTATATAAATCCCGGTAATGGTTTTTTATTCGTGTGATTAGCACGAATAGTTCCCGAGTTCTGAGTATATCGTCACACACCCTTATCCTTACATTATTAAAGACGCGTAGAGAAATATTTGGCTTCTACTAACTATATAATGCTGACTGTATAAGCTCTGCTTAGTTTGGGACTGGGTCGATTTGAGTACGATTGTCCCCGGGAACATTTATTTACCTACTAATTTGTTTAGTTTAATATACGTCGTACCTTTAGAACGGAACCGACCTAATCCAAAAACACAACTTTTTGGGAAAAGGCAAGTAAAGATTTTAAGTCGCAATAGGTCGTTTGGAGTCGACCAATTTGACGTTTTTTTGAGCTAGGTTAGTTCCGTTCTAAAGGTGCGACGTATTTATTTGTGTATGTCTCTATGTGATATCGTAGCTCCAAATGAATGAAGTCATTTGGCGATTTAATAAATCGCAAGACCTGATTTAGATTCAGATAATTTTATAGGTGTCTATGAGTATAGAGTTCCTTTTACCTCGATAGAAATTCGTCTACACAATAACATGCTAGGTACAGTCAGCAGCAGAAGTTACTGAGCAGTTCTAGTGCTCAAAATGATCCCACTTAAGGATCGGTGTAGGTCATTTTAATGTACGATTCTCACCGACCGGGCTGGGTCAGAGCGCGCCTGCGCGTTTTTTGCAAGTTGCCAAATTTCATATTTGAATGTATTTGCTGCCGGTCGGACGTGGACGGCTCTGGTCGGCTGTCGTCACATGTGACCGGCTCCGTCCGGCTTTTGCCTACTGCACTTTATTAAAACGCGGTCGGCTGCCGCCGGGTGCTCGCGCACCCGTTGCGCCGTGGCGCCAGGTGACCCGGCCCGGCCCGCGAGGTGGGAATCGTACATAAGCGTCTTATTTACTAAGCTACTGTAGGTCAACAAGTAAGTTTTTTAGTTTGTAGATGTGCTAAGCTACTCGTATGTATGCTGTGTTTTGGCTGTTTTATAAGTTTGTATTTTTTTTTGGTGACATGCTAGAATAACTTGAAACTTTGTACACACAATTGGATCCACTACATCTAGGTAAGATACAAGTTTTTAACGCTTAATTTTTCTTCTTTTATAATTATAATATAAACATCATAACTTGTGGGTTGCATTGCACCGAACCATCACCATCTGAGCTATTACCACGAAAATCGAATCTCGAAATTCGTATATCTCTGTCTTTGTCGCTCGATTACCATAAACCATAATTGTGATAGAGACGGAGATATACGAACTTCGAGGTTCGATTTTCGTGGTAATAGCTCGGTAATCGTTAGTTGGCCTGGCAACCCCAAGTCACCGGTCAATTGCTTTTCACAGACTAAGGCCTGCCACACACTGGCGCGGCCTGGCCGCGGCGGACAATAGTAAATTTGACAGCGGCGGACAATTTTACTATTGTCCGCCGCGGCCGGTCGCGCTAGTGTGTGGCAGGCATGATAAGGGATACTTTGCTTTTCCTTGATGGTGCGTTCACATGCACGGCGTGCAGCCTGGCAAGCTGCTTGGCATGCTGATCGGCAAGCAGCTCGTGCACTTCTGCGGGCCAAGCAAGCTGTTCACGCGCTCGCGGGCAACCGGGCGTGCTTGTCAAGTGCTTGTCAGTGTCACTGTCAGTGCAACTGCAAAATGGGAAATTTCGCAGATATAGATCTCGTGGGGGCTATATACTGCTTTGGGTTTGATCTATTTTCATTGGAAAAGAAAACAAAATGATCGACGATGTTGTTAACAGTCTGATGTAGCTAACTGTCAATTTCGCACGCGAGCACAAGCACGAGCACATTCACCCTTTGATCTTTGTTCAAAAACAGACAGTAGTCCCGATCAGCGACATTCACGGGCGCGGGCACGGGCGCGCGCACATTCAGGCTGTTCACACGCCCGCGCCCGTGCCCGCGCCAGTGAATGTCGCTTTGAACGCGAGCATGTGAACGCGGCATGACGTTGGCGAAATCACCGAAAATAACCATAGGGCCATAACCAAAGAGTTAGGCCTGCAACACTGGCGCGGCCTGCGGTGGCGGACAATAGAAAATTTGACATCGGCGGACAATAGTAAACTTGTCCGCCGCTGTCTTTACTATTGTCCGCCACCGCAGGCCGCGCCATTGTGTGGCAGGCCTAAGTTAAGTATACAGGGTGTTTTTTTAACCGTCTTAGAGCTGAAGCCTAGTTAATGTATACATTACAAAGAACTTAAAAAAAGATTTTTTTTGTTAATGTTTTTTTTCTGTTTTAATAATAACCATCCAGCCGAGTGACCGCTACTCGCCATCTTTTGTAGATAGGTACACGAACTCCGACCGGGTGAATGAACTTCAAAAAACACGTTGTATAGGCCATAACATACAAAGATTGATTGAATCGTTAGTTGGTGCAACCCGCTCTTATAGCATCAGATACACTAATACATACATACATATACTAATTTCTGACCAAGATATTTGATGGATCCCGCTGTGTGAGAAATGTTTCATGTTATTCCAGTATGCTGTTTTAAAACGAGAATCAAACTCAGTTTGTATGGAGAGTCTATGAGTCGTGATGTAAACTCAAGTGATTGATGTAGGAGACAAACCATGGCATTTATTAAGTAAGTGATTTTGGAATTAACAATTTTAAAGACGACTAATAAAATTTAATGATTTTAAGTACATACAGTCGAGGTCAAAGATATCTTTACAATTGAGTGTTACAAAAATATCTTTTTATACTCGTCGACCTTAATGTTTGAATTAAGACTTCGTACACCAAACTTAAATCACATACTTTTTACTAAGTAGCTCCCAACTCAACATTTCATAACTGTTGAGACAACTCAAATGAAATTGACCAATCACGTGGCGCCTTTACTGAACTATAATGTATTTGACCAAGACATCCATATAAGTCGTGTTCATGCTAACCATACGCAGCCACCTGCTCCAACACCTTTAAACACCACACAAACAACCCAAATATGGCAAGATCATATTCCTCTAGCTCGAGCAGCGCTCCTTGGGACTTCGGACATTTCTTCCCAAACGCAACATGCGAACGTTAGTCTAAACGACTTACCAACTTTAAAGTCTAGCATTCGAGTTTTGACCCATATTCCCAAGGGTGCCAGATGTTTAGCTGCCGGTAAGCTATGCACGGTTATTGAGGATTGTTTGCTTTCGAACAGTGTTGAAAATTGGTTTACTTTACTCTCTTTCTCTTTTTCAGCCTTGAGGGTACCAGATAAGACTGAAAAGAAATCGTTGACGACTAAAGTTAAAAATAATATCAATGACTCTAATTTGTACTTCGCTATTTTACAGTCCCCAATAAAACAAACTTCGATATATCGTTCCATCGAAGCCAAAGTACACGACGGAGACTTAAGAGGAGCGGTTCGTTTGCTCCTTTCCGACGCTACTCTCGCTCCTGTGAATGAAACTACACTACATGCTTTGAAAGACAAACACCCCAGCCCATCGAGGTCAATAATCTTACCACCTGAACCGAGTTTAACAAGCCCTTTCCTTTCTGTTACAACTTCGGACGTAGCCAACGCAATTGCGTCTTTCTACAATGGGTCTGCATCCGGTCTAGATGGTCTGCGACCGCAGCATCTCAAAGAGTTGACTTCACCCTCCGCAGGAAATAATGGTCCCCGATTGTTAGAATCACTCACAAAATTATGCAATTTTTTACTGAGAGGTATGCTAAACTTGGAGGTGAGACCGTTCCTATATGGTGCTTCGTTATGTGCCTTATCTAAAAAAGATGGTGGTATTAGACCAATTGCGGTGGGCAGCTTTTTTCGTCGTCTTACGGCTAAGCTCTGTTGCCAATCTGTTAGAGAAGCTATGTCTGACTATCTGCAACCAATTCAAATGGGCTTCGGTACCAGACTTGGTTGTGAGGCGGCAATACATGCCACCCGGTCTTTTGCTTTACATCGCAGATCATCCAATACCATAATCGTTAAAATCGATATCAAAAACGCTTTCAATAGCCTAGAAAGGGACACTATTCTCAACGAAACCTTAGAGCAAACTCCTTCTCTTTACCCTTTCATTTACCAATGTTACGCCTCCTCGAGTAACTCGATACTTTTATTTGACCAATAGGACGCCGTCATGAGAAAGTCAAAAGGTAAATAGACATCAACGCACAAAAAAGAAAAAGCCGTTGGTTGCACTTCGTTTTCAATAGATACTAAGTTTGTTTAATCAGTTCAGTTGACTCGTAGAAAAAGTATTGTATACAATAGTTATATAATTATCTTTTTAAGTCTCGTACTTTAATTAGGCCACTCAGCGAGCTTCGTGGCCTAAACGTGGTACTCCACTGAAAAAGCATACATTATATAACGATTGCATAAAATACTATTACATATAACATATAAGTTTACACAATACATTACAAAAACATAATTACATCGCACATGCCAGTTTCATCTTTTCACTTAATGCTCAAAAGTTCTGTTTACCCTCTGTCTTCCATAGAAACGTTTTCACACATTGTGACATAATAGGTTTACATTGCATGTTACAAAATAAGTTTTCTTGTCAATGTGCCCTAAATATGTTTACATTAGCAAAGGCACTTGAAACCTATTGCTACATAAATATCTTTACAGGTTGATTGAAATGTTCTTAATTTGAATACTGACATTGAATTGTCATTTGGCATTGTTTTTCCTTAATTTCATCGTTTGTGTCATTTTGTTATCAAGGGAGAGGGCTATAATTCGATCTCGTTTACATAGATGCGTCCTGCTCACGCGCCAAGCCATCGCAAGCGTATAAACGCGGCATAAGAAATATAATTGTAACAAAAAACATAGTGACGCCGGGCGAATGTAATATGGGAAGCGTGCCCCTCGCCGCAAGGTTTAAAGTCGGCAATAAAATCGACTCAATTTTCCCATCACTCTTCGTTAATAATCGCCAAACGATACATCGTCGCCACATCACTACCAACGTCAATATAGCTAGCTACCTAGCTACATATTAGTAATCTATAATCTATGGTCATAGTATGACAGGACAGCGTCAAAAGATTTCAAGGACATGTGGTATATGCCAAAATAAAAAGTAGATTCGTGTGGTTATTGTACCGATGTGATTTTGCAGGCATTTACCTGTTTTGTTTGTTTTACTTGCTATAACTGCTGCTCCTAAGCAAATAAGCAATGGAGACGAACATTCTCTGTCACTGCTGCCTGCTTCGGCCTCCCGATAAAGACCTGAGGACCCCGTACGTGGGTCTTGGAACCGGTATCCCAGAAGTGTACATGGATATGCTTGAAAAATGCTTCGAGATACATGTAAGTATTCATTTTGAACTAAAGTACATTGGTACTACGTTTATCAACATGTTAATTGTTATTTTCTATACATGGATAAGGATATGAAATAACGATAAGGTTGAAAGCCTGTTAATTCAACTCCAATAGTTTATTCCACGCTTGCAGTGTTAGTAACATACAGTAAAATCATAATCTATGTTTAGTGACCAAATGTTTACTTACTTAACTAAGGGTTGCAAGGACATGGAGCTGTGTCCAACTGTGTAAAATTTTGTAAAACATAATGTATAATTATCTTTGAATAATATTTATTTCAACCTAAAGTCATGTTTTCTGCATACCCATCTGGATTGTATTTGATTTTAGTGGACAATAAATTACACATGCCCGGTCACTTTGGCACTATTTGAGTGAGGCCTATGTCCAGCAGTGGACATCTTTCGGCTGATAAGATGATGATGAACAATGAATGACATACCTTGTCATTTGCTAATAACTACTAAACATTATGAAAATTGTTTTCAACAGCTAACTTTTTGCTTAAAATGTATAAATCATCTACATATTGTTAGTTTGAATATATCCAATTCCTACTCCTCCCACAAACAACTAATACCGAACTGCGCAAAAAAGTTATTTGTTCACGTAATAGTGCCTCAGGAAGTCACTGTCTCGGTACTAGCGTCAATGTATCAGCGTCAAGTGTCAAGTCGGTAAGTTTGCGTGTTGCTGACTCAGCTCGTGTCGCGGCCGCCACAACTGATGAAGTGCAGGAGTACGGTCGTCAGAAGGCTACTCACGTTGAGGGTGCTTCACCTGGATCGCGCAACTGCGTGCATTTCAGCTCGTTTGCGGTGCGCGTGACGGGTGTTGTGTTTCGGCGGTTCCGTGGCAACCTACCAAGCCCTATATCGAAGCTGACGACACAGCGGAGCCACACTGTTATGTCGCCTAAATGATATCTTTAATATTAGTTTTTATAACTGTATGTATGTTAGCCTTCAAGGTATTTAGGCCTTAGATGCCTGAATTAAATGAATTAATATTGTTATAATGTATATGCAGGGCGTTATAGGCTCTTTTCGTATAACTTACCCACAGGCTCGCTGAATAGAAGGGCTGGCTGTATGCTTTAAAAAGCGTACTTCATATGAGCATCGAGCACACCTGTGGGCAAGCATATTAATCTGAACTGCCAACGCTCTGCACTCCCTTTCTACGTCCAAATCATCTTTCATGTTGTTCGAAGGCAGGGTCGCGCTCACGCCGTATTACTATCGCGGCGCTAAATTACAACCCGCGCTAACGTGCGTGCCCGCGCAAGTTGCTTTACATTGAAACTACACTTCAAAAGGACGTATATCGATATCGGCGGACGGACGGCCAGGCAAGGTCACGTACTAATATTATACGGGCACCCCACTCCAGTTTAGAATTTAACGTATTACCTAATAATCTAGACACGCGGCAGCGTGTCATGCCAAGTTCAAGCTAAAGAACTGGCTAGCCAGCGCCGAGTGTAATATTACACGAACCACTTGGTGCCACTTTTGACCCTTCTATAACTCAAAACTAGTGTCCGACCGAAATTTCGGTTTCGGTTTCGGCCAGTTTCGGCCAAAAAATCAAGTTTCGGGCTGATAAGAACAGGGCACTCATTTAGATCTCCATTCTTTTTGCGGCGAAGCCCACAGCTAAGCATAAGTTTTGTATTGAACTTAGCTCTCCTTTTTTACATTTATGTTTTTGGTGGGATACAGTTGACTTTACAAATTCTATTATGTAACATATTAAGTTTGATATTTGAGGCAGGAAAAATCACATCAGCGAACTCAAATATAACCTATATTTGAGTTCGCTCTTTTTAGACTTCGCTGCCTGTCCGTCCGTCTGTCTGTCACCAGGCTGTATCTCGAGAACCGCGATAGCTAGGCAGTTGAAATTTTCACAAATTATGTATTTCTCTTGCCGCTATAACAACAAATACTAAAAACAAAATAACAATATTTAAGGGGGGTTGTACAACAAACGTAATTTTTTTGCCGTTTTTATAGATAATGGTACGGAATCCTTCGTGCGCGAGTCCGACAGGCACTTGGCTGGTTTTTTCATTCACTTGTTTGTGTGTGTAGGTAATATTGGGCATTGACGGCGAGTGCGGGATCTGCGAGGTGTGCGTGCGCCGGCTGCGGGACGCGAGTGACTTCAAGCTGCAAGTGCAGCGCAGCCAGGCGGAGCTGCAGGCGCGGCTGGGAGTACTGCTGGTCAAAGGTATGATGTGCAGTATTGTTCAACCAGTAAAGCTGATAATTAACTTATACCAGCATCATAGTATAAAAAAATGTTTTTTTTTGCTTTAGATGAAGAACCTGAAATCAAGTCGGAAACGGCCAAAAACAGGACGAGTGACGTATCACTTCCTGAAGTGTCACCTGAGAAGGGAAACGACGGAACGAATTGTGACATGTTAGGTCAGTACACATCACACTAGTGATTTAAACCTTTTTCATTGTGTTACTATTTAATCGATAGTGTTTTTTAAAGTGTGGATGGATTTAGTAATTATAGGAAATTAGTATAGAGACAATTTGATTATTACTATTCGTCTTTGTTATTTATAGCCTAATTAGGGTTCCGTACCAAAAAAGGTAAAAAAGGAACCCTTATGGTGAGACTCCGTCCGTCTGTCTGTTTGTCACAAAGTGAAATATCTCACGAACTACTTAAGCTATCAATTCGAAATTTGGAATGGTTTTAAATGAGGCTTATCCACGTGCATGGAAAATGAAAAAATTAAATATATATTTTAATTTTCTATGAAAAATTACGAATATGAGGAGGGGGCAAAAAAAATATTCAATTATTAGGTCAAGTGGGGTATCATTTGAAAGGGCTTGAGTTGCACTTTTTGAAGCAGTGTTTCTTTTTTTCTACATTGGTAAAATTTCGATTTATGAAGGAAAATGTAAAAAACATACCATTCCCCCCCTTATATCCGAAGTTATCCAAGCGAAAAATTTGAAATTATTACTTGTGATTAAGATAAACGTAAATATTACTGGAAAAGTATGACTTATTCTGTATCTAGCATATTTTTTATTTTGTTTTGATTTTGAGGAGGGGGCAAAAAATATATATATTCAACTATTAGGTCAAGTGGGGTATCATCACTTGACCGGTTTTTACAAGCTTTTATTTAACTTGCCCTCTTAGTATGGGACTAATCTTGCGAGTTAAATTTGACCCACTTCCCGGTGACCGATTGAGCTGAAATTTTGGGTAGTAAGTATAGTTTGGATGACAATTCAATATTATGGTACCATCGAGCTGATCTGATGATGAAGACAGAAGATGGCCATTGAAAATCAGCACTTAACCGACGTAACCCCGTTGAGTTGGCGCCCTTTAGAATTGTATCAATGAGTAGTTGATGACGGTATATGGGTTAGGACCAAATTCTTGGCTAGTAGTTAGCCTGGTTAGTCGGCAGTTAGCCATACTAACTGAAAAAGTGAACAAAGTTATAAACCATAAAAGTATGGTTAATTTTCGTGTCACAATGGAAAACTCTTATAAAAAATTTAATTAAGTGAGTGAAACTTGACGCAACAATTTGGTCGTTACTCATACAAAAAAAGTACAGTTGGCTATAAAAGTTTGTACTAAAAACGAAATGTTTGATAGAAACTTGAACTTATTTGACAGACGAAGGCCCTGAAGTGATGTCGGAAACGAGTGAGGGCGTATCAGGTCCTGGAGTCATATCGGATAAAGAAAACGACGGGACGACCGGTGACTTAGCTGCTGGAGTCATATCGGAAGAGGACAGCTGTGACGCAATAGGTACATTTTGGCTATATAATTATTTTTTAACATTTTAACCAACTTTAATTTACAATTTCTTTTTTTTTTGTAATTAAGCAGCGTTACCGCTTAAAAAGATAAAATCTGCTTTAATTTAGTACTTCGCCTTATTTGTAGAGCACCCACGATTTCTTTAGGATCCCATCATGAGATCCAGGCCTATATGACCAGGGGACCAGGTGGTTGTTTGTTTTTTTAAAGGTATCCTACCAAATGGGTAAGATGGGTGCCCTGCGCTTGGTCTAAAATTTTATTTTCTAAAATTGTTTGGCCGAAAATGTTTAGTATAATATTTAATGGTACCTATACTTATTCTTTAGTACAAAGATTTTTTTGCATACATATTTTTGCTCCTAAAACATGTTTGACCTAAAATTGTTTAGTATATTTTTTTGTCTAAAAGCCTAAAAGTATTATATTGGTAGGTAAATTATTCTTCCTCCTAAAACAAAACAATCAATAATAATATAATAATAAATATTAGGGGACAATCTTACACAAATCCCACTAGCCCCATAGTGAGCTCAATAAGGCTTGTGTTACGGGTACTAGACGACGATATATTTAATAGATATAAATACTTAAATACATAGAAAACATCCAAGACTCAATCTCAACTACCATCACAGCACCTAAACTATTTTATCCATAAAATTTATAATTTAAACTGCTGAGTAAAGCTTCGTGGTACTCGACTGAAAAAGCATACATTATACAATGATTGCATAAAATACTATTTTATTACTTTAGACGAACGGTTAGCCTAGTGGGTATTGACGCTGCCTACTAAGCTGAAGGCCATGGGTTCGAATCCGGGTAAGGACACATAATTGTATGATGAGCATGAATATTTGTTTCAGAGTCTTGGATTTTTTTTTCTATTAAATATACTGTCGTCTAGTACCCATGGCACAAGCCATATTGAGCTTACTATGGGGTTATTTGGATTTGTGTAAGATTGTCCCCTAATATTTATTTATTAACCCCAGACGCAAAGAGTGGGGTGTTATAAGTTTAACGTGTCTGTCTGTGGATCTGTCCGATAGACCAATTTTCGTTTAGTCTTTTTTGGGTCATAGATAATTTTATCCCGAGTGTTCTTAGCCATGTTTCAGCTTTTTTTGAGGTATTGAACTTTGAAATGAAAGTGTCGGAGTTTCTCAACTTTTCTAAGTTGTAGTTATTTATAATCACGCTTATGTCGATTAGATACGAAATTGAACCTCGTTCCTACGTGTCACACACAATACGTCTCTTATATCGCTGCCACATGTGTGTGTGTATGTGTGTGATTCCCTCTATTATATCCTTTCTCTAAGGGTATCTTAAATTCTGTTGTTTTGTATTTTATTTACTCAGCTTATGTGTGACTGTCATTATCTCGATACAATTTTGGAATACAGAATAACTATTGCGAAGGATCTGTATAGAATATCTATACATCATTCGATTATCTTATACCGGTGGAGAAGTCCATGATTCAATCCAAACTTGTTTGCAGAGTCAGCATGTGACGAGTATGACCCGGGCGCCGCTCGCTGGGACCACACTTACGCGAGGACGGACTTCCCGCCGGAAATAGGTCAGTAAATATGAACACGATGAATTGGGTGCCAATCGGCACCGCTAGCCCATGCGGCTGTCAAACGACGGTTGTGGGTACGAAGAAGATATTTACCGTGAGCTTTTCGGGGAAAACATCGTGTGATTACCCGCAAACATTTGCGAAGAGATTCAAAGGTGTATGCGGAATCCCCCTCACTGGGTCAGCCTGGGGACTGTTGCCCGTTCCCTCCCATCCATGAGAGAAGGGCTCACCCAGCAGCGAGACGTATAGAGGCTGACTAATTATATTATTGTTAGGAGTTCTTTTATTGTTTCAGACCCGTTGCTAGATGAAAAGACCGCCGGTGCCAGGGACCAGCTCGCCGTGACTTGTACCGTGGCACTCGACCGCCTGAGCGACGAGCTTGCGAGCTACACAGAGAAGTCTAGCTTAATCGATCAGAAACCATATCGCTGCGAAATCTGCTCGGTAGAGTTCTCTAGTGAAACTAATTTTATCGACCATCTACATGAGCACATAGGACCGAACGGAAACTGTGGAATATGTCACAAAGATTTCCCATCGACGCCTGTTTTAATCAGCCATATTATTAAGCACACTGGACAGTACAACGATAATATTTGCAAGAAACAATTTGTAACCAAATGTCAATACGCATACGCCTGCGATATATGCAATGAGAATTTTGCACATCCATTTGATTTGGGAAATCACATGAAAACGCATACGAAAAATAAACCTTACCTTTGTAAGTATTGTAATACAAAATTTGAAAAGAACATTGATTTAAGACGACATGAATGTACACACACTGATGAGAAACTCTACAGCTGCAGTTTATGCAAGCAGCAGTTCAAACAAAATGGTAATTTGAAAAGACATATGCTAGTACATACAGACGAGAGGCCTTTTCGTTGCTTGTATTGTGATAAAAAATTTAAGGACAACGATAGGTTAAAGAAACATACAGTTATTCACTCTTTTAATGGAAACTACTACACCTGCGACATATGCTACAAGCAATTTAAATATAGAATAAGCATGATAAGACACATCAGAGTACACACCGGAGGGAAGCCTTATGCTTGCAAATATTGTAATAAAACATTTGCAGATCAAACAAACGCAAGGCTACATGAACGAACCCACACTGGGGAAAAACCATACAATTTCAAAATCTGTAAACGGGGCTTTACGCAGAAAGGCTCCCTAAAGGTACACATGACAACATATACGGGACAAATGTCTTATCCTTGCAATATATGCACAAAGACTTTTACACTGGAAGCCGATTTGAATAGCCACATCAGCATCCATACACGGTACACCTGCGATATATGCAAACGCCAGTTTTCACTAAAAAACAATCTGATAAGACACATTAGGTTACATACGGAAAAGAAGCCTCACCCTTGTAAGTATTGTAATACAACATTTGAAAAAAAAAATGTTTTAAGACGACACGAATGTACACACACTGATGGGAAACTCTACAGCTGCAGTTTATGCAAGCAGCAGTTCAAACAAAATGGTAATTTGAAGAGACATATGCTAGTACATACAGACGAGAGGCCTTTTCGTTGCTTGTATTGTGATAAAAAATTTAAGGACAACGATAGGTTAAAGAAACATACAATTATTCACTCTGTTAATAGGAACTACTACTCCTGCGATATATGCCACAAGCAATTTAAATATAGAATAAGCATGATAAGACACATCAGAGTACACACCGGACGGAAGCCTTATGCTTGCAAATATTGTAATAAAACATTTGAAGATCAAACAAACGCAAGGCTACATGAACGAACCCACACTGGGGAAAAACCATACAATTTCAAAATCTGTAAACGGGGCTTTACGCAGAAAGGCTCCCTAAAGGTACACATGACAAGCCATACGGGACAAATGTCTTATCCTTGCAATATATGCACAAAGACTTTTACACTGGAAGCCGATTTGAATAGCCACATCGGCATCCATACACGGTACACCTGCGATATATGCAAACGCCAGTTTTCACTAAAAAACAATCTGATAAGACACATTAGGTTACATACGGAAAAGAAGCCTCACCCTTGTAAGTATTGTAATACAACATTTGAAAAAAAAAATGATTTAAGACGACACGAACGGACACACACTGATGACAAAATCTACAGCTGCGATATATGCAAGCAGCAGTTCAAACAAAAAGGTATTTTGAAAAGACATATGTTAGTACATACAGACGAGAGGCCTTATGCTTGCAAATATTGTAATAAACAATTTAAGGAAAAAAGTACTTTAAAGAAACATGCATTTATTCACTCTGCTAATAGGAAATACTACGCCTGCGATATATGCCAAAAGCAATGGAAATATAAACAAAGCCTAAAGAGACACATCAGAATACACACTGAAGAGAAAGCTTATACTTGCACATATTGTAATAAAACATTTGCAGATCAAACATACGCAAGACGGCATGAACGAATCCACACAGGGGAAAAACCATACAGTTGTAAGATCTGTAAACAGGACTTTACGCAGAAAGGCGCCCTAAAGGTACACATGACAAGACATACGGGACAAAAATTTTATCCTTGCAATATATGCACAAAGTCTTTTACCCTGGAAACCGATTTGAATAGCCACATCAGTATTCATACACGATACACGTGCGATGTATGCAAACGCCAGTTTTCACAAAAAACCCATCTGATAAGACACATTAGGATACATACGGAAAAGAAGCCTTGTAAGTTTTTTAATACAGAATTTGAAAAGAACATTGATTTAAGACAACGCGAATTTACACACACTGATGGGAAACTCTACAGCTGCAGTTTATGCAAGCAGCAGTTCAAACAAAATGGTAATTTGAAAAGACATATGCTAGTACATACAGACGAGAGGCCTTTTCGTTGCTTGTATTGTGATAAAAAATTTAAGGACAACGATAGGTTAAAGAAACATACAACTATTCACTCTGTTAATAGGAACTTCTACACCTGCGATATATGCCAAAAGCAATTTAAATATAGATTAAGCATGATAAGACACATCAGAGTACACACCGGACGGAAGCCTTATGCTTGCAAATATTGTAATAAAACATTTGCAGATCAAACAAACGCAAGACGGCATGAACGAATCCACACAGGGGAAAAACCATACAGTTGTAAGATCTGTAAACAGGACTTTACGCAGAAAGGCGCCCTAAAGGACCACATGACAAGACATAGGGGACAAATGTCTTATCCTTGCAATATATGCACAAAATCTTTTACCCTGGAAACCGATTTGGATAGCCACATCAGCAGTCATACACGGTACACCTGCGATATATGCAAACACCAGTTTTCACTGAAAGATCACCTGATAAGACACATTTGGATACATACGGAAGAGAAGCCTTACCCTTGTAAGTATTGTAATACGAAATTTGAAAAGAACATTGATTTAAGACGGCACGAACGTACACACACTGATGAGAAACTCTTCAGCTGCAGTTTATGCAAGCAGCAGTTCAAACAAAAAGGTAATTTGAAAAGACATATGTTAGTACATACGAAAGAGAGGCCTTATGCTTGCAAATATTGTATTAAAACTTTTGCAGATCAAACGTATGCAAGACGGCATGAACGAATCCATACAGGGGAAAAAACGTACAGTTGTGATACCTGTAAACAAGACTTTACACATAAAAGACTACTTAGCAATCATATCAGGTCACATACGGAACCCTTGTTAGACCTAACAAGCTTAAGTTGCGTCAAATGCAACAAAAAATTCACAACCAGAAAACAACTGCAAAGGCATATAACAATACATACAGACCATAAACCTTATTTGTGTGAATTTTGTTCTAAAAGTTTTAAGTTGCCAGGACAATTAAAGTCTCATACGATGTTGCACACAGGTGAAAAACCATACGGGTGTGATATATGTAAAAAGCAATTTGTAGACAAATACAAAGTAACCGTGCACATGAGGATACATACACTTGAGTTTCCTTATACATGCGACGTTTGTTGTAAAAAGTTTAATTGCAAATCAAATTTGAAGAAACACATACGAGTTCACACTGGAGAAAAACCATACAGTTGCAAAATATGTAACAAGCGCTTTACTTGTTCAAGGGGCGTGGTTAATCATGAAAGAATTCACTCTGGACTGAGACCCTATAGCTGTAAAGAATGCAGCTGGCAATTTAAATGTTCATCTCATTTAAAGAGACATGTAAAAAGATTTCACGCCCGTGAAAAAGCACACAACAGTGAAGAGGTACCCCTGGGTATTCCATAGTTTAATTTAACATTAGATGTTATAATTTAAGTGAGGATAACTCGGGGCACTTATACTAAACTGACGTAGCAACATATTTTATCGACAAGTAAATATACCGATGTTACTGTCAACATCTAAAATGTTATACAAAATAAATATATTTATACAAAATCGCTCTGCATGCTGCTTCTTAAATTCTAAAAACATGTTTTTTCGAATAGTTTTAAACCAGGTCAGTATATCCACACTGGCACTAAAATAAATGTTTTATTCTTATCATTTTATATTGTTTTTAAACTTTTAATTTCAAAAACGAAAACGGGAGTAGCGAGTAAAAACACAACACTAGAAAGTAGGCCTTAAAACTAAATAACGTTAATAACTAGTACGTATAATTATGATTATGGATAAAAAAATATAAAATTATAAATATATACATATATATATACATAAATATAAACGAATCCTCCCCAGCCCGCAACGCACCCGGCTCAAAGGTCCCCATGATGCCCGCAGCGTTACCCCGCTGAGCGGCGATGGAGACCGGTTGAACCAAGTATGACCCGGAGCGGGAACCAAGTAAGCGCCGGCCTAACTCTTTAAAAAGTTGGTGGGCCTCCGAGCCCCAAGGTCCCGCGGTGTCTATGGCTACCGCTACAAAGTCGTACACCGGCTCCAAGGCGGAGTATTTAGTGTGCTTCAACTTGGCAGCAGCCTCTGCTGTCGAGCCGGCACAACGTGAGGTCTGCCTCAAATGCGGTGTTACAAAAGTGCTTACGCAAGTAGCATCCCATAGAAGGCAGCGCCCTCTCCGCCGTGGAACCAGCGTAAGGCCGTCCGGTGTTTTGCCATCGGCACGGCTGAGGCCCCGTGGCTCCAACAGGCACGGAATATTGGCTGAAACCATGGCTCGCCGAATAATTTCGTTGATGGCGTGATGCCTCGGGAATCGTCCTGCACACCTTTGGCAACTTAAGCCGTGGTGACCATTTTCAGTGTGTGCCCACAGCGGCAACGGTGAGCCTCGCACACTTTAGCACCCAACCTAAGGGTTGTCGCTATTCTCAGCGAGTTGTTGTCGAGAAAAGTGCCAAGTTGGGCTGATGGTATCGCGTGCAGCCATGCTCCGGACTCCCGTAGTGCGAGTGCCTTGAGGCGCGTCAGGTCTACGCCTCCTCAGTCATGATCAGGGATGGAGGCATATTGGACAGTAAATTTTTTATTATTTCTTAAACATTACATTACATTTATTGCTAAAAGTACATAAATAGTGGTACATCCATGAGTTCGTAGAATATTCACTTGGGCGTGACTTTTTCTTGGACGGCATGATTATTTTGGACTTCGTAACAATCGTAGCGGAATATTACCTTATATTTTAGTCTTATTCTATGAACGGCACTGACAGTCAATTGTAATGATGTTTGAAATGACATCCGCATACATTTCATTCCTCTGCCAACAAACTGTCCTGCGGTGTGGCAGAATAAAACGATCTAAAACAAGGGTTGTTTAAGTGAATATTTTTTTCTTATTCTTGTTATCTTAAGAGGCTTGATGCTTGAGAGGGGTGTAATATCGAACCTTTTATAGTAATCGTTTTTTTAATGAGCGCTTTTATTATTATTTTTTATCTATCGACATCTTTTTTATCAATAAATAAATACCTAGAATGTGCTGAGTTATCACGGGTTTGATAAGTAGTCGTCCAGAAAGAAAACTAGACCTTGGGATTAGACCGGTTTCATTACGATATTTTCCTTCATCAAAAGCCTGTGTTTTTTTATTACGAACGGGTTTGATGCCACGACCTTCAGATGAAAAAACCTTCAAACGATATTTTAATATAATATCATTTATTAAGAGAAAGTCTAAGGTATGATAAAAAAAACATAAAATGACTTAGATCTTCAAAAGTAGGTAAAATAGGTTCAGTTCGCGTTCCTTTATAGCTGAATTTACATCATTATGGAGTATAGTAAAACGGTTTGTTTATATTTATATCTTTTTTCCTCCTATTTTTCTAAGTTGGGCCTCGAAGGGGCCCTTAACTAATTACCTATAGCTATTGTACAGAGAACGTTCAAATCATGCAGTCCTGAAACTAACAACATACAAAAGCTAACTACTACCTTAATCTAATAACAAGAAACACCGCAGGGCGCGCAATCGACACCACACCTTAAGTGCGGTGATAACGATAGCGCGCCCTGCGGCGCACAGGCCACGCCCCCGCCCCGCCCCATTAGCCATTTAGGAGTCAACTAATTTTGTATTCTTAATAGTTAAGCTATGAAGTGTCATGATTAACATTATTCTATTTATGATCGTGATTTAAATGTTATATACACTTTTATATTATATATACACAGGGGCGGCTTTACCTATAGTGCAGGGGGTGCGTTGCACCCGGGCGCACGGTCCTAGGGGGCGCCGAGCGCCACTTACAGTGCGCCACTCGCCTAGACTCGGGCGCTAGCGCACGCTAGGGGGGCGCTAGATGGCGCTACGGTAACGATTGCACCCGGGCGCGACATGGGCTAGAGACGCCTCTACATACACATATACATATGATATAAATGTGATAATATCCTTTCTAGTGACGTCACATGCTGCGAACGTCATCGTTTCATATGAAGTTGTGTTTTTCGAAAAAAGGACAGGACATAAAATTCTTAAAAGTTTGGACACATAACTTCGTGATCATTTAACCTCTTGCGTTGATAATAATCCGTTTTCGAGAAAATATGACATTATTGATTACTTTATTTAGTGTCTACCCCTATTGCACAGGCTGACAGAGCGCCAGGTACACCAATATCAATATCTGCCTATGAGCCACGACTCTCAGGACTTTCATCGTGTAGATGAATTTCCGGACCCTGGCCGATGCCACCGCAATGCGCTTTTGGAAATTAAGATTTGCATCCAGTGTAACGCCGAGACATTGAACAAAAGCAGCTTTCTTGATACACGTGCAGGTACAGCTAGAATCGGGGGATTTTTAGCAAATGTTACAGTTTGAGGAGTGATTTTTTCAGGCTGCTCGTAAGAGCAGGAGGGCATAGAGCAGCATAGCTATAACGCAGTTTTGTGGTTACAGAGAAATTGTGTCTTGGCTGCGTCAAAAGGTTTCGCTCTAACCAAGACGCGACTTTCCGCATACCTATTTCCGGTATATCATATACCTGTTACAAAAAACTGCCGTGAAATAATGTAGCAGTAATAGGCATGACGACTCATGTTCAAATTGATAACGTAGTGATGCTAAATGTATAGTAAACCATCGAATTATCGTAATAAAGTATACATTATAAAATATATGCCACATGCAATTTAAATATAGAATAAGCATGATAAGACACATCAGAGTACACACCGGACGGAAGCCTTATGCTTGCAAATATTGTAATAAAACATTTGAAGATCAAACAAACGCAAGGCTACATGAACGAACCCACACTGGGGAAAAACCATACAATTTCAAAATCTGTAAACGGGGCTTTACGCAGAAAGGCTCCCTAAAGGTACACATGACAAGCCATACGGGACAAATGTCTTATCCTTGCAATATATGCACAAAGACTTTTACACTGGAAGCCGATTTGAATAGCCACATCGGCATCCATACACGGTACACCTGCGATATATGCAAACGCCAGTTTTCACTAAAAAACAATCTGATAAGACACATTAGGTTACATACGGAAAAGAAGCCTCACCCTTGTAAGTATTGTAATACAACATTTGAAAAAAAAAATGATTTAAGACGACACGAACGGACACACACTGATGACAAAATCTACAGCTGCGATATATGCAAGCAGCAGTTCAAACAAAAAGGTATTTTGAAAAGACATATGTTAGTACATACAGACGAGAGGCCTTATGCTTGCAAATATTGTAATAAACAATTTAAGGAAAAAAGTACTTTAAAGAAACATGCATTTATTCACTCTGCTAATAGGAAATACTACGCCTGCGATATATGCCAAAAGCAATGGAAATATAAACAAAGCCTAAAGAGACACATCAGAATACACACTGAAGAGAAAGCTTATACTTGCACATATTGTAATAAAACATTTGCAGATCAAACATACGCAAGACGGCATGAACGAATCCACACAGGGGAAAAACCATACAGTTGTAAGATCTGTAAACAGGACTTTACGCAGAAAGGCGCCCTAAAGGTACACATGACAAGACATACGGGACAAAAATTTTATCCTTGCAATATATGCACAAAGTCTTTTACCCTGGAAACCGATTTGAATAGCCACATCAGTATTCATACACGATACACGTGCGATGTATGCAAACGCCAGTTTTCACAAAAAACCCATCTGATAAGACACATTAGGATACATACGGAAAAGAAGCCTTGTAAGTTTTTTAATACAGAATTTGAAAAGAACATTGATTTAAGACAACGCGAATTTACACACACTGATGGGAAACTCTACAGCTGCAGTTTATGCAAGCAGCAGTTCAAACAAAATGGTAATTTGAAAAGACATATGCTAGTACATACAGACGAGAGGCCTTTTCGTTGCTTGTATTGTGATAAAAAATTTAAGGACAACGATAGGTTAAAGAAACATACAACTATTCACTCTGTTAATAGGAACTTCTACACCTGCGATATATGCCAAAAGCAATTTAAATATAGATTAAGCATGATAAGACACATCAGAGTACACACCGGACGGAAGCCTTATGCTTGCAAATATTGTAATAAAACATTTGCAGATCAAACAAACGCAAGACGGCATGAACGAATCCACACAGGGGAAAAACCATACAGTTGTAAGATCTGTAAACAGGACTTTACGCAGAAAGGCGCCCTAAAGGACCACATGACAAGACATAGGGGACAAATGTCTTATCCTTGCAATATATGCACAAAATCTTTTACCCTGGAAACCGATTTGGATAGCCACATCAGCAGTCATACACGGTACACCTGCGATATATGCAAACACCAGTTTTCACTGAAAGATCACCTGATAAGACACATTTGGATACATACGGAAGAGAAGCCTTACCCTTGTAAGTATTGTAATACGAAATTTGAAAAGAACATTGATTTAAGACGGCACGAACGTACACACACTGATGAGAAACTCTTCAGCTGCAGTTTATGCAAGCAGCAGTTCAAACAAAAAGGTAATTTGAAAAGACATATGTTAGTACATACGAAAGAGAGGCCTTATGCTTGCAAATATTGTATTAAAACTTTTGCAGATCAAACGTATGCAAGACGGCATGAACGAATCCATACAGGGGAAAAAACGTACAGTTGTGATACCTGTAAACAAGACTTTACACATAAAAGACTACTTAGCAATCATATCAGGTCACATACGGAACCCTTGTTAGACCTAACAAGCTTAAGTTGCGTCAAATGCAACAAAAAATTCACAACCAGAAAACAACTGCAAAGGCATATAACAATACATACAGACCATAAACCTTATTTGTGTGAATTTTGTTCTAAAAGTTTTAAGTTGCCAGGACAATTAAAGTCTCATACGATGTTGCACACAGGTGAAAAACCATACGGGTGTGATATATGTAAAAAGCAATTTGTAGACAAATACAAAGTAACCGTGCACATGAGGATACATACACTTGAGTTTCCTTATACATGCGACGTTTGTTGTAAAAAGTTTAATTGCAAATCAAATTTGAAGAAACACATACGAGTTCACACTGGAGAAAAACCATACAGTTGCAAAATATGTAACAAGCGCTTTACTTGTTCAAGGGGCGTGGTTAATCATGAAAGAATTCACTCTGGACTGAGACCCTATAGCTGTAAAGAATGCAGCTGGCAATTTAAATGTTCATCTCATTTAAAGAGACATGTAAAAAGATTTCACGCCCGTGAAAAAGCACACAACAGTGAAGAGGTACCCCTGGGTATTCCATAGTTTAATTTAACATTAGATGTTATAATTTAAGTGAGGATAACTCGGGGCACTTATACTAAACTGACGTAGCAACATATTTTATCGACAAGTAAATATACCGATGTTACTGTCAACATCTAAAATGTTATACAAAATAAATATATTTATACAAAATCGCTCTGCATGCTGCTTCTTAAATTCTAAAAACATGTTTTTTCGAATAGTTTTAAACCAGGTCAGTATATCCACACTGGCACTAAAATAAATGTTTTATTCTTATCATTTTATATTGTTTTTAAACTTTTAATTTCAAAAACGAAAACGGGAGTAGCGAGTAAAAACACAACACTAGAAAGTAGGCCTTAAAACTAAACGTTGTCGCTATTCTCAGCGAGTTGTTGTCGAGAAAAGTGCCAAGTTGGGCTGATGGTATCGCGTGCAGCCATGCTCCGGACTCCCGTAGTGCGAGTGCCTTGAGGCGCGTCAGGTCTACGCCTCCTCAGTCATGATCAGGGATGGAGGCATATTGGACAGTAAATTTTTTATTATTTCTTAAACATTACATTACATTTATTGCTAAAAGTACATAAATAGTGGTACATCCATGAGTTCGTAGAATATTCACTTGGGCGTGACTTTTTCTTGGACGGCATGATTATTTTGGACTTCGTAACAATCGTAGCGGAATATTACCTTATATTTTAGTCTTATTCTATGAACGGCACTGACAGTCAATTGTAATGATGTTTGAAATGACATCCGCATACATTTCATTCCTCTGCCAACAAACTGTCCTGCGGTGTGGCAGAATAAAACGATCTAAAACAAGGGTTGTTTAAGTGAATATTTTTTTCTTATTCTTGTTATCTTAAGAGGCTTGATGCTTGAGAGGGGTGTAATATCGAACCTTTTATAGTAATCGTTTTTTTAATGAGCGCTTTTATTATTATTTTTTATCTATCGACATCTTTTTTATCAATAAATAAATACCTAGAATGTGCTGAGTTATCACGGGTTTGATAAGTAGTCGTCCAGAAAGAAAACTAGACCTTGGGATTAGACCGGTTTCATTACGATATTTTCCTTCATCAAAAGCCTGTGTTTTTTTATTACGAACGGGTTTGATGCCACGACCTTCAGATGAAAAAACCTTCAAACGATATTTTAATATAATATCATTTATTAAGAGAAAGTCTAAGGTATGATAAAAAAAACATAAAATGACTTAGATCTTCAAAAGTAGGTAAAATAGGTTCAGTTCGCGTTCCTTTATAGCTGAATTTACATCATTATGGAGTATAGTAAAACGGTTTGTTTATATTTATATCTTTTTTCCTCCTATTTTTCTAAGTTGGGCCTCGAAGGGGCCCTTAACTAATTACCTATAGCTATTGTACAGAGAACGTTCAAATCATGCAGTCCTGAAACTAACAACATACAAAAGCTAACTACTACCTTAATCTAATAACAAGAAACACCGCAGGGCGCGCAATCGACACCACACCTTAAGTGCGGTGATAACGATAGCGCGCCCTGCGGCGCACAGGCCACGCCCCCGCCCCGCCCCATTAGCCATTTAGGAGTCAACTAATTTTGTATTCTTAATAGTTAAGCTATGAAGTGTCATGATTAACATTATTCTATTTATGATCGTGATTTAAATGTTATATACACTTTTATATTATATATACACAGGGGCGGCTTTACCTATAGTGCAGGGGGTGCGTTGCACCCGGGCGCACGGTCCTAGGGGGCGCCGAGCGCCACTTACAGTGCGCCACTCGCCTAGACTCGGGCGCTAGCGCACGCTAGGGGGGCGCTAGATGGCGCTACGGTAACGATTGCACCCGGGCGCGACATGGGCTAGAGACGCCTCTACATACACATATACATATGATATAAATGTGATAATATCCTTTCTAGTGACGTCACATGCTGCGAACGTCATCGTTTCATATGAAGTTGTGTTTTTCGAAAAAAGGACAGGACATAAAATTCTTAAAAGTTTGGACACATAACTTCGTGATCATTTAACCTCTTGCGTTGATAATAATCCGTTTTCGAGAAAATATGACATTATTGATTACTTTATTTAGTGTCTACCCCTATTGCACAGGCTGACAGAGCGCCAGGTACACCAATATCAATATCTGCCTATGAGCCACGACTCTCAGGACTTTCATCGTGTAGATGAATTTCCGGACCCTGGCCGATGCCACCGCAATGCGCTTTTGGAAATTAAGATTTGCATCCAGTGTAACGCCGAGACATTGAACAAAAGCAGCTTTCTTGATACACGTGCAGGTACAGCTAGAATCGGGGGATTTTTAGCAAATGTTACAGTTTGAGGAGTGATTTTTTCAGGCTGCTCGTAAGAGCAGGAGGGCATAGAGCAGCATAGCTATAACGCAGTTTTGTGGTTACAGAGAAATTGTGTCTTGGCTGCGTCAAAAGGTTTCGCTCTAACCAAGACGCGACTTTCCGCATACCTATTTCCGGTATATCATATACCTGTTACAAAAAACTGCCGTGAAATAATGTAGCAGTAATAGGCATGACGACTCATGTTCAAATTGATAACGTAGTGATGCTAAATGTATAGTAAACCATCGAATTATCGTAATAAAGTATACATTATAAAATATGATTAAAATCGTAAAAAGATATGAACCTTGAAAGTTAAGAAAAAATATGCATTTATTTTTATTTTCCAAGAGTAAATTTAAAGTTACCAATAGAATCCTTGCGCTTTTATAGAAACAAAATTGTACGACAACTATGTACTTATTCGCGACCGAAACAACAATTTACCTGATTTTCCTTACTACGATACTTTGTACTAACAATATTGTGACGTCACAATTAGCTGTCTATTAGTATGGAGTGTTTTTCGCTGCCGCCAGCGAGGTAAATCTTCGTCTCATTTTTTTGGGTATTTATGTCCTTTAATCGTAGTTACTCCCATACAAGCATTTGTTCCTCTCCAAAAACTGGTTCGAATGACATCATAAAAAAAATCTTAGTCGTCATCCCTATTGTAGTTATTAATAAGTTTATTTATATTGATATATGTATGTTAGTCTTTAAGCTATTTGTGATATGGGCCTTGTTGCCTGATTTAAATAAATAAATAGCTGTGTCATCAACATAACACGGAATCTCGCTGTTACAGAGTTCAAGGTATATCATTTATACAGGGGGTAAAAAGCGTCTCTGGGATACTGCCTTGTGGTACTCCGAAAGACTCAGTCATTAAGTCACCGTAATTGTCGCCGACCTTTACTACCATCCCTATGAGGTAGACCTATGTAACTTAACTATGCTCAGGAGCAATGAAAATTGAATAGTTGGTAAGTGGAACTTCACTTACTCGCACACAATGTTCATATTGCCCTTGAGTATATTTATGCTCTATGATTAAGTAATTTTAGTTTTATTTATTACTTAATTTAAAAAAAAGACTTTGTATGTAAGAGCGAATACCTCCTAACACAAGTTTTTAGGTTAAAAGGGGGATTCGAAAACTTGTAAAAATTTGTTAATATAAAATAAGTAATTTTATTTTTATTTATTCATTATGAATAAATAAGTAATATTGAATTTACGCGTTGGCTCCTATTCTGGAGTAATAATGTTAAGTTTTCATAAGATGGTCCATTTTGTAAAGTGTATCATTTTTTGATTATGAGTGTAATTATGGGTTGTATTCCACTTGTTCCAAGATCTTCGTCCAATGTGTGTTTGCGTCTCACATTTTGCTTAAAGATTGAGTGTAACGCAATGCGCATTGGAGAAAGATGGTTGGCTATGGTTGATTCGCCATATGGACCTATTTTAAAGGTCTTACGAGGGGTGATCCAAAAGTAGTGATAATTAATATGTAAAACAACTCAAGTGACCAAAAACTAAATTTATTTCTCGACGTAATCTCCAAATAAGCCTACACACTTAGACCATCTTTTTTCTAGACCGCGAATTCCATTTAAAAAAAAAATATTTTTCTTGACTGTCCAAAAACGCCTCCACAGCAGCCATGACCTCATTGTCATTCAAAAATTTCTTGCCTCTGAGGTGTTCCTTTAGCCGTGGAAACAGATAGAAGTCGCTGGGGGCTAGGTCTGGTGAATAAGGGGGGTGATCAAGCAATTCGAAACCCGCATCCTGGATTGCAGCCATTGCAACTCTGGCCTTATGAGGAGGTGCGTTGTCCTGGTGGAACAACACAACGGACCGTAACTTACCCCGTCGCTTCTCTTTGATAGCTTCCCGCAATCTCGTTATTTGTTCTGCGTAGTGTAAGCCCGTGATCGTGGCTCCCTTTTCCAAATAATCTATCATTATTACCCCTTCGGCATCCCAGAACACGGACGCCATAACTTTACCCGCTGAACTGGTGACCTTAAATTTCTTTGGGGTCGGAGAGGACAGTCGTTTCCAGGTCATAGACTGTTGCTTGGTCTCTGGATCGAAATGGTGAATCCAAGACTCATCCACGGTGACAAATCGTCGCAAAAAAGTTTCCGGGTCAGCTTGAAATTTTTCAAGATTAGCTTTTGACATCTGGTATCGAATTTCCTTCGTGGCACCCAACGAGCGGATACCTTGTTCATGTTCAAATCTTCGGTTAATATTCGTTGAATGCTGCCATACGAGATCCCTGTCATTTCATTTAAATACCTGATCGTCACTCTTCTGTCAATCAAAACTAAATCTTCAATTTTTTTAATGTTGTTGTCAGTATGGGCGGTGGACGGTCGGCCCTTCGCGGTGCTCGTCTTTAGTTGATGTCCTACCCAAGTTAAATTCCTTGCACCAGCGTGCAACTGTGGAATACGGTGGTGCGGATTCCCCTAATGTTCTCGATAATTCAATATGTATATCTTTAGTACCCATTTTTTTTAAACACAAGTACTTAATGACTTAATGACTTGAGGCTCTCACTTCATTTTTCTCCATTTTCATGTATTTTTTCCGAACAGTTACGAACAAAAGAAGATAACTCAATGACATATACATATTTTTTAATAAATGTTTTTTTTAATTTACTGGCCAGTAACCGCTTTAAAAAATAAGACCTCCTTTTACCTTATTCAGCCACGGATAGTATTCGATTATCATTACTTTTGGATCACCCCTCGTAGCTCACTAGAGCCACCCGTCGCCCACTCCTCACTGCCTCGCCTCGAACGGTTAGGTATTTTTATATGGATTTATACGAGCATGCGCTCGCTACATCAACTCTGTATCAACTCCGTAGTTAGTACATTTACGAGGCGAGGCGGTGAGGAGCGGGCGACGGGTGGCTCTAGTGAGCTATGACCTTAATAATACTCGGGACAGGCTATACGTGTCGCCACAGTGAGGGACGGGAAGGCGCCTATGCAGCTAAATTAAGAACTGGTCTTAAAATGGCTGATGGCTTGCCATAAACAACCTACTACATTCGAACGGGTAATGGTTTATGTGCCACAACTTCATACTAAATCTGTTGTGGCAAATAAAAAAAGTGGAACTATGACAAGGACAATGAACGATATTTCCCTGTCACACTTATCGAGCTTTGTATGCTACCAGCTCGCTCGCACGTGGTATTAGTATTGCCATCTTGTCCTGAGGGTCCCGAGTATTATACGTTCATGATTCGCCAAATGATAATGGCATTCATTCTAAGTTTAAATTCGTGTTAGCTACCCGAGGATAACGTGTTTTGCCATTGAACGTTCTTATAACTAAAAGAATATGAGTTATAGAGTAATTAAGTAGGTAGGTGTTGTAAATTTCAATATTTTAATGGCATTTATTAAGTAGCTAGAGAAATAGGAAATAGCTTGTTAAGCCTATCGGTCGTATTTATAAACGTTCTACAAGCCCATTTTAACAAGAAATCCGTTTAAATATGTTTGTCTTTATCTGTCACTTTGACATTTGTGTTCGTCAGAAAGGGACAAAGCACATTTTATATAGCAGAGGCATTTTAAGTTTTAGGAATAAGGGAGTTACTATTTTATGTGTTATGTTATTAAACCACTGATTTCTGAATAGTTTTGCATATTTTTTCTCCTCATCATCATAACCTGAATAAAGGCTTATTCGACTATATCCATCCATACTATCCATATTTCCATACTAATAATTATGATAAATGCGAACGTATGTCTGTCTGTCTGTCTCTCTGTTACCTCTTCACGCTTAAACCGATTGAGATGAAATTTGGTTTGGTTGTAAATCATCCCCTAAGGAGTTGAAAAAGGGGGTGAAAGTTTACGAAATAAACGAGTTCCACGCGCACGGTGTCGCGGGCAGGCAAAAGCTAATTGTCTAAACTAATATTATAAAGAATCTGAAGTACACCCCCACCGTCCTTTGTAATGTTGGGGTCAATCCCCGAAACACCCACCCTATTTCAAAATTACTTCACCAGTATATAGAATGGACCTTCATATGGACAGGCTATACCTCATCCCGCGGCTCCGGTTGGGTGAATTGGGCGGGCGAAGCCGCGCGGTCGGATATCACGGAACGAATGCAGAGCTCCGACCGCGAAACGAAATTGAATTTCGGTCGTGTATCTCCCTCTCTATCGCACTAGCATTCAAGCGACAGAGAGGGAGATACACGAACGAATTACGTTTTCGTTTCCCCGTTACGTCACGTATGTAACACGTATGGACGGAAGTAAGTCGTCAAGGGTATTAGATTATAGCAGTATCCCTGAGACTGCACACTTCGCGGTTGTGGAGGTTATTGGCATTTAAAAAGCCGCGACCTCCACACTTCCGCGAGATGTACAGTCTCATAACAGACGAGCGTGGGTGTGGCATGCGATGCGCAGTAAGCAGTACTCGGACTCTTCGGTCAAGGGCATCCAGCTAAGTCGCAGTATAGAAGAATAATACAGTAGTTAATGAGATGCCGTTTAGAAGCGCTCGTTATTCAATTCTATTCAGCTTTTAAGCATGCAAAGTATTTCTGTTACAGCTTAATAGACAATACTGTATACACAAAGTAATAATATTATAGATAGTTAGGTATGTGTTTTTAGTTTCCCACTTCGTCGAATATTTTAATTACCTATACCTAAAATATTTCCTAGTAAGTAGGTATAATAACTGTATTCGTTTTGTTTTCTGCCTCCGTAAATACGATCATGTCCGCCAACGCCGTAACCTTCGTATGCTTTGCTTCCTTTTTTCAATCCTCCAGGACCCGAAATCTCCTGACTATCTCAAAAGTTTGTTCCAGTACCATGGCGTGAGTAGTACACGTCAGTTTCGCTCTTCAGGTAATCTCTCTCTCGCTATTCCACTTCACCGAACTAGTTTCATATCCAATTCGTTTACCATTCGAATAGCTCGCCTCTGGAACGGTCTCCCCGTTAAAATCCGTCAGTCTCCGACCAGATTCGCGTTTCAAAGATCTTTACGCAAGTTGTTTTCTAGCAGAGCCGTAAATTCTTAGTGTTTCTGTTCTCTATTTTCGTCTGTATATATATATATATTATAGGTAGGTATTTATAGGTATTTGTATGTTTTTTATTTATTTGTCTATTGTCGTTATTTATTATGTATTTATATCCACTGTGTCTTTATATCTGTAGTTGCACCGCCCACAATTTGTCTGCTTAGCCCAAAGGTTGACTGGTAGAGAATGCTTACGGCATTAAGTCCGCCTTTTGTACGATAAGTTGTTCTTTTGTGCAATAAAGATTCAATAAATAAATAAATATAATATTGCTAAACTGCACTAGGTTAGTAGGTACTTAGTTACAAGCCTGTTCGGCTCCTTTTGATATCGTGGCACTTGCTGCTCGCTGTCTTCATACCTACGAGGCGGCTTCCTTTGACGTAGCGAGTGAGAGCGAGCGAACACGACAACGGCGCGGCCCCGATCCCGATTGAAGCATTCTCCATCATTCCCGAAGGCTATGTGTGTGCGTACCGAACACGCGCGCATGTGTGCAGCCGTGCGATGTACCCTTGTTCGAAGTTTATTTACTGTTCCTATACTGTGGCTCAGAGTAGTCCGACCTTAGTACGCCAAATGAGTAAGTAAGCAAGGGAGATCATTTCGAGAGTAGGTACAGACTCTTGACTTGACAAATCCAATGGTAAAACCATTTCGCAGCAACCATCATCGCTAACACCCTTACCCAAGTCTATTTAACGGTTGAGTAGGTATCCACCAATGCTGTGAAAGGCTGTGTGCAAGGAAATCAGCCACCAATACCGTTCTTATTCTCTTCTTCAGCTCTTCCTATCGGAGCTACGGTAGCCTAGTGGTACAGGCATGCGGCTGTCAAGCGGCGGGTTCGAATCTCGGCTCGAACTAATGAGTTTTTCCGAACTTATGTACGGAATATTTACCGTTAGCTTTTCGGTGAAGGAAAACATCGTGAGGAAACCGGTCTAATCACAATAAGGCCTAGTTTTCCCTCTTGGAAGGTCAGATGGCAATCGCTTTCGTAAAACTAGTGCCTATTGGGATTAGGTGTCAAAGCGGACCCCGGGCTCCTTTAGGGGCACAACCGGGAATAACGCTAGGAGGATGATGAGCTCTTCCAATTGCTGGATTATTCATCGCTGCACTCACTGCACGTCTATCATGAGACGGCCGCGACTTACTCTCGATTTTTCTCGCACTATACCTCTTGTTCTAACAAGAGAGAGACGGAAAGTGCAGGAAAAATCGAGAGAGCTCGCGGGCTGTCTCACGATAGCCGTGCTTCACACAGTTCTGTTGGATGTCAGCCTAATCGTATACAGCATGAAAGCACTTGCTTTAGTTGTTCTGAAAATAGGTAGGTATCTTCTCTTGTCTCATGGACAATCTAGGTACGGTGTGAAGGGCATATAGTGGTGGAAAATAAAAGGGGTAGGGGGAGCAGTGTACTCACACTCCAGGAAGGTGCTCAGATATTGTGTAGTAGATGGTATGATGGTGAGTTTGTAAAAGGGGATTTGAATTTCGCATGGCAATACAGGGTAAATGAAAGATATGTAGAATAAGAGCCTGTTCACACCCATCCGCAACTGTCGGTGTCAGATCTGACAACAACACTTTATGTTTGAAGCGTTAGCGTTGTTGTGCCCCTTCGGGGCCCAACTTAGAAAGAAAACAAAAAAGTTAGCATTGTTGTGTCTGAACAGTAAGCATGTTTTCCATAGATTTACTTGTCCTGCGATATTGTTACTGGATCCAACACCAACAGTAACGGATTGGTGTGAATAATAATTTGAAATGTCAGATACATAAAATTAATTTAAGTAACATTTAGTTACATAAATATATTTTGCTCTCATTTAAGTAAGTATTTATCATTCATTTAATTCTTCTTCATTTTCAGCCTTGTAAGTCCCACTGGTTGGTACAGAGGGAATGGGCGTAGTTCCCAGACTGGCCCAATGCGGGTTGGAAACTTCACATACACATTGACAAGGTTTTATAACAATGTTTTCCTTCACCGTAAAGCTATCACAGTACATATAAAACCTAATACCAACGTACATAATTTCGTAAAACGCATTGGTACGGGCCGGGGTCCGGATGGTACAGCACAAGTAGTTTCATTTACGCGTATTTTGAAGTATTCCTCGCGTATCTCCGAATAATATATCTCAATTAAGTGGCTGTTTATCGTGAAGCCAGTTTGATGAAATTCTTAGCTGGCAGACGCTGCACACAGCAATGGCACGGAGCTATGGCAGCACCTTCATTAACTACCTATGCGTTGATAATTATTATGGGAAATAACAAGGAAATAAATTACAACGATATCAAGGGAGATATCGGACATCAGTTCAATATTATTTTCAATAAATGGAAACGACAGTTCGAGTGTTCGAGCACATACCCGTTTTTTTTACAACCAATATTTGTAAATAATAGTGATGTTACGTTTATAATACTTGGCAACTATTGGACCATCCACATTAAGTGATTTATGACATCTAAATGGAGAGGGATCTACAGACTACACAACAAGCCAGTTGTCTACCAAAACCGGTACAACGATGGCCGAGCACTTCCCTATTATTGTTAAAAAAACTGCTAGTCTATGGTCTATGCGACGCCAACGCCAATTGATAAACTGTCAAAATGTCTGTCTTTTGTTTTGCGATTATCCAGCTATGAACTTATTTCTTCATAAGTAGTCGCGTTAACATCGTATTTTCGTAATAATGGTTGACTATGATGACGCAGATGTTGACGCGATTGAGGCGCTGCACTCGTGTCGCTGCTGCCTGCGACGCCCTCCAGACAAGGGGCTAAAGACGCTCTACACACATCTCGGTAAAACTGAGATTTATTCAGACATGCTAGAAGAATGCTTCGATATACGGGTAAATATCTACTATTGCATTTACTTCATATGTTTAAACATAAGCACTAAATATGTAACCTCAACTTGGATCGTTTTATTAACGAAGGTGCGCGTCAGACTCATACCGATGGTGTATACTAAACACGGAATAGTACGCAATGAGAAGGAATAAGACGCGTCCTCATTGTCTGAACAACCAATAATACAATGAATCTCGGTCACCTATATATCAACAATTTCATGTTCTTCTGTCCAATTAAAGACAACATGGAATAGTATATGAAAAATGGTTACAATTAAACACAACATATAGTATATGAAAAATGGTTACAATACACACTTCTTATATTCATATTTATTCAATAATACCACACAAATATTATTTTTTGCTCACCAGAAATAGTACATAACATAAACAGTGGTAAATTAAACATAAACAATGGTAGACAACAGTTGGCCTTATCGCTAAGAAGTGAGCTCTTTCCAGATAACCTTTGGGTTTGGGTATATATATATAGGGTTTACCTTAACTAATGAAACAAAATCATAGTATACAACACATAACCAAAAAAATAAACCACTCCCTAATCAGAAAAAGAACAAAAGTCATAGACACACTTAGTCAGGCCCAGAAGCTTAAGTGGAAATACTCTGGCCATGTCGCCAGGCTACAAGATGAGACATGGATGCACCGGGTAACAGCATGGAAAGGACCAGCAGGAAAAAGGAAGAAAGGTCGACCTTTAGCGCTATGGTCTGATGATACAACACACGTGGCGGGGCCCAACTGGGTCTGGAGGGTCTAAGATAGGAAAAAACGGCAGGCTGTGGAAGAGGCCTTTACCTCAAAATAGGGTTCTGGTGCATACTCGTAATATAAACTTAGCTAATGATATTTAGTATATTTAAGTCAGTGCAATTTAAGTTAATATTTTTCTTTAAATGTCCAAATCATGTCAAACCAGACATAAAAGGCTTTTTTATTTTAGTTTATGGTAAGGGTTTACCTTAGCTTATAAAACAAAATCATAGCATACAACACATATGGGCCCAAAAACATGAAATAAATATTGAATTTATAGCAACAAGTAACAACAAAAGTAGGTTAGTCCTTTTTAATATTCAAAGCTATAACTAGTATCCAGAAATAGGGACTGTGATGGACCGTAATTTAGGTGCTTATGTTCAAATTCCACAATTAAACCACTTGTGTTGAACACATATTTACATTTTGTGAGTGTGATGTATATATATTAGGTCCTTACCTATGAAATTGTCGTTTTGTATGGCGAAATTTTATGAAAACTGTTATTTTCATACATTGAATTTTGCGGATTATTCAGCAATCTCAAATTCAAACCAAACAAAATTTTGGTAGAAATATAGAAAACTTTCAGGCTACACATATCTTAATTACTTAAAAATAGTTCGCATCATAAAACTATACTAATTGAAACCTTAAACCGGCAGCACATGGAAAGGGTGGTTTTCAAGCTTAACACTAAATTAAAAATTCAAAACTATTATTTGTATTTAAAACCTTTGTTACATACTTAGTCTAATATTGAAATCAAAGAATAATTTGGAGGTTGCAATAGAAATGAATAAATTACGTACAAAATAATATCTGTGAATAAAACCCCCACATTTTCATTTCAAAGTCCAATATCTCAAAAACGGCTGAACAGATTTTGATAAAACACGCCTAAGAACACTCGGGATAAAATTATCTATGACACAAAAAAAACCGCATTCAAATCAGTCTATCCGTTAGGGAGCTACGCTACCACGGCTGTTGGGTTTTTTGAAAAATCTTTTGATTCTACTTGTTGACGTTTCGTAATAAGAAGCTGATTTTACTTGTGTCAAATACCGTATTAGATTCCCCAAACCTATTATGTGAGTTATGGTTACTTGGGGGTCATCCATAAATTACGTCACACGAATTTCATGATTTTTTGCCCCTCCCCCCATCCTTTTCACAGCTGGTCACATTTGTGAGACTCCTCCCCTCCCTAGTGTGACGTCACATATTTTGTAAATTTACATTTAGAAATTATTGAATGAAAACAGCGGTTCCTAAATCAGTTTTATTTATTTCTATTTAAATATTTTTTTTATATAATTAACTCACTTTCTTTGTTCTTTTTAAACTTGTTTCGTAAGTTAAAAATCAGAACGACGTTTTTTCATCCGCCAAAGTCAGTGGTCAAAAGTTCGTGTTTTAACACTTAGATTATAATAGATTTTAAATGTGACGTCACGGAATTTATAACCCCTCCCACCCCCTTGTCAGACAATGTCACACTTCGTCGACCCCCTCCCTCCCCCTTAACGTGTGAAGTAATTTATGGATGGCCCCTTGTTTGCATTGCAGATTAGAATGGAGAGTAACGACGAGTGTGGTATCTGCGAGGCGTGCGTGGGCCGGCTGCGGGACGCGACCGAGTTCCGGCAGCTGGTGCAGCGCAGCCAGACGGAGCTGCAGCGGCTGCAGTTCATGCATTTCATGGGTTAGTCCCTGATTTCGGGGTACGGGGACCATTGTTATTTCTTTTATTAAGGGGCTACCCGAGGTTTTCATCGATTATTGTTTTAAATCGTATCTCCTACTTTTGCACTACAGATAGAAATATAAATCAAACGGTTATCGGTTCTTCAATCTTTTATCTCCATTTCGGATTTAGAAACAAATGAATACTTAATTTTGTATGATGTTTTTAAACATTGTCTAAAAAAACACTTATTTCGTATCTCTATTGACGTGAAAGATCTATTATATACGAAATCTACATATTTGGGTTCGTCTGTGACGTCTCTAAAAACTGGTCCAGGGTTTTCATTTTAAACCAATTAACACAAAAGTTATGGCCAGAAAACCGGTTTTTTGGCCTAAAATTGTTCAACTTTGATGTAAATATGGGATACTATATTGCTTAAAGCCGTTGTTGTTAATATAATAAGCTACAGAAAACATAAGAAACTAAGGGATTCAGATCGAAGGTCATAGGCGTATGGGAGCCCCTTAATACAGTCAAGTGTAAAAATGCGGGTGCATACAACTTACTCATAAATATGTCCTATCACTCTTGTGTCAGCTGTTTTGAGAGGATTATATCAATACATATTTTTGCACTTCACTTTACGTTATTTATAAATATGTATTAGTGGAAAATCTTACACAAAACCAACTACCCCATTGTAGCTGAATAAGGCTCGTTTTATGGGTACTGAACGAGTATAATCGTAGGTATATTATAATAATAGGACAGTTATATACATACAGTTTTCGTTACTTATTTAATGTGGATTTTTCCCAAGGTACATCTGACAAAGAACAAATTGGTCATGGGTCCCTTAATTCATTTCAAAGTTCCCAATCTAAGAAACAAGGTAACCTGTTCAACCATGACTATTTAATTAAACGTAAAGTAAGTTTAAGTAAACGTAGTATAGTAAACAGAATCATCGGCACCGATTAGCCGGGCACACGCACCGCGCGTGTCCGCCACGAGGCAGCCTCGGCGAATATGCTCGCTCAGTGTGCTTCGGCCGAGACAACACACTAAGCGAGCAACTTCGCCAAAGTTGCCTCGTGCTGCAAATCGCCTGTGGCATTCACTAAGCTACAAGTTTAATCGGACACCACAGGCCAATATTCGATTAAAGTGTAAAACTGAAAAATTATTCACCACGAGCGGTTACTAACGATGCTCAGTGTAACTTGAGACGTTGGTGCCGTTTCACACGTTGTAATAACTTCGCGATAGATGTCGCCACGAGCCTCCCTAAGAAGTGATTGAATGATTCGTCGCCACTAGCGGACCCACGGTAGGTCTGTTGGCAAGAGCGATGCACGGATTCCAGAGGTCGCGGGTTCAAATACCGCTCGTGGTGAATATTTTTTCAATATTCCACTTTGATCGAAATTTGGAATTTCGTTAGTGGACGTTTCTACTTAGTAAACATTTACCACAGCCCAATTGGTCTTGGTCAAACACCACAGCGTTGCCAGTTTAGACTAGCAAAATTTTAACTTGTAGCTTAGTAAATCGTGCCACTGGTACCCAAGTAATGTTAGTAAGAAAAGAGAACTAAAATATAATCTGAGTAGCCAAAATAATTATACAGTAGTCTCACGTATACGTATTCATGAATCAAAAAATCGTCATACCCAATTCATTAAAAAACCGTAAAATTCACAAAACTAAATGTATTATCATTGAAATGTGCTTTCATTACGCTAATTACTACGCACTGTTATAAATGTATTCGCTCTGAAGTAGTCCATTGTCGGAAAGCTTAGGTTTTCGTTACTGGATGCTGCCGCGAAACGAAAACGAACTTCGTTCGTGTATCTCTCTCTGTGTCGCTCGAACTAGCAAGTGCGACAAAGAGGGAGACACGAGCCAAGTTCGTTTTCGTTTCGCGGCAAGCCTTTAAGATACGTATGATCTTATCTTATCTAGATGAGGGCCCTTTCGGATGCACTTCGACCCAGTGGGATCTTTTTTGCATTTGCCCTCTCCTTATGTCTACTCCCAACTTCGCTCCATCATTTCCACATAGCGGATGATGCAGCTCAGCGGAAGTACCTTGATTTCCTTTGGTTGCGGATAGCCGTTACCAAAGTAATTCATTCTTTGTCTGGCAAGGGCATGACATTCACACAGTAAGTGTTCCATAGTCTATCCTCCTCGCCACACATTCTACAGTCTAAGCTGTCCGATAGTCCCATCTTGGCCAAGAGATCCTTGGCCCCGAAGTGACCTGTGAACACCCCAGATATGATTCTGAGCTGCTTCCTACTGAATTTCCAGAGTTTGTTAGTCCAGCCCGAGTCCACTCCTTCTATGAAGAGCTTTGAGTGCCCGCCTCATTCCTCCACTCGTGTTGGTGTTTGGTTTTGGCGTAGGCTTTAAAGGCCGAAATTATGGTTCCCTGCGAGAGTCCCTCAAATGGTTCTGGACCTACAATGGATACGTATGATACTACGATGATTAAGGAAGTCGGTGTCTCCATCACACACGTGGTCTGATGCATGTATGCTCAAAAGGCCTACCCTACACTGCTCATTACAAGTTAATTCTCAGGTATATCGGGACCTTAACGTGTTCAGATACATGCGAGCTTGTTGGCTACGTATGAGTTTGATCTGTGATGATCCGAAACTATTATTGACACACAAATCTACCGAAAACACCCAATAATACATCGTTATTTGCTTCAGATGACAAACCAACGGTCAAGTCAGAGTTAGAGGACGATGCAGCGAACAACGATTTTGTATTACGTAAGTACTCTCTATAATTTGTTAACCGACTTCGAAAAAAGGAGGAGGTTCTCAATTCGGTTGTATATTTTTTATTTATTTTTTAATGTTCGTTACCTCAGAAATCCGTCATTCATGAGCCGAATCGTACATTTTTTTTTTGTTGTAAGTATATTCTTCCAGGTGGGTCCAATTTTTTTCAAAAGTTCAGTTCGATGATGGGATCCATGAGGAATTGAGGGAACTCCTCAAGTATATTAGGCACATGTATAGTGATTTTTGTATTTACTATTATAACTCGTGTATTTACACTCGGAAATCATAATCATAAATATGGTGGAGTGGTAATTCCTCAATTATGTAGGTACTTAAAAGTATAAAAGTACGTCACAGATTATGATAAGATTCCGTTGAAATAGCAACTAATGAAGTGCCAAAGGTGATCCTTGTGGAATCGACGGAGATCCTCAAATATTATCGGGCCACATACAGTGATTGGGTTTTTTTCTCTAATAATCAACGCATTTGCTATCGGTAATCAGTTCATTTGGTAAATTGAAAAATAAATGTGGAAATGTCGTTGTGGCTTGGCGGAGTACTAAATTGAAGTCTGTTAAAACTTTGTTCTTATAGTAAAGCCCACGACTCCGTCCGCGTGGAACTCGGATTTATCGTAGCTCCATACAAACTTTCACCCCCTCGGATAAAAACTATCCTTTGTCCTTCTCCAGGACTCAAACTATCTCCATACCAAATTGGTTCAGCGGCTTAAGCCTGAACACTTTCGCATTTATAATATTAGCATGGATTATTACACATGTATTTGTTAAATAAAGCACATTCATTCGGTTCTTAGGCTCGGTTTTATAAACTGCTTATTTGTATCTTTTCTAAAGCCAGGTTTACACGAAGCCAGGCCGCCAGTGAAACGAAATTGTATGTAAAGCACTGGCTGCCAGCACTGGCGGGAATAGAGCGCCTCCTATTTTTCAAGCCAGTGAGCCAGCACTGGCTTCGTCTAAACCTGGCTTTATGCTGCACGGCTATCAACACGCTGGAAGATCGTGACGTCATGATCCTCCAGCTTCATAGTAAATGACAATCGTTTCATATGAAGGTGCGTTTTGCGGGAAAGGGACAGAACATACCGCCTCTTAAAACTTTGGACACTTAAACAACTTTGTGATTATTTAATCTCTTCCATTGTATTTTCTTCATTTTACTACATTCTTAAAATACATCATTTATGGTTATTTGTTAAAACAAAACGGCATTCAGTTTTACGGGCACCAATTTTGTTAGCTGATGTCATTAGTAAAATAATTGAGTGATCAGTAGGTAATAGAAAATAAACTCACCTATTTTAAGTTATTTGTAAAGTGTGAAGTTTTAATTTATTTAACTCGTGAGTTTCTGATGCCCAATAATAGATAAATAGTTGCACAACTCTATTGCTAACTGACCCAGCAAATTCTGTCGAACTGAAATTGTCATTGATATTTTTTTTAATACTACGACGGTGACCTGATGGTGTGCAGACACCGTATGCCTATGGACGCTTGCGATTCTAGATGGATCACAAGCCACAATTGTCAAGTGAATGAAATTGAAACCGAAATTGGAATATAGGAATATGGTGGAGCACGAATTCTTCAACTCCACATTTCTATTCGCACTTATTAATGACCTAATTACGATACGGTATTGTCCCAAGGTGCATCCGATGATGATGATATTGAGACGATTGATTCGAGAGTTCAATCTTCCAATACCGAGAAACAAGGTGAACTATCACAATATAACCCTTTAACCGCCATCGTTTGATATGTTAGACAAACGTGACACTTTGATTTATTGTAATTATGACATTTGAAGTTCGCTAGAGACGTATCTCACAATCGGTGGTTAGAAGGTTAAGAGTAAAGTAAAGTAAACCGGACTTTGGAGTCCGAATAAGTACCTAAGTTGCCTCTGGAAGTAATAATACTAAGACGATAGAGATAGAATATACATAATTAGATTACATAGTATTTTTCCTTATTGTTTGATCTTTAAGTAAGTAGGTACTTAAGATTTTGTGTTTACATTTTAAATTAAATGTACATAGAAATAATCTTTCGGACAACAGAGATCCATAGTATGTTAGAAAGTTGACTTAGAACTATGGTTAGGCAGATATAATAGTACATTACGTAACTAGGGCGGTGAGTTCGTGAATGCCCCAGATCGCAGGTGTTTGTGACCCGAACTGAAGGTGAGGGCCATAAATATGCGCTCTGGGGCTTTACGAATTACCACCCGTGTTGAGTACAAAATTTTACGTCTTCACCTGGCCACAATGCGAGTTTTCCCGTACGCGCAGCGTGCAGTAAAACTCGTATTATGGCCAGGTGTGACGTAAATTAATTATATGCCCTGGTATGCGGATGTCAAAGTGGTCCAATCAAATTATCACTTTGAGATGTAAAACAACTTCAAATGTTTGTAGGGATCCGTGTTTAAGCATACGAGGGGTTAATACGATAAATAAAACTTACACAATAAATAGGGCTATACCCTTAACCTGCTTTGTCTAAGACTTTGGATAGGGCAGTCATATCTTCTTCCAACAATAGCACCGAGTATGTTGTTGGGATTCCGCCTTAGCACTGACTCGCCTCTACACCTTACTTCACGCTCTTCTTGGTACCTCAAAATAGTATTTCCACACCGGATATTCAGGAAAGAGTCGTTGCTGCCCTAAAATGAGGCATTTCATTATTCTTCATAAAATGTGTGAAAAGCAGTGTCACTCGGCAGCAAAATTATTTCCGCCGTTGGCGTAAACACTTGAAGCCCTCGTTATGCTCATGATTCTACTTTAGAATGCCTCGCAACACTTCGGATTCTATTGTAGAATCTTTCGCTTCATTCAATACTCAACATACCGCCCTCAATGTAAATATATCATTTGGCTTCTTTTGAGGCAATCTACTATTGTAAAATAGTTGATGCGTATTAAAATGAAGTTTTCACTTCAGGTGAAGTCAAGATGGAGGCGAAGATGTCTGAAGGAGACGCTATCAGCGCTGAAGAATTAAAATCACGTAAGTATATTTGTTTTTATATAACTTAACAAAGTGTTAGCTACAATGTGTTTTGACCGTTTCTCACAAACAAATGTCAAAATGACTGATATAAGCATATTTCAATAAATATACCTAAAATAGGTTTAATTAATGTATAAGAGTTATGTAATAATTATTTAGCATTCTAATCGAGCTTCCAAATATACTGGAAGACCATGCCATCGTTATGCAGATTAAATTACATTGATGCTGAATTGAATGCAAAAGTTTACTTATTGTAAAAATGCATCGTAAGTTGGTTACGAAAATAAAATAATCCAATACTACCTACCCAAAACCCGCGTTATCCAATCCGTATAGCTGTACTTCAACAAGTTTACAATTTACATGGTTATCCACTTAATGTTTGAAAGCGTAGTTTTACACATCACCGGCGGGCCGACAACCGGGCGTTCATAGATTGAACTCGGTCAAATGTATGAACTTTCGTTCGTCGCCCGCTGCCCGCGCATTTGATAACAAGGAATAAACGACCACCCTATTAGACACTGTTATATTACCGGACTGAAAGGCCATTGATGATTTCTCAGTAAACCATGGTGTGTTTTTCCAACATATCTATGTAGAAATAAGGCTAATCATTACGCGGTTCCACTCACGTATTAAATGGCACTACGGGCGACTTGTTTCGAACGCTTTGGTAGTTCTTCGTCAGGATGCGGCGGTGTCGCTTGAATCACTGCCCGCGCCCGCTTCGTTCCCCGCGCGGCTAGGGTGCACGCGCCGACAGAGCGGGGGCAGGGGGGGCAGTCTTGCGCAGGAGTTGTTGTGTGAGATTGCGGCAGGAGGTCGTCTCCTCCGATAGACGATACGCAAACTGAACTCTTTATGTCCACGAAACTGTCACAACACACTGTCCACTTGAATTCACTAATAATAGGTTTCCATGCTGGCTTTAACATCCAGCCACCATCACGATTAAAATTTGAGCGGCGCTCAATTTTAATCGCGTCGCGAATCTTCCGTGGCACATTAGCAGAGGTCGGCGGGGGTGAGCTATTTTTACGTCATTAATGTCATATAGTTGTGTCTTGTAGATATTACTATGGATAAGGTGTATCTGTAAAGAAATATTAAAAGGAGACTAAATTGAAATTATTAAATATTAAATGAAAATGCATTACAAAACGAGCTTAAATTCCAGTTGAAACTGTTTTCCCACTTAAGCGGAAAGCTGTGCAAAATAGATTAATCACATTCCGTAGATTCTTACAAATTTAATTTGTTTTGATGGCTACGTAAAGCTCGTAGCAGAAAGGCAGCCTAAATAAAATCATTTCATTTGTTAATAATTACACATGGGGCATTTACTATTGAATGACAAGGTATGTCCATGTTATGCAAAAACTGAAAACAGCTCACCCCCGCCGAACTCTGCACATTACATAGCATTGAACCGTGTTATTATAAGCATTATTTCAACATGTCTCACGAAAGTTTAAATCAAACATCTATGTAGTTATTATGTCTATTTATTTAGCACTCTCTGCAGTATGTTTGGTGAATTTTAACATGTGAGGAGTCGTTACATTCTTAGTTGTGGAAGTGTCATGGACAATAGTATCCCTAAGTTGCAATTTTATATAATTTTTTAAATGAGCGGGCAGCACAGTCTGGTCCGTCTTTTTCGACGTCAGCAAATCTCGTCATAGTCATAGTCATTTATTTTATAAAGCCAATTTACATGTCGTAATAATCATTTGGTATTTCAACTATACATAAAGTAATTAGCCGCATCATAATTTCATTAAATAATTACGACAAATATTTACAATATTATAAATAGATTTATATTTATAATAAAAGATGAATAAGTCAGAAATAATTTATTAATATTAATTCGTTGTACATTATGTACTCATCGAAATTGTAGAACGGGCGCTCAGTAAGTTTTTTGAACGGCGCTTAAAACTATGCACATTTGTGGTTTCGGTGACATTTGTTGTAGACCGTGTGGCCCATCACGTGAGTGAGCTTGGACGACGTTGCGAGCTTGCGGCTTATGCTCACAAGCTTGTTTGCGTTTCGCGTATTGTACACGTGTACCATGGCATTCGTTTTGAAGGACGTGAGGTGTTCACGGACGTACACAGCCACTTGCATTATAAGTATCGCTGGTAAAGTGAGAATCCCCAATTTTATGAAATATTGGTTCGCCGGAGTACCCAGCGGCACTCGTGCGTTCTTATGGCAGATTTCTGTAGTCGGAACACTCTACCAGTCGGCACAGCGACAATACAATACAATACAAATACTCTTTATTGCACACCTCACACAAACAAAGCAGTTATAAAGAGAAAGAATACAATAACTTGCAGGTAGAGGTAGACAACAGGCGGTCATATCGCTAAAGAGCGATCTCTTCCAGACAACCTTTGGGTATTGGAGAAACAGATAAAACTAGATTATGTAGTAGGTGGTGCAGTGATTATATTTAGCCAAAAATCAAAATATTTATTATAAATACACGTACATAATTAGCTCTATATATAAACATACATACACAATCATACAAAAATCACAAATCTAAATATATAAAAGAAGAAACTGACTGACTGACTGACATATCAACGCACAGCCCAAACCGCTGGGTCTACGGATTCCAAATTTGGCACGTAGGTTCCTTATAAGGTGTAGGGGAGCACTAAGAAAGGATTTTTCAAAACTCACCCCCTAAGGGGGTAAAACGGGGGTCCAAAGTTTGTATGGGGGAAGCATTATTTTTTGAACTACAGACTTAAAACTTTGTAGGAAGATTACTTGTTAAGATACAAAAAAAGCACTTTCAGCGTTTTACAAAATTCCACCCCTAAGGGGGTCAAATAGGGGTGCAAAGTTTGTATTCAAAACTACTGGGACTACAAATTTGAAATTTACACCAGACCTTCCTTTTATGACGTAGGCAAGGGATAGGACGGGATTTTTGGAAATTCTATCCCTAAGGGTGTTAAATAGGGGTGCAAAGTTTGTATGGGTGAAACATTATTTTTTGTACTAGAGACTTGAAACTTTGTAGGGATATTACTTATTAAGATACAAAAAAAGTTCTTTCAGCGTTTTAGAAAATTCCACCCCTAAGGGGATTAAATAGGGGTACAAATTTTGTATTCAAAACTACTGGGACTAGGAACTTGAAATTTACACCAGACCTTCCTTTTTTGACGTAGGCAAGGGATAAGACGGGATTTTTGGAAATTCTATCCCTAAGGGTGTTAAATAGGGGTGCAAAGTTTGTATGAGTGAAACATTATTTTTTGTACTAGAGACATGAAACTTTGTAGGGATATTACTTATAAAGATACAAAAAAAGTTCTTTCAGCGTTTTAGAAAATTCCACCCCTAAGGGGATTAAATAGGGGTGCACATTTTGTATTCAAAACTACTGGGACGCGGAACTTGAAAATTACACCAGAACTTCTTTTTATGACGTAGGCAGGGGATAGAACATGATTTTTGGAAATGCTATTCCTAAGGGGGTGAAATGGGGGTCCAAAGTTTGTATGGGGGAACATTATTTATTGAACTGGAGACTTAAAACTTTGTAGGAGGATTACTTATTGATACCAAAAAGGTACTTTTGGCGTTTTATAAAATTCTACCCCTAAGGGGGTCAAATAGGGGTGCAAAGTTTGTATTCAAAACTACTGGGACTACAAATTTGAAATTTACACCAGATTTTCCTTTTATGACATAGGCAAGGGATAAGACGGGATTTTTGGAAATTCTGTCCCTAAGGGTGTTAAATAGGGGTGCAAAGTTTGTATGGGAGAAACATTATTTTTTGTATTAGAGACTTGAAACTTTGTAGGGATATTACTTATTAGGATACAAAAAAAGTTCTTTCAGCGTTTTAGAAAATTCTACCCCTAAGGAGTTCAAATAGGGGTGCAATATTTGTATGAGGTAAACATTATTTATTGAACTAGAGACTTGAAACTTTGTAGGAAAATTACTTATTAGGATACAAATAAAAATATCTTAAGCGTTTTTAAAATTCCACCCCTAAGGAGATTAAATAAGGGTGCAAAGTTTGTATTCAAAGCTACTGGGACTAGAAACTTGAAATTTACACCAGAACTTCATTTTATGACGTAGGCAAGGGATAAGACGGGATTTTTGGAAATTCTATCCCTAAGGGGGTTAAATAGGGGTGCAAAGTTTGTATGGGAGAAACATATTTTTTTGTACTAGAGACTTGAAACTTTGTAGGAATACCATTATTAAGATACAAAAAAGTAATTTCAGCGTTTTATAAAATTCTTCCCCTAAGGGGGTTCAATAGGGATGCAATGTTTGTGGAGGGGAAACTATATTTATTGAACTAGAGACTTGAGACTTTGTAGGAAGATAACTTATTAGGATACAAAAAAAGTAATTTTAGCGTTTTATAAAATTCCACCGCAAAGAGGGTTAAATGAGGGTCCAAATTTTGTATAAGGGAAACTTATTTTTAGCTACTACGTACTTAAAACTTTGTGGACAGATTACTAAACTTATTAATTTACAAATAAAGTGCTTTCAGCGTTTTTGAAATAATTACACCGAAAGGGGTTAAAAAGGAGGTCCAAAGTTTGTATGGAGAAAAAAGATTAGTTAGACTATTTTATTCGAGAATTCACAGGATAATTCCTAACGATAAATGAGTAAACAAGTGTTTCCGGTTTTTTGAGAATTCAACCCCTAAAAGGAGACATGTGGTGACAAAATCTGAAAATCAACATCGGCATCTATTGTTTCTATGGTTTATCGGGTCGCTGATTAGGAAAACAACAACGATTTTACATTCCAACGTGGCGTCTAAATATCAATACGGGCGTTGTTATTACGGTTTTTTGGGACGTTAATAACGAAAATTACATAGATTTTGAAATGTAATGTTGTGGACATGAACATTCATGAAAATATTTGTGCCAAATTGCAATTCATTCGGTCCAGTTTTTTTCGTAGCAAATCGGTTGTAACAGACGGACTGACAGACAGCCACACGTGATCCTATAAATAAGGGTTCTATTTTTGCTTTTGAGGTATGGAACGAGACCCGCGTTATACAGGGTTATAGGTTTCAAAGTTTGTATTTGGTGCCATGTCGATCGTCAGCAATCGGTACCTAGGCGAGTGCGGGCGGCGCGGCGGGACGGGAGGGTAGGAGACATTGGGAAAGTGCCTGCATCCGTAATAAGTACATTCAAGGTGCTGCACGAAGATCTGCTTACTAAGTTATGCATTTTGGCCGCCGTTAAATTAAAACAAATTTTTGGGTATTTATGTTAAATACTGGTTCGAAAAGCATGGAAAAAAATCTTAGGAAACAAGCCTATAGCAATGTCCAGGCCACAAATTTGACTTAACATTCGTGGAGATATTTTGGTATTTCAACATTAATGTTCATGAACATAAAGTAGCTTTTATTCCAGAGGACAGATTCTCATTAATCATGATTGTAAATTTAATAACAGAAATACGTACATACATACATACATTGACGCCTTTATTCCCAAAAGGGGCAGGCAGAGCACATGAACTTTATGTTCCAGCGCCACTTTTAGCATAAATGTGGGTATAAAAGATCGACAAAAAGTGATATTGCTTAGGTTGTTAGCCCATCACCCAGGACACACTTCAACCCTGCTCTCTTAATCGACTTTTACGACACACACGGGAAGAAAGAGGGTGGTGAAATTCTAAACCGCCACCACACGGGCATAAATATAATAGTAAATAAAAATTAATTTACCATAATGGGTTATGATGAAGGGTTATTAGTAGGGGAAGTTAGTAGTAGTAGGTTAGTAGGCGGCGTAGCAATTCAATAATTATTGGAAAATTACTTTTACTACGCGGGCGAAGCCGCGGGCAAAAGCTAGTAAATATATATAATACATAAACAGTCAGCCAAAAAATAACAATAGTAAGACAATCAGGGTTAAGGGATAGACAAATAATGTTCTTTAAGAAGAGATTTGAACTTGCCGATAGATCCTAGCGACCTTAGTGATCCTACTTACTTTATTCGTGAATGGAGTGTAGTGGGGAATATAAATGCCTCTTATGTTGATCCTTTTATTCACGCGCACTAATTACTGTGTACTTTAATTGTTCGACATTTTAACATATTTTAACGAAGAGCCATTTCGAGCTCAACTCTCTTGTTTAAACTCAACGAAGGTCTATTTTCTCCTTTCCAGTAGGTTCTCAAAAAACTAGCGTCTATGCCAATTGCGATTAGGTAGTGAAAAGGGCGAGCGCGCAAGGCCTCCACACATCGAACGCGGGTCGTGCGCGGCGCGGGTCGGTATATCTCTCTCACTACCAACGCATTTAACATCTCTCACTATCTCCATCGCACAGTTGCGCGGGCCACGCTACTGTGCGATAGAGACGCCGCGCTACTGATACCGCCGATGTGTGGAGGCCTTCAGTGCATATGGAACGTGAAGATTCTCAAGCCTCGGGGACTGCTTGACTTCAGATTATCTATTTGTGATATGACATAATATAATAACCTTCCAGTAAGATTCGAGACTTTAAAAAAAACGTAGAGGTTGTAATATACAACATCTACTATAGCGAGCGATACTCCGCGCTCGAAGCGGGAGCTGACTGAGACCATAATAACTCGAACAGAATTTATTAAATTCACTGCGGGACGTGTGCACTATCGTGAAGCTGAGGCCAGACCCAAAAATATTAATTTCCTTTATAAGTCATCAATGTCATCATAATCATATCAGCCGAAAGACGTCCACTGCTGGACATAGGCCTCCCTCAAAGAGTGCAAAAGTGACCGGTCCTGCGCCACCCGCAGCCAGCGGACTCCCACAACCTTTACTAGGTCATCAGTCCACCTTGTCCCCACCCACGCCGCGCCTTCCGGTACGTGATCGCCGCTCGAGAACCTTTCCGCCCAAACGGCCATCGGTTCTACGTGCTATGTGCCCCACCCACTGCGACTTAAGTTTAGCGATTCGGAGGGTTATATCTGCTTTATAAATAATCCTAGCTAAATAGCCAGCTTTCTCGAAGTTTTTATATACAATCTCGACACAACCATAGCAAGCGGACCCCGGGCTCCTCAGCCGAGGCAACCGGGAAAACTTTAAAGGATGTCCTTTAAGTAAGTTTTTCTTTCTAGGGCCTGCCCCGGCTGCGGGGTCCGCTTCCGTCCGCGCCCGAGAACAGCTCGCGAAACTGGCGACCGCCCCCGCCCCCGCCGAGCCGCCCCACCCCACCCCCGTCCGCAGGGAACAGCCGACAGAACCAATCTCCTGCGATATATGCCAAAAAAAATTCAAATACAAAAGCCTCCTGATAAAACACATGCCACGGCACACTGGAGCTAAACCTTACTCCTGTGAAGTCTGCAAGAAACAGTTCGGACTTAAGTCGGTGTTGAAGAATCATCTGAAAAGTCATACGGAGGAAAAGTACACTTGCAATATATGCGATAAGCTATTCACATATAAATGTAACCTGAAATCTCATATGCGTGTGCACACTGGTGAGAAACCTTTCACATGTGAAGTATGCAATGAACAGTTTACGAAAAAGCTTACTTTGAAAACTCACTTGTCGAGATACGGACACTTTCTACCGATTTGCTGCGATTTGTGCAAAAAACGCTTTGCAAATGAAAGTGAATTAAGTGAACACATTGCACGCCTGCATGGGATCACGAAACAAATAAAAAAATCTAAAGCACATAAAACAAAAGCACAAATTACAAATGAGCAAACTATACATCACCAAACAGAACACCCAAACGAAGAAACTAATTCTAACGAAACACCGAAACCAGCGGACAAATTGTTTTGTTGTGAAATATGTGGAAAACAATATAAATTAAAGCAACTATTTACTACCCACATGAACAGACACATGGGGGTGAAGCCCGAGGTCTGTGAACTGTGCAACAAACGATTTTCAGACAAGAATACCTTAAGGGGGCATATGTTAATACACACAGGAGAAAAACCCTATCCCTGTGGAGTATGTGAGAAACGTTTCCGACAGAGCTCGGCTTTACAAGACCACATGATGATACACAAAGGCATCAAACAATACGCGTGCGATGTCTGCCATAAAGAATTTAGACATAAATCCGCTTTGAAAGTACATAGCCAGCGACATACTGGACAGAAACCACATTCGTGCGAAGTGTGTAAGAAAGAATTTATAGTGCTAGCTTCATTGAAAATGCATTATCGTGTGCACACTGGGGAGAAACCGTATGCGTGTGAAGTCTGTCATAAGAAATTTTCACTACCTAGCACTGTCAGGAGACATCTGAGGCGCGTTCATGGCGAGGAACCCTCGAAATATATTGTAATAAAATAGTTACATAATTTCTAGTGATTAAATGCCATAATTTTATTTTTATTCTATTTCGGGGATGTGTGTGAAAAGACAAAATCGGAAAAGTACTTTGGTTTCTAGCTTTTTTTTAATATTCTCTAAAATTTTATAAATGTTAGACAACAATGCGATTTAAAATCATTTTTTATAATAGTTGCTTCATTCTGAAAAACTTAGATTTTGTTACCAAGGAGACTTTCATAGCTATATATAACTAATAAAATTAAGTAAAGCGCTGAATAGTCATATAGGTACTTAAGTATAGTATTATATTTTGTCGTAGGAAATTATTAAACCCTAAATGTATAAATTCTTTAAATTAAATTATGTATTTTAAAATAAATGCAGAGCATATTTTAAATATATTTATGAAATTGTTTTAATGATCGCCAAGGTTACAATCATTCTGTATTTGATTATAAAAATATTTATTTTGTTTTTATATTATTCCGTTTAAATATTATTTCACCCGATTATTAGAGGAATTATAAAATACTAATGATGTCGGTCGCTACGCAATAATGTCAAACTTTTACATTTTAAGAATATATTAGTGTTGCAAATTACCTCATATTAAAAGCTTTTATTTAGTATCACCTGTCCGTCTGTCTGTCTGTAATCAACTCTTGCAAGTTAAATTTGATCCACTTCCCGGTGACCGATTGAGCTGAAATTTTGGGTGTAAGTATAGTATGGATGACAATTCAATATTATGGTACCATAAAGCTGATCAGATGATGGAGACAGAAGGTGGCCATAGGAATTCAGTACTTAACCGACGTAACCCCGTTGAGTTTGGGCTCGTTAGAATCTTCTCAATGATTAGTTTATGATGGTATACAGAAAAGTAGTCGGCAATAAAAGCTTGTACCTAAAATGAAATTTTTGACAGAAACTTATTAAATAATCGAAGTAACGTATAACGGTGTCTAGATTGTCTATGAATAACACTTGATGTATAATTTATCGTCATTACCGATCTCCAGTCAATGTCTATGATCATCTTTGACGTCATGTTTGTTTACATGATAGGACACGTAAGGATGAATAAACTTTATAAACGGTAATCAAATCTATGTCCGCCATAATACCGTTAACAGTCGTTTGTCTTTATCAGTTACTTTGACATTTGTGTTTGCAAGAAACACATTTTAGCTAACAGAGGTTTGTTAGCATGGTCCCCGCCTCAGGCGAGCCATTACTTACCGTAATGGCTCGTCTGAGCCGCACCATGCTAGTTTTGTACAATCTGTGAGCTCTTACGAAGCCTGTATTTCTATCTCGCTTACCCATTACCTTACACATTCGTTATACAATACTCAAAACAAAATAAGGGCGTAATTTTTCTATTTTATTGTTAATTTTTGGACATAAATAGTAACTGGCTAATTAATGATGCATACTTCAGAATCCAACTTCTTTCATGTTAGTTTTAAGACTAATAGCTGGAAATAAAGATATCTTACTCTTTAATATAAATTTCAAGTAACGAACACCAAACTTGTGGCCCCTATTTTCTTTTGAGTAGTAAATATTCTTATGCCAAAATAAGCGTTCAAAATACTGTTAAGACCACCCGCTCATTACAGCCACTAATGGCCGCCACTGAACGCGACCACACGTCAAGATTTGTCAGCCACAATTTATCAGAAGCTGATTTATTGCTATCGCCTGGAGGCATGTTGCGCTGCTGATCCAACTGTCAAACGAGTTGTACTGAGAAATTTCATGCACATGTGGTCGGATTGTTACATCTGTACGCTCCATCCAGTTATGACTTCAACATGTTGTTCTGACAAATTGGGGTAAAATCATATAATCTGTTTACCCCATAGATGGCATTAGTGAGCTCGAGCCACTCTAGCGGCTTGTGGCTCGGACGCGGCCACTAAACGCCCGGTGTACACCGATGCTTCACAAAATGTATGGAAGAACTCGTTCGCAGCTTGTGGTGCCCACTAGTGGTACAATGCGGACTGTATGACGAATTGACAATTCTGCTCAACATAATTCGGTGTTGCGAAGTCGAGAGGTTAACTAAGTTTTTCTTTCTAGCGCCATCGACCACAACTACAACTAGTACCTCGGAGTCTGCGTCAACTTGTGCCTTGGAACAGCTCGAGCAGTTGGCGACAACATGTGCTGCCCCCGCACCCCCAGACCGCCCCGAATACAAAGACCAAGCTACAGAACCCATCCCCAGCGACATGTTACAAAAACAAACCAAAGCCAAAAGCCTCTCGAAGAATATCCCAAGGAACAGAGAAAAACGCTACACCTGCGAAATCTGCAAGAAACAGTTCGACCTAAAACCCGTTTTAAGGCGGCATTTGCAAATTCACTCGGCGGAAAGGTTCTCCTGCACTGTGTGCGATAAACTATTCACTTATCAACACAATTTGAAACGACATATGCGGGTACATACTGGAGAAAAACCGTTCGCTTGTGACGTATGCAACGAACGGTTTAAAAAGAAACTCACATTAAAAACCCATTTGTCGAAATACGGGCACTTTCTTCAAATTTGCTGTAATATATGTAAGAAACGATTTGCGGCTGAAACTGAATTAAATGAACACATTTTACGTCTACATGGAATCACACAAGCAAACACGCAGCAGTCAAGAGAACCACCAAGAGAAAAACAACCAAAAGAACCAAAATTAAAGAAACAAAAGTCTACTAAACCACCAACTAAAGATCCAAGAATACAGCGACAGAACAAAGAAACAAACCCTGCAGACAAAATATTCTGCTGTGAATTATGTGGAAAACAATTTAAATATAAGAAATTGTTTATTACCCATATGAACAAGCACATGGGAGTCAAGCCCGAGGTCTGTAAATGTTGTAACAGACGATTTTTAGACAAAAACACCTTGAAGTGTCACATGCTAATACATACTGGAGAAAAGCCTTATCCCTGTGAAATATGTCAAAAGCGATTCCGACAGAGCTCGACATTACAAGACCACATGTTGATACATAAGGGGATCAAAAAATACACGTGTGATGCATGCAATAAGCAATTTAGGCATAAATCTGCTTTGAAAGTTCATACCCAACGCACCCACTTGGGACAAAAGCCGCACTCCTGCGATATATGTCATAAGACTTTTGTAGTACTGGCTGCGTTGAAGTTGCATTATCATGTTCACACTGGTGGGAAACCGTATGTGTGTGAAGTCTGCCATATGAAATTCTCATTGCCTAGCACGGTCAGAAGACATCTTAAAAGGATTCATGGCGAGAAGACGTCGAAATATAGCGTGTTAAAACAGTGAGGGGCTTGCGCGTGACTTATAGGGGTGCGAATTCTATTACACAGTGAAAAACAAGTATACTATTAGTATACGCGTTATTCACTTAAAATCGCGTATAATTAACATAACTTTTAGTCGTCCCGTGACCTTAGATGTTATGACACATCCGTTACGTCGAGAAACCTCAAAAAGGTAAATAATTGTACGCGATTAAGTTCCGTTTAGTGACAATACATAGGTATACTGCCTGCCTGATGGTTAGCCGCCACCGTAGCCTCAGGACGCTTGCGACTAGAGAAGATACAAGCTCGTAGTCGTTCCTTTATTGATTTGAGGATAGGTTGCGTCGACAGGTATAGACTAATGCATTAGGTCCCTCAAGACCTACTAGTCTACTATTCATACCAGCTAGTCAGAAACGAGCTATTGTATCTCTCAAATAAGTGATCAAAGTTTTCAAACTTTTCTTCCCCGTTTTTGTTATTGAGAAAAGTGCCGTTGATGCCCAAAATAGAGGGTTTTTTTTCTCGTAGGTGTAAAAAGTAGTACGTGCACTTGGTAGTAAAATAATTTTCTATTGGGCGTAAACACTAGAATCCCTCGGTACGTTCAAGATTTTTCTTTAGAATCCCCTGCTACGCTAAGGATTCTATTGTAGAATGTTGAGCGTAACGAGGGATTCAATATACCGCCCTCGCCGTAAATTAATAATTTTGCTCCCTTGAGACACAATCTACTTACTGTACGCGCGTATTTGGGTAAGGACCAAATTCTTGGCTAGTAGTTAGCCTGGTTAATCGGTAGTAGTTCCGTTCAGGGACCCGCCCACCCCTTCCCAGAAAAAAGCCTTTGAACAGGTTAGTCGTTCGTTTAATAGCCCAAATCACTTGCTGTCCTTTATTGATTGAAAACCGTATTGGAGCGCTTTAATAGCCAAATTAATGGATTTTGAGGAGCATCGGCTTTGGTAAGCAAAGCATTACGAAAAACCCTTTCAAAAACCCTCGAAGGGGATACCGGGCGGGTCCCTGGTTCCGTTGTGACACAAAAATTAACCATAGAATTCTATGGTTCATTGTCATGTCACAACGGAACTTTTTAACTACTAGCGACCGAATAAAGTTAAGGTGACGCAAGATTTTTTATTTGTAAAATAATGAATGGTTAATTATGTCTAACTAATTGATCTTGGGTTCGTTGGAAGCAGGCTGGCACACTGCTGGAAACATAGTTGTATAGTTTATTTTGGATGAAAAGTGATGTCATGCTCCCTTGCAACCCCTACGGTGAAAACGAGAGTACAATTGTTTTTACGCCTTCCTTATACCCAAAAACCGGACAAGTGCGAGTCGGACTCGCCCACCGTCGGTTCCGTGCTGAATGAAACATTTATAGTTTTCTGAATTTTCCCTGTACTTGTAATATAAGACGATATTACTTGCCAAATTTCGTAGTTCTAGGGCAATGGGTAGCCCCTATAAATTTAGATTCCGTTGAGTGTATATACGTTTTTTTGCGACAACTTCCGTGTTTTTTTTATTACGTTAAATTTCCGGCCGTATCTTCTTTTACGTTAACTTGGAAGTTTGATTTTTTCACAGCTCAAGCGAATGTGGACTTGAGTTTATGGTTTTAATTTCAATTCGATACCTCCACGCGTTTCCGAGATAAAGGGCAGACAGCCGGACAACAAAGTGATCATATAAGGATTGCTTTTCCTTTTGAGGTACGGAACCCTAAAAAGTAAGTTTATACGCGAAATTCCTTCAATTAAGGGAGCCTTAAGTTACACTAATCCTACTCTCGAAACGATTGAGGTACATTTTCAAGGAAGTACAAATTCAGTACAGTTTGAGTTTGGGTTAAAAAAATCAAGTACTCAGGAATACCAAAGTGGAGTGGGGTTGCCAGACATGACATGAAAAGTGACCTATTAACTTGGGTTGCTTTTCAGTTTTATTAACACTCACTGCCAGGAACCCGCCTAGCGGGCGCCAACGCCGTAGATGCTTTCCGCTACACAGCAGAAAAATGACGGGATTTGCTACGTAGCGCCTAGCGATTCTTGGCAGTGAATGTGTTGAAATATGAAACTTCTTTTTTTACTTTATGCAATGGAGTCGGACACATTACAAGACATACATTTTGAATAATATTCAGCTTGAAACGTTTTATTTCTAATTATAGGTTAAGTTCCTTCATTCGAAAGAATCTCATTTTGTTACCAAATTGTAATTGAATTAATTTACTATTACAATTAAGATCTATACTATATATACTGAATACTGACATGCTATATAGGTAACCATAAGTATAGAGTTATATATATATATCGATATCGTTTAGTATGTAGGTTTAAACATAAATGTCTAGAAGAGAACTAATATTTCCATTTCATTTTATATAACAACGAATATCATAATTTCAACTTTAAGTAACAATTGAAATAATTTCATAAAACATAATTATTAGTTGTCATAATATTCAGATACATAAAAATTAATTTTATAATTTAGTATGAAATTATGATATTTGTTTTTATGCTAAGTATATAAAAGTTATAGCAAACGTTGTTATGATATTTGAATTTAGCATTATTTGAGCATTATGCTAACTTTATGATAATCGTTTCCTTGCCTGAAATTATACAAAAAGTTCAGTTTATTATTCGATAACTTCACAACAGAAGAACTTACACCACAGCGGCGCTACCACGAAAATCGAACCTTGAATTTCGTATGTCTGTCTCGCTCGAGTACCATAAACTATAAGTGCGCTAGAGACGGAGATATATGAACTTCGAGATTCGACTTAGTGTGCTGTGGTATAAGTTCTTCAGTTGTGAAGTTATTGAATAAAAAACTGAAGGTAGTGCAGTTGTTTAAATTATTGTGTTTTAAATAATCGTATCCACCAACCATGTGGTTCTGAGGTTAGGATACTACTGGATGTTGGAGTATGTGTTGATAACCGTTAAAAAATCTTTTCAAACAAAAAAAAAACTGTTTTTTATTTACATAATGGACAATTGAACTATCCCTTTAGTTGTATCATAATATCAGCTGAAACACGTCCACTGCTGGACATAGGCCTCCCCAGAGTGTCATAATGACCAGTCCTGCGACACCCACATCCAGAGGACTCGAGGTCATCGTCCACCGTGTGGGGGTCTACCAACCCACGCTGCGCCTGCCGGTACGTGGTCGCCACTCGAGAACCTTTCCACCCCAACGACCATTCGGTTTTCGCTCCGCATGTGTGTGAAAAGTTGCCTGTATTGATATTGTACGTATACATGTACTTATATTGTAATTTTATGGAATTTGCTAACTGTAAACAATGTATTGAAATTGACATTTAATGTCAATTTTAGTATGACGGTTTGTTTATATAGTTAGCAAATTCCATAAAATGACAGATTATACAGTCGTCGTTTACATCCCCTATCGCACCCATCCGCGTGGGTATATAACTGCAGATCGTCAGCGAAAAGATGGTGAAAGCAGGCAAGGTTTGATACCACCAAATGAAGTATTGAGATAACTACGACTTAGAAAAGTTGAAAACCCCCGACATTTAATTTCATTTCAAAGTCCAATATCTCAAAAACGGCTAAACAGATTTTATGAAACATGGCTAATAACACTCGGGATAAAAAATTATCTATGACACAAAAAAACCGCATTCAAATCGGTCCATCCATTTGGGAGCTACGATACCACAGACGTTGAACTTATAACACCCCTCTTTTTCCGTCGGGGGTTAAAAAGTAGTGGTAAATATCGCCCTGTGGTACACCAGTAGCCAGCCAGTTCGCACCAATTTATTAAGATTGTCGGATGGCCAAGCAAGGTCACAGAGTATGGAGTGACCTCGATCTGGTTGGCCGCCGTGCTTCCGACACGTATCCACACGGGCCGAATCACGCGTCGACCGGCATGTCCGAGTCAGATATCGGCCCGTGTAGCGTCTCATTATTACAAGACGCCCCGAAAGCTGTGACGCGGCCTGATAAACTATCCGTCTTTTTCTTATTTAAACGCTTAGAAAGAGCGGATAGTCTTTCTCGCCGCGACACCGACACAGCTCGCGCTCGCTTTACTGAAAAGGAGTTATCGAAACGAATGTATCAATCAGTGAATGATATATTTATTCAACATCAGCATCATAGGTCATGCGCATTACAAAAGATGTTAATTAATATAGGTAGGTGGTAGGTACATGACACCCTGAGAGGGCACATAATGTTATCTAAAGTGGCCGTCAATAGAATTTGCTCACTATGTAAACAAACCGCCATTGAAATTGTCTTTCACTATGGCGGTTTGTTTACATAGTTAGCAAATTCTATTACGGCCACTTTAGCGCTTACATATTACAGTAACACAGTAACACAATATTTCATTTTAATAATTATATATGTATGCACACGGAAATTGATAAATTTCTTATTATATTACGCAGTCTGTTCTTAATAAATAACACATTTCAATTTATAGGTAAATAATATAAAAATTACAAGGTTAAGAAAACGCAAGTAATTGTAATTTAGCCATGATTAAAATTAAACAGATTGCCATTTTACAATGTAGTCAGATTGTCATTTAAATAATCATCAATGGAATAATAACTTTTCTCAATAAGTAGTTTATGTAAGTAATCAGCTATAAAGTAGTTTGCCGCAAGTTAGTTGAATAATTTGTTGAGGTAACTTGTTCGCAATGATGTTTTGAAATTAGTAGCTTAAGTTTATATTTATTATTTCTCCTCTCAATGATTTTCGGTAAGGTGAACCAATTCCGATATTTCTAACAAACATTGCCGCTTTGCCGATTATCTTATGCACTGATCTTTTTTAGGTAAACAAAAAGCCACTACAAAGGGTACTCACGCATACTTATTTAACTAATGCTTACAATATCTGTGCCCCAAACCTTTTACTACATATTAATAATATTTTTCGCAGATTTAGCGACAGATTTCTCCTTCGCGTGAGTCCGCTTGTGCTGCCGCAAACATTCTTTAGTCGAATACGATTTGGGACAAAGCTCGCATGCGAAGCTCGTTCCCTCTGCGTGAATTTTTTTATGCGTTCTTAAATAATCACTACGTGCAAATCGTTTCCCGCACACATCGCAACAGTGCTTTCTCTCTCCCGTGTGGATAGTTGTATGCTTTCGCAGCGCCTCCTTATAAGTAAATCGCTTTTGACATACTTCGCAACCGTATGGTCTCTCCGCTGTGTGGATGAGTTTGTGGCGTCGTAAACTACCCTCGGACGAAAGCGTCAATGCGCATATGTTGCACTGATAAATCCTCCAGTTAGTGTGTACATTTAAATGCCTAACTAAAGTCCCCTTAAGTAAAAACACTCTTTTACATTCGTCACAAATGTAACAGCTGTTGTTAGCATGTTCCTTTCTAATATGCTTGCTTAAACTGGGGCGATCCAAAAACGTTGTATGACAAAATTTACACTTTAAAACTGGCGGTGCCATATGTGACCGGATATGACTAATCAGGGCATTTTTCACCATAAACTGTGTTTTGCATATATCACAGACTAAAACTTGTTTATGTATACGTTTGTGCTTACGCAGGGCAGTATTAGACGAAAATCGCATGTCACATATCATACAACCGAAAGTTAGCTCTTTATGGGAGCGATAATGTTTCTCTAAGCGAGATTTCCATTTGAATCGCTTGTCGCAAATTTTGCAAATATGCTTCGTCTCTGCCTGGTGACCTCGCGCAATATGTCTATTGCGTTCAGTCTTTGATCGGAACTGTTTGCCGCATGTGTCGCAAGCGTATGGGTTTCTGTGATGTCCCTGTGTCTCGGAGTCGCGTGGTGTGTCCTGGGCACACGTTCCGCGGATATTGTCTCTCTTTTGTTTCGCGAGAGGACCCTCTGTCGACAGTTCATAGTGCTCCTTGCGCGGGAGTTCGCTGATACTGATAGGGTATAGTGCCTCCTGCACGTATACTTCGGGGAATGCGTTCGCCTCGTCTGAAAGAGAGATCAATGTTAATAGGCATAAATAGTACATTACTGCAGAAGCCGTGAAGTAAGGGAGTTGATGGACGAGTTTGGGGTAGACGGTAGGGGATACAACAAGTCCAGCAATTCATGTTCCGGCCTAGGATTGTATAGTGCTTTTCTCAAACGATGTGAGCAAATATAAAAATTAAAATAAATACAAGGTAATCAACTACATATCAGGAGACAATTGTGTCATTTGCCGTCTTCTTAACTATGTATTAAACATGCTCTTGGAACAAGCCATTCGAGCACCATGTTTAACCGCACAGAAGTATAGTACTATAGATTCACGCACGTTCGGGCGAGGCATGCGTCCGGTGTAAACACGGCTGTAGACATTGACACAGAAATGATTTCCGCTATGGAGTATTGTTTCTATAAACCGATACATGTGTATAGTGTATATATGTAGTATATTTTAAGAGCTTTTTCTAAAGTGGCCGTCAATAGAATTTGCTAACTATGTAAACAAACCACCATATTGAAATTGTCTTTCGCTATGGCGGTTTGTATACACAGTTAGCAAATGTCATTGACGGCGACTTTAGGTGAAAGAGATATGAGCGTAAGCTTAGCTGTCTAACCACACGTACCTATCATGATCTCCTTGAATTCTTTGTCCTCGCCACTCGGTAGGGGGCCGTCTGAGATCTCCGTTTTAATTTCGCCTGACACGTCTGAAACCATCAAGAAAGATAGATACAGCATTTTGTTTGCGGCGAAGTGGCAAAAGGAGCAGGGTTGCTTGGGGTTTATACGCACGCATAAGCTCCGCCCGCCAGTGTGGACCGAAGCCGTCATCTGATATTTCTGACTTCACTGGATGCCCTTCTGAAACAAGATTAGTTGCGAGTTACACGGAATTGATTTCCCCTGGGGCGTTTATTTTTCAATATACCATGTACACGTAACACTATGGTTTAACAGCTTTCTCTGGCCGAGAGGGCCATAAGCAAACTCAAACACAAAATGATCTTTATTCAAGTAGGTCCAGTAACAAGCACTTTCAAATCGTCAGGTAAAGATACGATCTCAAGCTTGGAGCAATTTACTCAACTTATAAATGAAAATTATATGAAGTACAAATTGTATAAAAATACTAGTCTAGAATGTTTCTAGAAAAACAATCTAATGTCAAAAAAATATATAACGAGAATAATAAATTAAAAGCAATGTCATTAAGGGCTTTGCTGGAAATGTATGGGCAACTGGTGAATTTTCTTTTTTTTGATAGCATTTTAACGCCACCTAAAACAATAGTTACTATGGCAGCTCAGCTCTAAAGTACATCCGTCTTGAGTTATGCTCTCGCACATACCTGTCATGGATTCCTTGAACTTTTCGCCCTCGTCGTTCGGTAACGGATCACCCGAGACCCCCGTCTTGATATCTTGTGGCACATCTGAAACTAAGAAGGAAGATAGATATTTGATGTAGCGAAGTGACAAGAGATACAATGATAGATGCGTACGTGTAAGCTCCCGCCGCCAGTCCGGACCCAAGTCATCATTTGATATTTCTGTCTTCTCTGGAGCTTCTTCTGTAAGTATTACGAGTATATTAAAAGTGGAGTCAAAAATTATATTAAAATGTAAGTAAACATAGCGAAACACTACAAATAGTTTTGATTGTTTTTCATTGTATAGGTACCGAAATATTATTTAAATAAAACACCGATGAAATATAGATACTTTGTAAGTTTTTATTTAGTATTCATCCAGAAAACGGCGGGAAACTCAATAAACCGGGGTGTAGCAATACTTCCTTTTGACATGTTTGAATTGTCAAATGTCCTAAATGGGTGAAATTACAAAATACATAATCTAATTTTTACACATACTAATGTCAGATTACTAATAAAGATAGGAATACTGCAAACTATCTTGCTTTCAGGATTACAAATTAAAATATTGAGAATTATGGTGGTACTGTACGAAAATGGTTTAGAGTTGCCCACATTTACGTTACACTTCAAGCATATTCGTATGAAAACATGGCCAATGTGTGTAGACTTTGCAAACATGATCTATGAAAATGCTTGAAGTACAACATCATTACTTTATTACACATACATGTGTTCAGTACTAAAACTAGTACTGCTAACATAAGCTGCGCTCGCGCAGGCCGCGCCATCAGGCGTATTCTTCATGTATTAAATGATCCTTATAATACCGAAATAGTGTGCTAGATGTCGTTACTATTGTATGAAAATCGTAACGCCATCTAACCGATAATTAGCGAATCATTTACTTTATCAATTGGCTGTGGGCAGCTATCGGTATAAACCAGGAAGGAATGTAATTAGTTCACGGTAGTAACGATAGATGGCAATAAAGTCAATTAACTGTCGCAAGATAATTAGTTTATAAGACAAAATGTACGAGGGCTCGCTCTCTTCTTCACCTGAAACTCGACCGACACGGTCGACACCCTGTACCTAGTATTAATAAAACCAAGTATTAGTAACAAGTCTTTCTCTCCGCCTATGGTCTCCACCTTAACATATGGTGACCCCGCGACTTAAATCTTAAATTATCATTATTAATTGGTGTCGATCCGTACGTAAAATCATAGCGAGGCAGCGGCCATTTTGCACTAAGCACGCGCATCGCGATTGCATTCCGGCTGCAGCACACCGCGGCGTGGTTTGCGACAACGACACTGTACACGCCTGTCTGAGGCGCTCCTGCGAGTAGGGAGATCATCAGGCAGCAAGGAAGGGCTGAGCGCGATACTGGTCTTCGCCAGCGTCAGCGCTAGCGCCCACCAAGACGCGGGCCACGTGTGTGGCACCGTATAGAAGATACCAACTTCACCAGAGAAGCGTGCCACGTGTGTGGTGCCGCGTGGGACATCGTCGACCGTACCCTACCAATCCTCCGGACCACGTGGGTGGTGCCGGGGAAAAGAAGAAGCAGCATTCAATCGATCAGGCAAGTGAGCTGGCAATTCCTTAAAATCCCAATTATCCCCCAATTTCGATTTGTAATTGTATAAATTCAAAAATGAGCGATTCCGAACATGAAAATGATAGTAATTACCAAGAATCAGTGGAACGAAAATTAAAGCAACTAAAATGCAAACGTGGCATATGCAAACGGAAGCTAACCCTTTTTAATAAATTCCTAGACCAATATGATACAAGTAATTTAACAGCCGAGGGAATTATGGACATTAAGTTAAGATTAGAGCAGTTACCATATTTGTACAAAGATTTTTCTAGTATACAGGATAGTATCGAGACGCTGTGCAGCGACTCTGATGACATCGATGTACAAGCAGCCGAGCGTGAGTCTTTTGAAAACCTTTTTTATCGACTTACCGCGATGGGCAGGGTCTTGGTGCAAGAAGAACAAAAGCCCTTAGTAAGTGAAAGTAAACCACCACCATCTTTCGGTGAGTCGATAAAATATCCAGAGATTAATCTACCCAGTTACTCGGGTGATCTGACCCAATGGCTGCAGTTCAGAGACACGTTTGATGCCCTAGTCAACCAAAGTAACTTGCAACCTATCGTCAAATATAAATACCTACGCAGTTGTTTACAAGGCGGCGCGCTGGAGGTGATTAGCTCACTAGATTTTTCAGATGAAGGGTACGCGCTGGCATGGCAAATGCTATGTGAGCGGTACAATAACCCACGACGCCTTGTATCCAACCATATGAGAGCATTGTTTGATATAGAATCAGTCCAATCAACTCCTTCGGGCCTTAGAGGCCTTAACGATAACATTTCCAAACATTTAAGATCTCTGCGCTCACTAAACGTCCCTACGGAAAATTGGGATCTAATGATTATTTATGTACTAGCAAACAAGCTAGACAGCCACCTAAGATCGAAATGGGAGAGTAGTACCGATTCAAGGAAATTGCCTTCGTTGCAGGAATTCCGAATGTTCCTGAGAAACCGAGCTGACCGGCTCGAAGCAGCAGCCGGTTCAGTAGGACAGCCGGACGTCGGCACCGACTCCAAGAAGGCCATGGTAACCACGTCCGAAGCTATCAAGGTAACCCCAAAACATATAAAAACCAATCAGTGTCCCTATTGCTCAGGTACACATTACATAAACCAATGCCAAAGATTTCGTGCGCTAACCGTCCAAGCGCGAATCCAAGCCGTAAATAGACTACGTTTAGGCTTTAATTGTTTGTCCGGGACTCACGTTTTAGCTAACTGCAGGGCCAGTACGTGTCGTTTATGCAAAGGCAAGCACCATACAATGCTTCACAAATCGAATGTGAACACGAATACCAATACACACCTACCAAAATCACCAACCGCAACATTCACCAAAGAGCAACCAAGCTCTAGTCATAGTCAAATCGAGACTACACTTAATTATAAGGCTCAAATCTCAAAACAAACACGACCGATTATTCCAAACAAATTGGTCATTCTACCAACTGCCCAAGTGCTTGTAGTGGACAAGTACAGTCAGCTGCACAAGCTAAAAGTTTAGCTTGATTCAGCATCCCAATCGAATTTCATTACTGAGAGTGCCTTCAATAGGTTGCAACTTACCAAATCAGAACACAACCTAAAAGTAATAGGTTTCAATAATAGTGTTACTAACCTAGTCAATTACGGTGACATAACATTGCATTCCTTAGATAAGAGTTATACAACCAAGTTATCTTGCTTTATTGTGCCGACAATTTGCCGAACCAACTTAAACTCATGCGAAATAAAAGATGTAAACATTTCGTCTCAATACCAATTGGCACACAAGGAATTTTATTTACCTACCGAAATAGATATGATTATCGGCGCGGAACGATTTTATGACTTGCTTTGTATTGGTCAGCACAAACTCGACTCCGGGATTACTTTGCAGAATACGCGCTTAGGGTATGTGGTAACTGGTTCCGTGCAGTCAAAACCAATAGTACAGTCAGTTCAATGTAAAATAACAATCGAAAACCAATTGCAAAAATTTTGGGAAATCGAAGAAGGTTCCGCACCGAATGTACCTTATGATGAAAAACAATGTGAGGAGATATTTTTGAATACCCACACTCGCAATTCTGAAGGTAACTTCGTAATTGAACTTCCGTTAAAATCACCACCAAGCGAGTTAGGGAAATCTAAGCACATAGCATATCGGAGGTTCAAAGTTTTAGAATCAAAGTTCCAACGGAACCCTGATTTCAAAGAAAAGTATGTAAAGTTCATGCGCGAATTTGAACAAGCAGGCCATATGATTAAATTGCAAGATATTTATGATGGCCAATGCAATTTTTTACCCCACCAGGCGGTAATCCGGGATTCAAAAACTACCCCTGTTAGGGTCGTGATAGACGCATCTTGCCGTAGTGATAACGGTGTTTCTTTAAATGATATACAATACAAAGGGGCAATAAAGCAAGAAGAACTCGTAAATATACTTTTACGATTTAGAAAATAGAGGTATGTCATAAATGCAGATATAGAGAAAATGTATAGGTGTATATATTTGAACCCTAGCCAGTATTACCTCCAATGTATATATTGGCGGGAAAATACAAACCAACGACTCCAAGTTTACATGCTGACTACACTAAGTTTTGGGCTAAAGTCAGCGCCACACGTAGCAACAAGATGTTTGTTACAATTATCACACGAAAACAAACATACATTTCCAGCGGCGGCGGAGGCCATCGCGAATCAGTTCTACATGGATGACTTCATCTTCGGAGGGGACACGGTCGATCAGGTAGCTAACACAGCCTCACAGGTGAACGAGATCCTCCGGGGGGCCAACTTCAAACTTCGAAAGTGGAAGTCTAACTCAGAAGCCATCATGAACAAGGTATCTAATTCACACACACACAAATGTCTCCAACCGAGTTTGGAGACCACACTCATAAAGTCCTTGGTTTGACTTGGTCCAGCGACACTGATAAATTAATGTATAAAATAAAGGATAACAACATTTCTAGACCAATCACAAAGAGAAAGGTACTAGGAGTGATTTCATCCATTTTTGACCCACTTGGCTTGACAGGACCGGTAATAATAACAGCAAAAATATTTATTCAAAAGCTTTTTAAAGCCAAGCTGGATTGGGACGTAGAATTAACGTCCGAGTTATTTGAAGAATGGGATAAATTCTATCGCGAGCTAAACATTTTAAACCAATTAAAAATCCCAAGATGCACTGTCATTCCCAACCATGTAAAACTCGAGATACATGGATTTTGCGACAGTAGCAATAAAGCCTATGGTTGTGTCATATACATCCGTTCAATTGACAATTTAGAAAATTTTCAAGTTCACGTACTTTACTCAAAATCAAAAGTTGGACCTATCAAACCACAGACTATACCAAATTTGGAACTTTCCTCGAGCTTACTCCTCGCTACACATGTAGACAAAGTCAAACGAGCTATGAAATGCGACATAGCCAGCGTTACTCTTTGGTCAGATTCTAGCATCGTCTTAGCCTGGATAAAAAATAGTAACCTAAACGTTTCATGTTTCGTAAAGAATAGAATAACAAAAATATTATCGCTAACTAACAAACAGGACTGGCGCTGGATTTGTTCAGAGCAAAATCCAGCAGACCAGCTCTCGCGAGGAGTAGAACCCGGCAAGTTGCAAAACAACATATTATGGTGGCACGGGCCATCGTGGTTGAGCCAATCAGCTGACACATGGCCAACCCAAAACACTAACTTAAGTGACCAGGCGTCACAGCTCAAGACCGACATAACTCACACCATGGTTGTGCGGTGTCAAGCCAATGACACAATAAAATACCTATTCCATAGGTGGTCAAGTGATAAAAAACTTACCCATGTACTTTCATACATGTTTCGATTCACACATAATACCAAGTACAAAACAAGAACAAAGTACCCTGAAAAAATGTTATCAGGGCCATTATCAGTGGATGAATTAAAACATTCAGATCACACGTTGATCAAGTATGCACAAATGGAATCATTTCCACTCGAGTATAAATTATTGCAAAACAACAAACCGGTTCCTAATAACTCGAAAATACTATCACTGCATCCATTCATGAAGGACGAGCTCATCCGCGTAGGCGGAAGAATTGGTCTGTCACACTACCCATATGACAAAAAACACCCATTCATACTTAGTCACGAACACACGTACACGAAATTGCTTATGCAAAACGCACATATACGTATGTTACACGCTGGCCCGCAGTTACTACTTTCAAGCATGCGCGAGCGCGTATGGCCGACCAAAGGTAGAATGTTAGCTTCAAAGATCGTAAACAAATGTGTTTCGTGTTTAAGATCCAATCCGAAAACAACTAATCCAATAATGGGAAATTTACCCCCCTCGAGGACTACCCCCTCACCACCCTTTAATATTACGGGCGTAGACTACGCGGGCTCATATACTATCCGAGATAGAACAGGACGTGGTTACAAGGTCTATAAGTGTTATATCGCGGTATTTATTTGTTTTGCAACGAAGGCCATTCACCTTGAATTGATTACAGGGCTGGAGTCTGCAAACTTCATTGCAGCGCTACGCCGCTTTATCGCCAGGAGAGGTAAACCGAGCGAGCTGGTAAGTGATAATTCTACCACATTTCGGGGTGCGCACAATGAAATGCTAGAGTTAAAACAATACCTAATCGATAGTTCAAATGAAATAGTATCTCATTGTGCTGACATGGGCATCAAATGGAATTTCATCCCTGTTTACACTCCCCATATGGGGGCGTTGTGGGAAAGTTCTGTTAAACTTTGTAAACATCACCTAAAAAGGGTATTAGGACGTGCACTAGTAACCTATGAACAATTTGCCACTGTATTAGCTCAAGTAGAATCCATAGTTAATTCGAGACCATTGTGTCCCTTACCTAATTCAAGTCCCGATTATCCAGTCCTTACGCCAGCTCACTTTCTAATTCAGAGGTCACTGACCTCGTTACCAGATGACGATTACGTAGACGTACCTCAAAACCGATTAACCCAATACCAACTTCTCCAACAAATCACACAGGACTTCTGGAAAAGGTGGTCTCGCGACTACATCGGCACGCTGCAGGAGCGAACGAAGTGGCGGAGCTCGCGGGGACCGAGCCTCGCTACTGGCACCGTCGTCGTGGTGAAGGAGGAGCGCCTGCCGCCGTGCGTGTGGAGGCTGGGGAAGATCGTCGCGACGCAGCCGGGCCGCGACGGCGTCACCAGGGTGGCCATCATCAAGACCGCCAAGGGGAACATCCAACGCGCGTTTAATAATTTGTGTCCCTTACCAGTAACGGGACACATTCTGTAACACTTACCTCACGTTTCGTGACATTGTTATCACTAAAGCAGATCGCCTTAATTTGCACAAAATTAAATTACCTATTCAATTTGCGCAACCTGCTTTCGTAATATCAGTATAATGATATAAATTAATGATTAAGTCTAGAATTATAGTTTATTTAAGCATACTTACTTACCTATTGTTAAAACTTAGATAACATTTACCTATTTTCATAAGTACCTATCCCAAATAAAACTTAGTCACTTGGTTGTTTCATTGGAAATGAAATATCTATAAAATTACCTAGGAATGAGCATGACTTTGACCTTCTTATGAACCGATAATAATAGTGTCAGAGCTCCGCCCATTCTTAGATTAAAAGCCTATTCTTTGAAGTACCTATTTACTGCAAAATAGTTACTTCAACGGGTGGCAGAATATGTTCAGTACTAAAACTAGTACTGCTAACATAAGCTGCGCTCGCGCAGGCCGCGCCATCAGGCGTATTCTTCATGTATTAAATGATCCTTATAATACCGAACTAGTGTGCTAGATGTCGTTACTATTGTATGAAAATCGTAACGCCATCTAACCGATAATTAGCGAATCATTTACTTTATCAATTGGCTGTGGGCAGCTATCGGTATAAACCAGGAAGGAATGTAATTAGTTCACGGTAGTAACGATAGATGGCAATAAAGTCAATTAACTGTCGCAAGATAATTAGTTTATAAGACAAAATGTACGAGGGCTCGCTCTCTTCTTCACCTGAAACTCGACCGACACGGTCGACACCCTGTACCTAGTATTAATAAAACCAAGTATTAGTAACAAGTCTTTCTCTCCGCCTATGGTCTCCACCTTAACAACATGCTTGACTTCAAGCATATATGTCGTGGGGAGTTAGCGTAACACGTTCTGCCAGTTCCAGTACCTTTAATATGCAGTGCTCCCTGCAGCCGCGCCCGCAGCTCCGCCTGGCTGCGCTGCACTTGCAGCTTGAAGTCGCTCGCGTCCCGCAGCCGGCGCACGCACACCTCGCAGATACCACACTTCTCGTAACTCGATATAATTGGCTGCAAGCAAGTAATCACATAACTGGTAAAACTGTAACTCGTAGCTTCATCAAGCGGGTCACTGGTGTCATAGTGTATAATACAAGTACGCTTTATTGCACACCAAGAGAACAATACAAAACATAAAACTTAAATGTAACTTATAAGCAACTATATCTTCCAGACATGTTTTTGGGAGCACAAATGCCAGATTGACTAGGTGGCAAAAAGTAACTTGGATTTATTCAACCTTTTCTCCGCCCAACATGGCCATTCACGTCATCGGAAAATCGTGCCATTCGTGCCCCAACGCCAGAGCCTTAAACATACCAAACATTATAAAAGAGTTCTAGAAGTGGTTTTTTATTGGTTTTCGGTCGTCATTTGCCATAAAATCCATTGCCATACTAATATTATAAATGGGAAAGTGTGTGTTTGTTTGTCCGTCTTTCACGGCAAAACGGAGCGACGAATTGACGTAATTTTTTAAGTGGAGATAGTCGAAGCGATGGAGAGTGACATAGGATAGTTTTTATCACCGAAATCATCCCCTACGGGGTGAAATGGGGGGGTAATAGTTTGTATGGAGCTGTGATATGAACGAGTTCCACGCGGACGGAGTCGCGGGCAGAAGCTAGTAAATGTATAATTAATACATTATGTTACGATGTGATAACTACTCTTCCATTTCCTAACTCGCCGCTATCGACGCTCGGCGCGGGCACTGTGCGCCCGGGCTTAACAAACGTCGCGCGTTCCCGCTTTCGAAAATACCCGGAAGGGCTCGAAAACTATTTTACAGGAAGCAAAAAACGTAATCTCTCCCCAAAATATTACTTCCTTAATTTAAACAATACTTTTATCTTGGATTTTATTAATAAACGGTTATCTCTTCAAAAATATGAAAATAACTTCGTCACTTATGCGGTTTTGGTAAAAATATTGGCAGTTCATTTATTTTTGTGTAAAAACAATTTACATTTTATACTAAACATAATTATTGAATTTACGAAAACCTTTTTATTACAAGATGTATGCGATCTAAATTATACATAAATTTATAAGAGAATACAATTATATTGTACTATAAGTTCCTTAGAGCTGAGTAATTCCATTTTACAAATACAGAGGGGTAGTTTTGGGCATACGGGTCATTAATTAAACAATGTCTACCGCACAATTGTTACAAACGAACATAATCATACCAATGACTCGATTTCGTAAAATATGTCTGTTACGTTGTTTTTGTAAACATCCCTTCAATTGACGTTACATTCCTTAATAATGGGCAGATGGCCTACCGCGAAACGAAAACGAACTTCGTTTGTGTATGTAAGTCTCAGTCGCACTTGCTAGTTCGAGCGACAGAGAGGGAGATAGTCGAACGAAGTTCGTTTTCACTTTGCGGTAGCCCCTCTGAAGTATCATGTTTCAAAAGCGGCAAGACATAATTTACATAACTTATGATTCATCTTCAATTGGTCATCATCGTTCAGCCATCATTCAATTCATCTATTAAAAAACTAAAGGTTTTTTATTTAACTCATTGTATGTTTGAGAAAAGCACTATACACACCTCAACTGGAACTAGATTGCCTGCCTCATACTATTATCTATAAGATGCGCCATTCTCAAATAAATGTCTCAAAAGTAAAGAATTTCCCAGCTGTTAAACATTGTAGGTAATACTTATTTACATAATAGCTGTTCTATCAATCTTGTGGTCTGTATAAAAAAAAAAATTAATTAAGTATTAGTAGCATTAACTTTTGTAATTGCAATGACATTGTATTCACATTATTCTGTCCTACTGCAGTTTTATAAATAACTAGCTGCCCGGCCTGGCTGCGCACAATTATGTTGTTATCAGTTCTTTTTAAATAATAATTATTTCTTTTTACAAAATGAATATAATGTGTTATATTATTATAATAGTAGTGACATCATTGCGTTAATTTTTTTTATGTTACATTTTTATTTTGTATGAAAAAAGTTTTTTTGTATGTTTTTGAAAATAATAATTGATTTCATTTTTTTATAATAAACCCTATTTTCAATACCATTGGACGCTAAAATAATATAGCCCGCCTAAATCGGTCAAATCTACATATGTGCGATGTCCAGATGGTCTCCTCCACAGGTCGCATTTCTAAATCAATTCTCGTGAAATTTTAGGAGCAGGTTTGTTAATTATATTGACTTTCTTTGTAAAGTCACTTTGACGAAGAAAAAAAAAATCTACAACTCACAGAGCCACTAGTAGTCATCATCATCATATCAGCCGAAAGACATCCACTGCTGAACATAGGCCTCCCCCAAAGAGTGCCAAGTGACTGGTCCTGCACCACCTGCATCCAGCAGACTCCTCCTTAGACAGTTGTAAACTGGTGCCCTTAATAAAATTCCCCGCTTAAAGGGGGGGACTTCTTTAGTGTGTCATATTTATTTCTTTTATAAAAAAAATATAATGCAATGCGATCATGAATTAATCAGATATCAATCATCATCCTAGAGTTATTGATGTGAGTGCCTTAAACAAGCCCAGGGTCCGCTTTGATGCCTAATCCCAAGATTTTCAATAAGCATTAGTTTAGATAAAGAATTATCAATATCAACCAAATATACCAAACAAACTAACATAACATATTTACGTGTATTTCAAAGCAGTCCTTTAGCATGTTCCCGTATACCTCTGTTTTACCCAAACGCGTGTACGACATCTTCAAATATTTGTCCGGAGGCCGCAGCAGGCAACAGCAACACGAATTATTTATTTCCATTGCGAAGTGATTTTACTGCACCCTAAAATCGAAATAAAGGTAACATTAATCAATGTTCATAGGTACACAACACAAAACACGAAAAAGAAGGTATGAATGATGATTTCTGATTCTTTCTTTATTATTTACTTACACTTAAATATACCTATTGTTCTCTGTTTTAACTTGTTAAGAAGAAGGCGCTTCAGTCAATCACAATTCTTTGCACAGACTAATAAAAAGATACTGAATCTTTGTACATTATGTTATCATTATAAAAGACAAATGAAAGCGTCGAGGCTTTGCCAGAGTCAGTAAGCGTATAAACATCGTATAAATTAACTACGAAAAAAAAAAATGGTATGGCTAACGATTTCGCTCATAGAAGTCGTCGCGTCGCGTCGTGTGTTTTTGACAAGTTTGGTTTGATAGGTGACAGTGACATTGACAACTACAGCCGTCTACGGTCACTCTACGGTCTACGTGGGTCTACGCCCACAGGATGAAATTGTCTATGATTGTTGGAACCGCGCATCCGACAACCCCACACACGGATCTACCCGATTCAAAGTTTTTGTTTCTATCTAAAAAAAAGTCGCGAAAGAGCAAAATTAAAGTTAATTTTCAAACTAAAACTGCGTGGTGGGAATAGGAGACGCCACACAAGCGAAATCGGCAGAACTGCCAAGCCAGGTTACAGGAAATCTAGTATGGAGTAACCTTGATTTGGCTTGGCGCCGTGCTTCCGACACGTATCCACACGTAGTGGTTATATTCTCTTTGTCCACATGGGCCGAATCACGCGGCGGCCTGCCTCCATGTAGTCCTGCCGTAATCGGCTCGTGTAGCATCTCCTTATACTCAATATTCTCTTTGGTTGTAGTCATGTTGTAGTTGACATACTAAAGGTGCTTACACACCAAGCCAACGAATGGCTATGTATCTCACTCTAGCAAATAGCTGTCACATAAATGCTTCGCATTCGTTGGTCGTTCGTTTGCTCAGTGTGCACCCACCATAATATAACCGTTTTACATAACAATAAAACGATTATTATATGCCGAGAGAAAACACAGCGTCGCATTATGAAGAAGCAATGTGCCAACTCACCTGTTGTCAGATTAATACTCACGATTCCTGAACGGATCTTTGCTTTCTGAACGTGTTTTGTCTGTCAACGTCACCACTAGGCGGGAAGCTGGCTCCGACCTGTCATTCATAAATAAGAGTGTAATATACTGAGATAGATCGGCAACTTCAAGCCGTCAACTGTCACCGCTAGTGCTGCCATCCAGTTTCCTCGCCCCTTAACTAATTTCACCATATACATATGCATAACCCAATATATATACATATAGCACCCGGTTCGTTCGTAGCTCGAGATTTTTAAATTATTATTTGTTTTTCGGCGGGAAAAATCTTTCCGCGCCGAAAACGGGAATATTTCTGGGAACAGGTAGTTATGGAATCAAACAATAAATAGATTTAAGAAAAGTACTTTAATATTGTCCTAATAAAGGTAAATATAGATTTTTTATATATAATATTCACAAATGTCTTCAAATTAAGTTAAACCTATCTTCATTTACAATCTTGTATATGAAGATAGGTTTCTAATATGGGAGATCAGAGTTTTTTTTGACTGCGAGTCGACTTTTGCTCTTTAAGTTCATAACAATACAATAATCAAAACACCTGGGGCCCGTTTCACGAAGCTACACATTACTCCATTGATGAGCTTCTTTTAGATAGAGAAAAAAATGGTGTTTGTTGTAGTTTTTAGGTATGTCACAGCTTACTGTATTTTTTACTCTTTTGTAATCTATTATGTAACCTGTGTCAGAAATAAATATTTACTTACTTAACTAATACTACTTGCAAGCGAAAGTCTCTTTCCATCAAAAGGTATTGAAAAGAGACTTCCGCTTGAAATTTAAGAAAAGTTGTAGTATCGTGAAACGGGGCCCTGAGCTTCGCTTTGTAAATTATACAATCTAAAATTACTCACAAAAATGAATCCAATGACAAACATTTACAATTTGTAGAAATGTAGGTACAATTTGACTAGCAATTAGTCCTATAATGTGCAAATATTAGATAAAACTTGTCAGATTGCATTATTTCCTAAACAGGAACCAGCTCGTTTTTTGCAAAACGCTACTTTATAGCTAATTGACTAGCTTGTTTCGCAAATTAAGTTAAAGAAACACATTACTTTTAAAAATATGATTGGGTTTAGATTACCACGTTTTTTTCTTCACTCCCCATAATGAATATTTTCTCTTCTTGATATAAATATTCACTTCATTGAAGTTGATATAAATATCGGAAAGTGTACTTTAAACGGAATCGTAGGAAATTACAAAATGTTTTATGATTAGATAACAACCGACTTTACCAACAGAAGCTGCGTAAACCCTTTTGAATACTTCTTCCGTATAGCTACTAAGCTCCTAACTGGATATTTTTGATCGGTCGTATACAAAACGCCTTAATTCATAGTAATTTGGACGTTGTAGAAACTTAAATCACTAAATTTTCAGTAACGCTGGGTCCAGGTAATAACAGCTTTCGTCTCAATAATGTAACATACAAAAATTAATTGATAACTTTGCTATAACGAAAAAATGGACTGAGACCACAGTGATCATGATGCTTTGATGAAAGCAATGTGTAACAAAATGGATAATAATAACGAGTACCTAATCTTATCTACACTAATATAATAAAGAGTATGTTTATTTGATAGTTTGTGTCTAGAGCGTTATCCTCGGAACGACTACTACCTTTGGGTTAAATATCATTGCTTGAAATCTTTAACAGACCTCGTGCCAGAGCACGGTTTTGAAAACAAAAACTTTTAGTATAATTCGCCGTGCCAATCAAACTGGCGAATATACAATTGACAATACACTGCTTATATTATATTTTACTAATATAACAGGAGCATGTTTACGGATGTATTAAATTTATAATAACAAATTAAACGTAGCTATTTATACTTTAGCCATTTGGGTTTTTTTGGCTGCTACTAGCTATATGATGCTGGCTCTACTTCCCCAGTTTGGTGGCTCCAAATATGAGCAAGATGACATTCCGCTGTCCCCTACCTCTCTCACTAGGGTGTAATATTCTACAGTAATAAATTTAAAACATAATTTACTTAAAATAATAAATTGTTTGCGAGGCGTCTCACAGACTGGCGGGGCCTGGCCGCGGCGGTCAATAGTAAACTTGTTCAGCTGTCATATTTACTTTTGACCGCCACCGATGGCCACGCCCGTGTGATTCAGGCCGTAAAGGAACCAAAGACATGTTATGTTAGCGGAGGCTTTTTCCAGGGGTCTATACTTGAATATTTGTAACTATAGGGTACTGAGGGCCTACCGCGAAACGCGCGGGCGCGCTTTTCGCGGTAGCCCCTCTGGGGTTGTATACGACACTCTTTTTGTTTCCCTAAAAAAACAACAGTATCGGCTAAAGCAGCTTCGATGGCGTAGAAAATTATAAGGACAAAGATACTCGACTCGCGTCAACCTATAACAGATATATCTTGACCTTATAGTTGAAAAACAAACAGTGTTACGGAAAATTCAATCCGCTATAAAAAACTTAAGAAGTCTGTTCGAATACGACACTACTACATACAACAGGTGACTTTCTTAAGTTTTTCACCTATACTTATTCTAGTTTGATGGGGTATATACATGTCATGATTTGTCAGCCCCAATTTATCAGAAGCTGACTAATTGCTATCGTCTGTGGTATTATGTTGCGCTGCTGATCCAACTGTCAAACGAGTTGTACTGAGAAATTGTATGCACATGTGGTCGGATTGTTACATCTCTCACATAATCTGTATGCCCCATTATTAAAGTCATAACGTGGGGAGGAGTTCATTTTCGTGTGCCTTTTGTGTGAGACGAGTAGTTTAGTATTTAATTTACAGTAGGGTTATTCATGATTAGACATCAATAATAATAAAGAACCTTAAAATATCATCACGGGCAAAATTTAAGAAAAAAAACGTAATATTCGTTGAATTTTTACAGGCGTATCGTATGTTATAAGGAAAGCGCCAACTATGGCTAGTTAGTTAGTGGTGCCAAGCTTCAATCAAAATGGACGTTGTTGAATGGCGTATTCTCGGTTTTCGCAGCGACCTCGACGTGTTGAGAGCGTTGGCCAGTAGTGTTTCCAGGATGAAGTGCGATGCTGTCTCATCGACGAGCTGACATTGTCTGCCTGGAAAACATAATATTTCATTTCTTTTACAGTGTCCAGCGATGATGCTAGTTGATAGGGGTGTAGACACTAAATAAAATATACAATATTAGTGTCATATTTTCTCGAAAAAGGATTAAAAATGTAGTCAAATGGAGAGAAAATCAAGTACCTTTTTCGCAAAAGCAACTTCATATGAAACGATGACGGTTTTAGTTTGTGACTTCACTAACAGACGGCTCGCTCTGCGGCAGCTTCGCGTATTGTTATTGTGACGATACACATTGTTTGCGTTTTCTCTCTCTAACAAGCAATATTTTTATAACGGTTGTAGCTTCGCAATTCTTTGAGATAGGTATCGATCTGAATGGGATTTTCATCACCAGGCATTTTAGAGCCTACACCCGTATTGGGTAGTTTCTTAGTGATAAAATTCACAACGTAAACTGTTGTGAAGTGAGGAATGCCTACCTGCGATTTTCCCATACAAACAAAAAATTAAAAAAATGAGTTAAATATTATAATACCTGGTGTCTCCTCGGTTTTCAAGCAGGGACCTCGACGTGCTGAGAACTTAATATGTCAGTTATAGGTATTTGCATTCCAGCAAGAGTCTAAAGCAGTTTCATCGGTCGACTGACATCCCCTGTCTATAAGGCTGCAAAATAAAACATAGATGAAAAATCCGGCCAAATGCGAGTCGAACTTGCTCACCAAGGGTTCCGTACCTTTGACTAAAAAAAACTTTGTTGGCTCCCCCCTTAAATATTTATTTTATGCTGTTTTTTTAGCATTTGTTGTTATAGCGGCAACATAAATACATCATCTGTGAAAATTTCAAATGTCATAACTATCACGTTTCATGAGATACAGCCTGGTCACAGACGGACAGACAGACAGACATACGGAAGGACAGCGGAGTCTTAGTAATAGGGTAGGTTAGCTTAGGTTAGGTTAGTCCGTCTGGGTAGGGTCGGGCCGGAGCGCATTCTATTACATGCAAAGGAATTTGAACCGTATATACAATAATTACATTTCATATTTGAATGCATCGTGCATCCACTGCAAAGCGGCAGCTACCGACGCGGTCGGTGGGGATTGAAATATGAATTGGATCTACTGTACAGACCGTTCAAATTCCTTTGCATGTAATAGAATGCGCTCCGGTCCGGCCCGTTTGGTGAGAATCGTACATAGTAGAAATGTTAATATACATTTTCGATATATTATTTCAAGTACCGAAAATGTGGATACTTTACTGCTCCCACGAAGAATTCTTAAAAAATAAAGGGTGGGCTGTTTGTGATTTTTCTTGTGTCCGTAGTGTCCGCAGCGTCTACAGGTGACGGAGACTACTTACTACCAGGTAGGCCGTGTGACAAATAATTAAAAAATGCTATGCTGCAATTGTATGTTTAGTTTCATAGCCTTCTACAATAACCTATCGCTATAGACAAAGATTAAGCTAGATACCCAACTATATTATTGAATAGTAGATAAATATGTCACATCTCTACTTTTTACGAGCTTTTATTTAACTTGCAATGTAAGTGTGGAACCTTGCAACTCAATTTTTAAGCAGATATTTTTTTTATACCACGTCGGTGGCAAACAAGCTTACGGCCCACCTGATGGTAAGTGATTATCGTAGCCTATGGACGCTTGCAACTCTAGGGGTGTTACATGCGCGTTGCCGACCCTTTAAGAATTCTTCAATCTTAAACCGAAATTTTGGGTTTAAGTATACTTAGTTTGGATAACAATTCAATATTATGCTACCATCGAGCTGATCTGATGATGGAGACAGAAGGTGGCCATGGCAATTCAGGACTTAACAGACGTAACCCCGTTGAGTCGGGGCTCTTTAGAATCTTCTCAACGAGTAGTACCTAAATGACAGTATAAATACAGACAGTACAGTACAATACAGTACAGTTGCCAATAAATGCTTGCACTAATAACTACTACTTTTCTATGCTATGAATCATCCATCAAGGAGAAATCGACACGGAAATGTATATATCTATGGGACTTGGAAGTTTTCACGGACCAAGGCGAGTGCGTCATAAAGACATTGACATAATTTGAAGCAGCTGAATTGCCACTCAGTAATACAATACCTTACTGTTACGCGATAATGGCGACAAGTTAGCCAATTCTAATATAGGAGTCCTTTTAAAAAGGAAGAAATGTCACGAAAATTACTCCACAAGTAAGGCAGTAAATTTACGCAAACGAGAAAAGAACTTTTTGAGAGATAAACATGGTTTTTTCATGTCCTGCTGTATGTCTTGCGGTTTCAGTGTTTCGGATTTTCAAAGTTCGTCCTTCACACCGCCCGCGAGGCCACGCTGGCCGGGTGAAACCCCGTTCGGGGAAACCCGGCTAGCGGCCTGCGAGCGAAGCGGCGCCTGAGACCATCTTGGTATTCGGTCTTCAGTTCAAGATATGCAGACGGGCTGGGCCTTCTTTCAATAAAAGCCACTTAGTCTTCTTGAACTAAGTAGACGTTCATTGATTTCGCTAAACTTGATTCGAGTAGCTTTGTTTTGCAAGTGTCTACTCAAATTCAGTCGGAGCCGTCAACTTACACGACCAACTTTTTTAAAAATAACAGCGTACAAAGAAATACTTTCAAGAATTACGACCAATACTTCAAAACAGAGGGAAGACATCCGGAGAAATCGGTAAACGCTGATGTCTATATGGACCCTTTCTATACTCATCCACAATACCAAGATATTTCTTTCTGTTAGATGGTGATTACAAGAGGCTACCTCACCCGCCTACTAATATTGTTTGAAAGTTTGGATCAATCACACAAAAAAGAACTTGATGGACTTTGATGAAATTAAGCACACATACAGCCTATACTTGTACCCAGGATTAGGACATAGGATACTTTTCTATGCTATGAGTCATCCACCAAGGAGAAATCGACACGGAAATGTATATATATGGGACTTGGAAGTTTTCACGGACCAAGGCGAGTGCGTCATAAAGAAGACATAATTGGAAGCAGCTGAATTGCCAGTATTGCCACTAAGTATCTAAATATATAAAAGAAGAAACTGACTGACTGACTGACTGACTGACTGACTGACTGACTGACTGACTGACTGACTGACTGACTGACTGACTGACTGACATATCAACGCACAGCCCAAACCGCTGGGTCTAGAGATTCCAAATTTGGCACGTAGGTTCCTTATAAGGTGTAGGGGAGCACTAAGAAAGGATTTTTCAAAATTCACCCTCTAAAGGGGTGAAATGGGGGTCCAAAGTTTGTATGGAGGATACATTATTTATTGAACTAGAGACTTGAAACTTTGCAGGAAGATTACTTATTAGAATACAAAAAAAGCACTTTCAGCGTTTTACAAAATTCCACCCCTAAGGGGGTTAAATAGGGGTGCAAAGTTTGTATTCAAAACTACTGGGACTACAAACTTGAAATTTACACCAGACCTTCCTTTTATGACGTAGGCAAGGGATAAGACGGGATTTTTGGAAATTCTATCCCTAAGGGTGTTAAATAGGGGTGCAAAGTTTGTATGGGTGAAACATTATTTTTTGTACTAGAGACTTGAAACTTTGTAGGAATATTACTTATTAAGATACAAAAAAAGTTCTTTCAGCGTTTTACAAAATTCCACCCCTAAGGGGGTTAAATAGGGGTGCAAAGTTTGTATTCAAAACTACTGAGACTACAAACTTGAAATTTACACCAGACCTTCCTTTTATGACGTAGGCAAGGGATAAGACGGGATTTTTGGAAATTCTATCCCTAAGGGTGTTAAATAGGGGTGCAAAGTTTGTATGGGTGAAACATTATTTTTTGTACTAGAGACTTGAAACTTTGTAGGAATATTACTTATTAAGATACAAAAGAAGTTCTTTCAGCGTTTTACAAAATTCCACCCCTAAGGGGGTTAAATAGGGGTGCAAAGTTTGTATTCAAAACTACTGGGACTACAAACTTGAAAATTACACCAGAACTTCTTTTTATGACGTAGGTAGGGGATAGAACAGGATTTTTGGAAATGCTTTTTTTTTTTTATGTGATAGGAGGCAAACGAGCAGGCGGATCACCTGATGGTAAGCGATTGCCGCCGCCCATGGGCACCTGCAACACCAGAGGTGTTGTGAGTGCGTTGCCGGCCTTTAAGATGGGAGTACGCTCTCCCTAAGGGGGTGAAATGGGGGTCCAAAGTTTGTATGGGGGAACATTATTTATTGAACTGGAGACTTAAAACTTTGTAGGAGGATTACTTATTGATACCAAAAAGGTACTTTCGGCGTTTTATAAAATTCTACCCCTAAGGGGGTTAAATAGGGGTGCAAAATTTGAATTAAAAACTACTGTATCTAGAAACTTGAAATTTACACCAGATTTTCCTTTTATGACATAGGCAAGGGATAAGACAAGATTTTTGGAAATTCTGTCCCTATGGGTGTTAAATAGGGGTGCAAAATTTGTATGGGATAAACATTATTTTTTGTATTAGAGACTTGAAACTTTGTAGGGATATTACTTATAAAGATACAAAAAAAGTTCTTTCAGCGTTTTAGAAAATTCTACCCCTAAGGGGGTCAAATAGGGGTGCAATGTTTGTATGAGGTAAACATTATTTATTGAACTAGAGACTTGAAACTTTGTACGAAGATTACTTATTAGCAAACCCCGGATGACGGGAGCAAAAATGCACTTGTCACTAGTGCTTAGTTAAATATCGACTATTCTATCGACATCCATACGAACAAATTATTGAATCAGAAATTTATAGATCAAACTTATTATCTTACATGTCAGGTTGTTACACAATATTAGGTACATCAGGTAAGTATAGATACCATTTCAGTCAACTAATTAGATTGGTACTATAACTATATCATACTCACGGGAACGATTTAAATATTTTGAATGATCTAAAATGGATAAACAGTGATTTGACAATAATACCTAGTACAATAAAACAATTACAAAATCAAAATTTAAGCCTGGAAGCCAGTTTAAATATAGTACACAAGTTGAAAGTGCACTTGTCAAGATTACGGTTACATCCTCAAGGTAAAGTTATTCACAACAAGTATCAGGATGTGTTGAAGAAAAACGTTGGCTTTTTAACTTTAAACATCTTAAATAATTTGATATCTGGTAAAGAAGTGGAAGCGTTGTACAGAAGAAATCCATAACCACTATGAATTATTTAATTTTGCTCCGATTACTACAGTAGATTTAGAACGGTCCTTTAGTTGGATGAAATGGATTTTATCACCAAGGCGAAGGAGTTTAAAATCAGAAAATTTAGAAAAAATGTTAATTGTATATTACGAAAACTATATAAAATACTGAAAAAATACAAACATTTCGTTTTAATTTTATTTTCAACAACAATTAATACTTCTGCATATCATGGCGGTAGTCCAGTAGGTACATCTTGCTTTTTATCGACATCGATTTAAATGATATAAAATGTGTGTCCTCGCACTATAAAGCTGTCAACGCATTTTTGCTCCAGCCATCCGGGGTTTGGTTATTAGGATACAAATATAAATATCCTTAGCGTTTTTAAAATTCCACCCCTAAGGAGATTAAATAAGGGTGCAAAGTTTGTATTCAAAACAACTGGGACTACAAACAAGAAATTTACACCAGAACTTCCTTTTATGACGTAGGCAAGGGATAAGACGGGACTTTTGGAAATCCTATCCCAAAGGGGGTTAAAAAGGGGTGCAAAGTTTGTATGGGAGAAATATGATTTTTTGTACTAAAGACTTGAAACTTTGTAGGGATATTACTTATAAAGATACAAAAAAAGTTCTTTCAGCGTTTTAGAAAATGCTACCCCTAAGGGGGTTAAATAGGGATGCAGTGTTTGTGGAGGGGAAACATTATTTATTGAACTAGAGACTTGAGACTTTGTAGGAAGATAACTTATTAGGATACAAAAAAAGTAATTTCAGCGTTCTATAAAATTCCACCGCTAAAAGGGTTAAATGAGGGTCCAAATTTTGTATAAGGGAAACTTATTTTTAGCTACTACGTACTTAAAACTTTGTGGACAGATTACTTATTAATTTACAAATAAAGTGCTTTCAGCGTTTTTGAAATCAATTACACCTAAAGGGGTTAAAAAGGAGGTCCAAAGTTTGTATGGAGAAAAAAGATTAGTTATTTTATTCGAGAATTTACAGGATAATTCCTAACGATAAATGAGTAAACAAGTGTTTCCGGTTTTTTGAGAATTCAACCCCTAAAAGGAGACATGTGGTGACAAAATCTGAAAATCAACATCGGCATCTATTGTTTCTATGGTTTATCGGGTCGCTGATTAGGAAAACAACAACGATTTTACATTCCAACGTGTCGTCTAAATATCAATATGGGCGTTGTTATAACGGTTTTTTGGGACGTTAATAACGAAAATCACATAGATTTTGAAATGTAATGTTGTGGACATGAAAATTCATGAAAATATTTGTGCCAAATTGCAATTCAATCGGTCCAGTTTTTTTCGTAGCAAATCGGTTGTAACAGACGGACTGACAGACAGCTACACGTGATCCTATAAATAAGGGTTCTATTTTTGCTTTTGAGGTATGGAACGAGACCCGCATTATATAGGGTTATAGGTTTTAAAGTTTGTATTCGGTGCCATCTCGATCGTCAGCAATCGGTACCTAGGCGAGTGCGGGCGGCGCGGCGGGACGGGAGGGTAGGAGACATTGGGAAAGTGCCTGCATCCGTAATAAGTACATTCAAGGTGCTGCACGAAGATCTGCTTACTTTTAATATGTTAAGCATTTTGGCCGCCGTTAAATTAAAACAAATTTTTGGGTATTTATTTTAAATACTGGTTCGAAAAGCATACAAAAAAAATCTTAGGAAACAAGCCTATAGCAATGTCCAGGCCACAAATTTGACTTAACATTCGTGGAGATATTTTGGTATTTCAACATTAATGTTCATGAACATAAAGTAGCTTTTATTCCAGAGGACAGATTCTCCTTAATCATGATTGTAAATTTAATAACAGAAATACGTACATACATGCATACATTGACGCCTTTATTCCCAAACGGGGCAGGCAGAGCACATGAACTTTATGTTCCAGAGCCACTTTTAGCATAAATGTGGGTATAAAAGATCGACAAAAAGTGATATTGCTTAGGTTGTTAGCCCATCACCCACAACACACTTCAACCCTGCTCTCTTAATCGACTTTTACGACACACACGGGAAGAAAGAGGGTGGTGAAATTCTAACCTGCCACCACACGGGCATAAATATAATAGTAAATAAAAATTAATTTACCATAATGGGTTATGACGAAGGGTTATTAGTAGGGGAAGTTAGTAGTAGTAGGTTAGTAGACGGCGTAGCAATTCAACAATTATTGGAAAATTACTTTTACTACGCGGGCGAAGCCGCGGGCAAAAGCTAGTCTAAGTATATAAGGCAGAAATGCCACAAGATTGTGAAGAGTGAGGCAGAAAATTTACGACCTTTTTTTATGTTTTAAGAAATAATTGTTTGCTCTCTGCTTCATGTAATCATCCTCATCCCAAAATGTCGTGGTTCCCGATAGAATTTGATTAATTTCCCTGCACCAATTATTCAAAAAGAAAACAATGCTTCGTTTTAAAATCAACGTAGAAATTAATTCTTTATGATTCGGGCATTTCACAAAATTTGAGTGTATGTGTACTCTACTTATTAATTCAATATATTCCGTGATTTTCTTCACATGACTGGATGTTTTTAGAATTTCGATAGTTATGTGCTCTACTTGACAGAAAAAATCAAATACTTCACGAGTTGGATAGGACAACCAGGTTTTGTCCTTTTTGTATTCCTTGATTTGGATAAAGGAGTGGAATTCCTCAATACCGTCGCTTTCCAAATCATTTTTGCAATTTTCACAATGTTTATACACCTTTTTTTTCAAACATTGAAGCCAACCACTGCAATACGCTATTGCTGCACATTTTTCTTTAGACATAACGGAATCATCTGTAATAAGATTTTGTGTGTCAATTGGTGTTATATCCATATGCCTATCGAAATGGTCAAATACTGTTTGTTCTTCTGGGGCTGGTTCAGAAATATTATCTGTGAGGAAAAATTTTAAAGACTGCAGACAGGAATCCTCGTCTTCTTCGCAATTAGAACCCACGGAATGAGGGGACGTTAGGTTGCCTATAAGCAAAGCTTTATAGGACGTCATAAACGCACATGCGCTAGGCATTACGTTTCTCAGTCCGTGAGCGCGAATCGAACCAAAGAAGTTCTCCAACGGATCCTGGTTGAAGTGGCGCAGCAATAGCGAGTTCAAGCCCAAAGAGTGTAAAAATTTGGTTACTTCCTGAAACGCCTCAATTGTCTTTATCCAACTCGTGATGGACGGTACGACACTTTTAGTGCCACTTGCAGTTACATATTTCATAGATTTTAAAATAGGTAAGCTTTTATACCATAATTTGTGGTGGGGCGACCGCGGCGTTACAGCAGACCGATATATTTTCTCCCCAACAGGCTTACTGAAACTCCCGTTGACAGAGTCGAAGAGTTTGTCAAAAAAAAGGAGAATGTCTGCCGTATCCATACTTTCTTTCGGGAGATGTCCAGTTCCTGTAATTGAAGAAGTATATACTATAATACCCATTCACACACTGCAAATAATACTACTTGACCCCACGGCTTCGCCCGGATATTATAAAAAGCCCGGGCGATACCACAATTAATAAAATAGAGCAGACACTTCTGAAGGTGCACATGTACATCGAATAGAGTCACTTGCATACAAAATTACAAACAGTCTCTTGGTATTATAAAATGTAGATGAAGTGGCTAGCGGTTACTCTAGCTAGAGCAGCGGTCGGCAACAGGCAGCCCGCGAGCCTCTTAGGCTATTTTGTATATATACGGGTACATTTTGCCTAACAAACTCATAGATTATTAACAAGTGGGGCCCGCGTCCATTTCGTTTGTTACTATGTAGACCTTGGCTGCTAAAAGATTACCGACCGGTGAGCTAGATAGCGTTAGGCTGGCTGATATAGCGAACGAATTAAATTTTTTTTTGAGCAATAAAGTTATAATAAATAATTTATTTCGAATGATGCGATGTGATAATCATCTTAATTCAAGATGATATCTGTGTAATTCAAGATATTGACGGTCTTCCTAATTATTATTTTAATTCAAGTTATATTTTCTCTGTGTGCAGTGTAGTAGTTCGAAAAGTTAGTAAATTAAACATGTATAAAATGTTAAATATTATGTTGCAAAAACAATCTAACACTAACCTGCCATGTAGCCCATTGCGATGCCCACATTTTGACTGAAGACTTGGGTGCAGTACTTCACTCTCATCTTCGGAATAAGGTTCGGCATTATATGCTGCGCAGTTACTTTGTTAATTAGACGAACTCCTTTGTAGCCCGGACCTCTTCTATACAATGCCTCCAGGTGCGCCCATTTTGCTCTTTTTGGTTTGCCTTCCATTACGTATTCTAAATCTTTGGTCAGCATATTATTCCTAATTCCTTTCATCAGATGTGGTGGATCATAAATGGGGTAGATTTTCTGATCTTCAAGTTCAAAGTAACCACCTTTATATATTTTATTTTCTCTCAAATAGTTACCCTTTGTCTCATTCATAAGAGCATTGACGGCAGCCATGTTGGTCGCCCCTTGGTCGCACACCGTACTAATAACGCGCAGGCCAGTGGCCATGACTTTTTTAATGACCACTTCTATGAGCTTCTTCAATTCAACAGTTTTAGTTGTCCCCGCGCAAAACGTAAAAGCCACTGGCTGCTTAAATTTTTTTATAACACCCCGGACCATGAATACCAGGACATGGTCACAAAATGCGTTGTCTCTGGAAAATCCGTTGTCGACGAAACCAGTAATAAGGTCCTTGCTCTTGTCAAAGTTGACATGGGGGGCGATCGCCATCTCATCAAATATGACGCTACATAGTTTGTGGTGGCTGGGCATTTTATCCACTCTCTTTTTCAAATGGTCGAACAGGGCATCGTTTATACCTGGGAATAAACTAACCTTCTGCAAAATTTTGTCTAGGGTTCGGCGTTTCGGCAAAATGCATATTTTTGATAGAAGTTTATATGCTTTTGGGGATGGATTATATACAGACAGCGCCAGTATTTTCTCGTCTAATGAAAATCTTCGCCCTCTAGGTCTTTTTCCAAATTGCGAAATCTGCATTTGGAAAAAAGTTTTCGCCGCAGGTGACATTTTTTTGCTGACGATCTCAAATGCCGACGTTTTAATTATTTTGTTCGCCAATATCAGTTTGGTTTTTAAAATGTTCTTTGAATGTTGGCACCTCTTTAATGTGTTTTTTGTCAGTTTTAATGTGTCTCTCAATTCACGCTCAATTTTCGTTATGGGCTTCGATAACAGACGTTGCTTTGATCCTGAAAGTATGCATAGCTGTAAAATCCGTTGGGTTGGTTGTAAAAAACTTTAACCAATTTTTTTTTTCAATAATTGATTTCGAAATCATGTAAAAAAAACTTACTTTGAACACGACACACAGTCTGTTCGGACGCCATTCTCATATTAGATGGAGGAAGGACGTTTGCAGGTTGGTAATCTGCCATTGGCACATCTGTAATTAAAATATTTGATTGGTGAAATCATCTAAACCACCGCGGTTATAGAGTGTCAAAAACTGTATATACTCGTACAGGAGTTACATACACTTTTTGTTGATACTAGCGTGAAGAGTCTAGAGCTTGAAGTTTGCGTCTGTAAAGAGTAGACTTAAGTCGCCTACCGTCTCCCGCACATCCGTCGAGACGCAAACTTATGTGGCGCGGACTGTAAATGTGTTGATCATAATATTCGAATTTGTGACCAATTTGACGAAGAAGTCTTTAATCAAAAACTTATAAACTTACATGATTTTGTCAAAAATTATGTTACACAAATGAACATAGAACGCATTTTTCTTTATAATGCTAAGAAAATCAAAATGTTTCATTTCTGAATAACGCCTAGGTATTCAACTCTTTCCTCTAAGCCTAGTGAGATACGTTTTTAGGAGTCATAACATAAAGTACAAATGTGTCATTCTCTGGGAATAGGTAACTTGGTGCACTAATAAGCTATAAAGTGGAACAAGAACGTCATCACAAGATGTTTTAAGGTCTCGTTTCCTGGAGAATGATTCAAATGATTGTGATTCATTTCCAAAACAACACATTACCACATGCTGAACCAGTAATATGTGCTACAGGTTCGGATGGTCTGGATGTGGAAGGTATTGCCTCGTCGTTGAGGCCCATGAGGCCACTAATCACTGGAACTTGTCCTTGTGAAAGCCTTTGCCCTCCTGATATAAAACAAAACAGCCAATTATAAATAATTCATTGGCAGTCCTAACTCATGGTATGGGACTATTCGATATTTCTACAAGACATTATTTTATGTATGCCTGTGCCTGTTTGGACAATATGACACTTGGCAGATCATCTAAAATAATATAATGCTCGTAGTTTAAAGCCTAAAGGGATTACTGGATTAAAATATAAGATAGTTGTATGCCGGGTCCACGCAGACGAAGTCGCGGGCGAAGGCTAGTGATATAAAAAATGAGGTTATTTACGCTTAAGGTAAAATAGTAGATATAAACAAGCAGTGAAATAAATACATAGATGGTTGAAGAAGCACATCATCCATACAGTAGAAAAATATGTTGATGTGGATGGTGGTGGAATGATCAAAATAATTATGATTCATTCCCAAAGCAACACCTTACCATGCTGAACCAGTATGTGCGACAGGTTCAGATGTTCTGGATGTGGAAGGTATTGGCACATCGTTGAGGCCACCAACCACCGGAACTTGTCCTCGTGAAAAGTGTTGCAGCCCTGATATAAGAAAAAACAAACGGGCATTATTAAAAATAATTTACTGGGATACTATGTGGGGCCGCTATTTCTACAATACATAACATATGGCGATAATTTAAGTATACTATGAAAGTAGGTCTTTTGTTGTTGGTGAAAATTACAGTTGTCTTAAAGTATTCACACAATACAGAGAATGATCACTATTGACTTTGCCACGTTTAGGCGCGGGGGGGGGGGAGGGTTTTGAATCAAATTAAGGCATCCCTTTTTAGTCGATTATTGCTAATGAACTGTAGTTTAAAAGATTAAAAATTAATCGACAAATGTTTCTATTCCATTACAGATTTCTTGACAAGTGACACATTTTAAATTTGATAAAAAAATCTTATTCTTTAATTTTCTAAATACCTCGACCTGTTATATTGAATTATTTTGAATGGTTTTATTTTTCTATTAATACCGTACTAATTAATTGAATGAATATTGTAAAAATGTTTTTGTACGACAAACGCAACACATAGTGAAACTAGTTTATCTTAAGTGCCTCCGATAAAACTGAAAGGTAAGGTACTCAACGTAGTCTCAATATTTAAGTACCTCGGACACTTTTTGACTGCTGACATATTGTACATCCTTTTACACTAGCGGTCTGAGGTCGAACTATACTCAAAAAGCGCACAATGCTCTGAAAGTTCAGCACAATAATGCCTTCAGGATGTTGATGGGACTGCTTCGCAGAGGCGAGGGTGGACTATTTTCACTCTACGATGCGAAAACGGTGTGCATCCCTGGTACAAAGGATCCGGGCCAGTCCTAACACCATCCTGAGAATGATAGCTGAACGCCTAGATTGTGCATATTTAAAGCACTGCTGTAGTATGGCGTATATAAATAGAAGCGGCTAAGTGCGTGTCGGACCAGGCAAAACAAGGGTTCCGTGCCTATTAAAAAGGTCGTATCGTTACTGAAATCTTATGGCACTTACATCCTTTTCTTTAAGGAAGGCAGTTTTTAAGAAATATCTCAAAAACCTTAGAACCGATCTTGTTCAAAACAATTTTTGCTGAAAGAATTTAATAAGCCCTATGTCCACGTTTTTTTTTCATATTATTAAAATACACGATTCAAAAATTAGAGGGGGACACACAATGTTTGTGAATTTCGGGGCGACTATCTCCGACTGTATTCACTTAATCAAAAAAACTGGTGAGAAACCTTATATTTATTTTGAAAGGCCTATAGATTGATGCGCCACACATCGACTTGCAATTAAAAAATTTTTTTTGACTTTCAGTTTTATGTATGGAGTGCACCCCTAAAAAAAGTTTTTTAGTCATTTCTCTACAAAACTATGTAGCGGCTAACAAAATACACCTATCCTCAAAATTGTATTCAAATAGACCTTATAGTTTTCGAGTAAAATGCCAGTGACATACGGACGGACGGACAGACAGACAGACAGACAGACATGACGAATCCATAAGGGTTCCGTTTTTTGCCATTTGGCTACGGATCCCTAAAAATGTCAAGTTTATATTTTAAATTAGGTAATATCATTAATGTAACCTCACTAACCTATTGTTAAGTACCTATTTATATACACTAACAAATATGATCCCAGTTGGTTGATAAATAAATGAATTGAAAATTAACACCACTGTAACCAGATATACCTATGTTTAATAAATAAACACTTTTGACTTTAACTTTGGAATATTTGCATGTACTATAAAAAAAATCTGTCAAATATGATAACTTTGGTAAAAGCTTTTAATTACAGGCAGCTAAATACAATAAATAAATATGGCATCTCCATCATTATTTATACCAGCTTTAATATTGCATTGTCATACTGAATCACTGAAGTGTACTAAGTTTTAGCTATATTGGATGTCGGGAAGTTGGTCAAAATATAATTTAACCTGAACAAACTATCTAACATACAATACACTTACACACTCTACGAGTATAAGTGTTTAAACATCAATAAAACAATATAAGGTAGCAATCCTGCAATCAAAAAGAATGGGAAGAAAATCAAACAGCAATTCTCAGTTTCACTCGATTTGAACCGGTGTCCGAGCGCCCGCCTAGGAATAAGGCTCGTATTTTATAAATTAAGAAATTAGGGTTGCAATTCTTTCTTGTTATCAAAACTTTCTTGTTATAAATAGGAAAGCTTGATGATATTATTTGGAAAACAACAATTTTGCCTATTTATGTTTCAATATATTGAAGAAGCATAAGAATTCAAAGAAGTTTTTAAGAAAAAAAATATCGTTGAGCTCTACAGTAAAAGCTATAGAGAATAAATAAAAGTGTTCAGATTCGAAAGGAAGTATATAGTATATAAAAACATGAAATTATTAACCTGTTTTAGCTTCCAAGTTATGCTGCTTTGAAAAAGAGGTAGTGGTTTTACAGTTATAACTCAATCCAAGTGAATTGAGAACATAAATTCAGTTTTTTATGAACTTAGATAATTTTTTATGTATCATATTTTACATACACAATGAAATGAATAATTCCATGAAATTAGCTGTATAACTTTCATGGGCCAGTTTACGAATGAAATATCGTTAATCATGCTTTATGGCAAAAGCTTTCATTTAGGATATAATTGTGAAGAAACGGAATAGTTTGGTTTTCAACTTGCCACAAGAGAAAAGTAGCTAAACTTTTTCTCATTCTTGCAATAACAAAATTGAATAAAAATATTGCATCAGCGCTGTAAAACCTACTTTCCTTATAGAAGTATGGAACTCAGATCTAGGTACATTTTCGCATTTTCTTCTCAAAAACTACATATGATTTATGTGCCCTCGTTATTTTTTTAATGTTTAAGTATACTTAGAAACTTAAAAAATATATTTAGTATCAGCATATTAATAATTTTCCATGAAAATTTACCAAGCTTTTTTTATTTATGTTGTGTCCTCGCAACTTATGATTCTAAATGTAATACTTTTAACCTGCCTTTACAATGACCATGGTTTGGGTGGCTTTATAACGATTTAAAAATATTTATTAACATGTGACAGTTCAACTTTGAAATATACTAAAGCAAGAACTAAAGCAAAGGGGATGCAGGACAAAAAAATATTGATGGGGTTGGTGTCATTATGACATCTATTTTTTAAACTAAGCATGTTTTGTATGGGCCACTTTTCTCTAAATTTGATAATTACCGAGATATTGGCTCCTAAATCAGTCATTTAAATGGTTCTGGGACGTCTGGGATTGCCTCGGATGGCGGACAGGTTAGAAGATGGTGGCGGAAGCTCTGCTCCCGCCGCCGTCTTCGTGGTTATGTTTTTTTATAAAAGAGCGGAAAAAACTTAATCGCGCCCTCTATCCATTGCTCATATCTCGGCCATTTTTATTTCAGAAAAAAGTAGTAGTTTTTCCTACAAAACTTGTTTATTTTAGCGTAATAATTACGATAAAATAATAATAAATAGTAGTAGTTTGTGTTATGATACAAAACATCAACAATCAACATCCATCAAAAAATTTCTAAGTCTGCGTCCCCTTTGCTTTAGGCGGACCCAAATATCTATTCAACTCTAACCGACAGCTCTAGTATCAAAGGTTTTGTTTGATCATAGAACATAATTACAATAAATACATGAATGCTGCATTGCATAATTTACTTCAGTAGAAAATCATCTAGATTTTAAAAATACATAATAATAAAAGGTTTATAGAAGGCAGACTGTTATTCTGTTTAAGTAAGCCAAAATACAGTACAGTAATGCTTAGTTTCTTAGATTTTTTTTAAATGTTTATGTTATCATGATAAGAAATGCTCTGCCATAAAATAAATTTATCAATGCTACAAAACGAATATATTTTATGTGGAATAAATAACACGTATAGACCCTATAAAATCATAGCAATGCAACAGCAATTAGCCCAAATAACAGCAACACTTTTTAATTTACAGTTCATAATGTGTGGTCACAAAGTCATTCTGCCTTCATATCCTCCAACTACATTGAGTTTTGGTAAATAAGGAATTATTTTATTTCTACAGACTATTTACAATTCTATATATCTGTTACTCATTCTATGTATAGGTCATCTAACCAAGACTAAATATTATATCGCACTGCTAAATGAGCATACTACTTTTATACCGTCTAGCTGAAAAGATTCTCTGACTAGTATTATTATGGTAATGTACTTTGACATCATCAAAGTTAAATTTGGTTTTTATAGCAAAAAGGGAATTCCTATAGATTCACAGGTATAATGCATGTATAAAAACAGGCACACCAAAAGAGGGCCATATAAATATTGTATAGGTATTTCAAGTCAATTTAACTGTATTCAGGTATAGTGCACAAAATATGAAGATTAATCTTATGTCAATGTCATAAAAACCGACAGGGAAAACTTTTCTCACTTTATCTCTAGGCAAGTTTTTTATGGATTGGAAAGTATATGTTAGGTCTAATCTAATCACGTGGTATTTTATAGCTCAGTGTTAAAAAAATATTCAACATTGAATAAACAAAGCATTAATATGGAGAACTTACCTGGTATATGGAGGGTTGGTATGGCAATTCGATTAAGTTGCTTAGAGGAATACACGACGCTGTCTTCGAAGTGTCGATGACAGACATATCTGTTCCGATGTATGTACTTATTGTCTTCGCCCAATATGTCACCTCCAATCCTCATGACCCACGTTCTAAACCTTTCCAGTTCCTCTGGTTTTGTAACATCACAAGTGTTAGAAAAAGGAACTTGTAGTAAACTCTAATTTTCATTTAAACGTAATATTTCTAGCCCTACAAATTAATGTATGTTTGGAACTGTTAATAAAGTAGAAAATAGTACGGCCAATGACAGAATCTTAGCGGTAGTCCTTTTTAATAGAGACTTCCGGTTCGGCCAATTCATAAATGTTTCAAATATAAGTATTAAAAAAGAGATTAAGTGTCTAATAATTATTTGTTGTTTTAATAAGATTATTGAACTAAATAATGCTATGTAAAACATAATAGTAATTGTTAAAGTTGTTAAATACGGAATCATAATGTATGGCGCCGTTCAAAGATGGCGCTTGAGTATGAACACTTGAGTTCCGAAGCTCGGGCTTTAGAAAGATTACTTGTGAACGTAAGACTATATAATTGGGGTGTTTTCTTCAGTTCAGAAGTGGGATCGGACTACTTTGATAGCCCAAAATAAAGGTCTAGTATATGGTTTAACAACGTTGTGACCGGTAAGTGATATTTTTATAATATAAACAACTAATGTTGCCGAGCCGGATAGCCACCGGCGACGCGCTTACAAAAAAAAGGGTCATCCCAAACCCAAGCTATTATTCAGTATATTCCTGTTGTTTAAATACTTACAATTTAGTAAAATAACTAACAAGTAACTTGATATTTTTTCGAGCATTCGCCAAATAATTTATAAATCAAAGAACTGCTAAATTGAGTATAGTTTCAGACCTCGGCGTACTTATGTCATAATTGTAAGGTCGAGTTTTGTTTGGCATAGTTGTTTGTCAATTTTACAATGCATGACTGTTTGAAGCAATTTTGAAGTGGTTGAAGAAAGTTTTGTTAAATCATTTCATCAAATTATACCTAGTCTTTAACTAAATGTATTTAGTTAATGATAATTACGTTACGTGAACTTGGTGGTGATGTCCGTAAACCGAGCTTCATCGCACGGGTACCTGCTGTTAGTTTAAGTGGATGAGGATTTAGTTTCAGTAGGTAGGTACTCTACTCTTCGTTGAATTGGTGATACGTTCTTGAGTATTTATGTTCTGGTCTTAGATTTGAACAGAACTATGTTGGCACCGAGTTTAAAATACACTGCTACTTATTTGTAACTAACCATCATGGATGTTTGATTTCTTGTTTAATGGAATAGGTAATGATATGACGTGCGAATTTGAATGTTTAGAATTTATTATTACGTGACCATCTGAAAAGAATCTTAAAATTTCAGAATACATGTATATCACTCGGTTTCGGTTGTATATATATTCTTTAAATATATTATTATAATTCATACCTTATTCATAAATAAGCAGTGAACTGGAGATTTTGATCGTTTAGATAAGAGGATCGATTGTATTTTTTTTTACTGGTAACGCAATTAGAACTGTTATTGCAAGCAGTACGATCTACTCTGGTCCAGAACTCTTTTACATAAAGTGCTAGTCATATGTATTTCAGTGTTTTTGCATATTTAAATTTCAAAGTTAGCTCTGTACCAAAATGTCAGATCGCCGCAGTCGCACGCCTACCGACCCTGTTAGGTCGCACAATATCACATCCTCAGGACGATGGCAATCTGGTAACCGAAATTCTGAACGACATCGGAAACGTCGTAGAATCTCTTCACAGTTAAGAGAGTCCCGCAGTCGTGCCCGCGATCGTCATTGTCGCCGGCGCCGATATGATTCTCGCTCGTCTCGTACATACTCGACGTCATCAACAAGCCGCTCACGTTCTCGCGTGCGCATTCGACGTTCGAGGGTTGATTCGCCACAGCTGAGAGTCACTAGGAGCCGCTCTCGTTCTCGTAGATGGCGCACGGAACGCAAGTTTCGCATTGAAGTTGAATCAGCTTCAATGAGAAAGACCCGCTCGCGTTCTTTTGATGAACGGCCTCGTGACCGCCACTATACGGGCGGTCGCTCGTTGCGTTCACCCTCCCGTCCAGAATGCGCCGAAGAGCATCATGCTTCTTCAAACTGTATCAGTTTGGAACATGCGCGTTGCAATAAAAATACCAATTCTAGTAATGTAGCAAGCGAATCTGTTTTAGACAAATTGGTTAATATTTTACAAAATGGAAATTATCGTGGAAATGCCCAGCACTTTCAAGGATCTCAGAACATTATAACGGAATACGATCCTGACACGAAGTCCCAAACCATGAAGGATTGGATCAGAAAAATAAACGAATCTGCAGAAGTTTATAGTTGGTCTGAGCAACAAAGTATATTCTATTCGCTACCTAAATTGAGAGGACTTGCAAAGAAATGGTACGACGGTCTTACCTCTGTTAAGTTTAGCTGGGACGAGTGGCAACAAAAATTGGTAAAAGCATTCCCGGAAGACCAGAATTATGCAGACCAGTTAATGGAAATGTTAAATCGTAAGAGTAGACGCAATGAAACTTTAGTAGAATATTACTATGATAAAATAATGCTTGTTAATCGCTGTCAGCTCAAGGGCCGTCAAGCTGTAGACTGTATTAGCCATGGTATAGATGATTATAATATTAGAATGAACGTTGAAGGTGCGTACTACTGTGAAACTGAGGAGATTCTAGAATATTTTCCTAATATTTCACATAACATTAATGACTCCATAGCGTTCAAAAACGTTAATACGGATCGTTGTACAGATTCGATACTAAACGCAGCCGATCAAAGTCATGAACAAAATAATAAATTTATTAATGAAAATATCGCGAACCGTAACGGATTTTTATCTTCAATATCCTGCTACAACTGCGGGCAAGCTGGACATATCGTTACTAGGTGTCCCAAAGAATTAGTTAAGTGTAAAAAGTGCAATCGTTATGGATACCTAGAAGATCAATGTCAAAACCAGAAATCGTTTAACCTATCTCAAAATAGAAAAGAAGATTCGCAATATAATGGAAACCGAAACTTATCAAGAGCTTCCTTGACAAAAATTGTATAGAAGCTAAAAATGTAAGAGACTATTGGTTTCCTGTAATGGCCCATTTTGTAAGGAAATATGTTGGCGCTTACATCACCTGCGCTTCCGCTAAGGAACCATCCGTTAAAAACAAAGGCGGAAATACTTTAAGGAATCGTTGACTCTTTTACAAAGTTTATTGTCCTGCGAACAGTAAGGAATATTAAGAGTAGGACTACAATTCAAACATTGCGAGAGTTTATTAGATTGTTGGGTTCTTCAAAAGCGATCGTGTCCGACCGGGCTACTAGTTTCTCTTCAGTAGAATTCAGACGTTTTGACGGCCAAATTGAGAGCTATCTAACAATTTTGAGCTCTTTGACGGCGTTAAATATTGACAAAAACGATCGTAACTGGGACAGTGATCTCAACAAGGTTCAATGGAGCTTCAATAACACATTTAAATTTAAAGAAAATCATTTAAGAAAGAAACGGTTAACTTGTCTGAAGATCACTTGCACGAAATTTCGGAACAATTAACCGTGAATGAGAACATTGATGCGACACGAGAACAGGTAGCTTCGCGTATAAGAGAACAGCATCAACTCATGGAGGCGCGATTTGACAAAAGAGGTACACGGCTAATACGTACGTTATTGTTATATCGGAATATCGGAAATAGTAATAAGTTGATCCCACCCTACAGCGGACTATAACTGCAGTACTTGGGTAGTGATCGTTACGAAGTTAGCAGTGTAGATGGGTTCTCAACCAGAAAGTATAAAAATGTTTATTCAGCTGACTAAATGAAGCCATGGATAACACTGGTCCTATTTCGAAGTCTGATTCTAAAAATGAAAGTAATAGCTCATATAATGACAATAAAGATTAAAAATCATCACTACGAAATCTAATTTTACACATTAAACGATCAAAATTTAAACATAAGAATGAATCTCATTATTTATTATGAAAATTATACAGCATTTTATTTTCACATGTATATTAAATTATGTATTTATGTAATTATCATACCGAAACTGAGACCATGCAACCGAGAGCTGGCGCGGCGGGGCGGTCCAGAGGCTTGTACACCCTGTGCGTGTACGCGGCAGTAAGATGACCACGCGCTCGATCACTTCAGCAAGAGGCCGATGCACCCTACGCGAGTACGCGGCGATGAGATGACCACATACCAGATCACTTCAAACCTACCTTTACTAACCTTGTCTGAGGCCGATACACCCTGTGCGTGTACGCGGTGACAAACCTAACCAATACCTGAGGCCGATACACCCTGTGAGTGTACACGGTATTTACTTTATTGAGCTTGCCTGAGGCCGATACACCCAGTGAGTGTACGCGGTAACAAGCGTAATCAAACTGAGACCGATACACCCTGTGAGTGTACACGGTATTTACTTTATTGAGCTTGCCTGAGGCCGATACACCCGAGTGTACGCGGTAACAAGCGTAATCAAACTGAGACCGATACACCCTGTGAGTGTACGCGGTAATAAGCATAACCAAACTGAGACCGATACACCCTCTGAGTGTACGCGGTAACAAGCATAACCAAACTGAGGCCGATACACCCTGTGAGTGTACGCGGTAACAAGCGTAATCAAACTGAGGCCGATACACCCTGTGAGTGTACGCGGTAACAAGCATAACCAAACTGAGGCCGATACACCGTGAGTGTACGCGGTAACAAGCATAACCAAACTGAGGCTGATACACCCTGTGAGTGTACGCGGTAACAAGCGAAAATCAAACTGAGGCAAATACACCCTGTGCTGTGAGTGTACGCGGAAGCTACTTTCCTACGCTGTACGAGACATCCACTTACAAGAGACTGCTACACCCTGTGTGCTGCGTGTGTACGCTGTTACGAGACATCCACTTACCAGAGACTTCTACATCCTGCACTGTTCACTACGAGTAAAACGTCAGCCACACAATTCCCAACAACAACAGAGCAACAAATTACTACCAAACAGGCGACTACTGATATTCGTAATATGTTCCCAAAGTTAAGTAAAAAATAATTGAATGAGGTCATCCAATAAGTAACGGATGGCCGAACGTGGTACCTATTACCAAGTGAGATTTAGTTTATATTGTAACCAAAATACCAAATGGCTTACTACTCTTTAGTATATAGGCAAATTTTATTGATTGAGGTCGGTTAGTCGTTAGAAATACTTGATTTAATTGTTTAATTAGTCTAAAATATAACTACATAGTACCATTGTTAAGTTGTCTTTACTAGGAAGTGAAATTAGTCAGATATATTGCGAGTAAACTAGCCTTGTTTAGTTTCTTTTTATAAGAAAAGGGATATATCATATTGAGATGTTATAGTTACTATTTTGTACTATTCACTACTTTTTATAACCTTAATTAAAGATACGAAACCACGTAATGTAGATAATCCATGTGTATGTAAAAAATATATATAGCTTCGTCGAAGTGATGTATTAATTGTTTTGCTTGTATCTGGCGGTGTTTTCTTCAAATTCCTTCTAGTACCATACTGCCTAGGGACAGGCAAAACTTCAGGATGGCCGACTGTTAGAAAAAGGAACTTGTAGTAAACTCTAATTTTCATTTAAACGTAATATTTCTAGCCCTACAAATTAATGTATGTTTGGAACTGTTAATAAAGTAGAAAATAGTACGGCCAATGACAGAATCTTAGCGGTAGTCCTTTTTAATAGAGACTTCCGGTTCGGCCAATTCATAAATGTTTCAAATATAAGTATTAGAAAAGAGATTAAGTGTCTAATAATTATTTGTTGTTTTAATAAGATTATTGAACTAACTTGCCTTGTTACCTTGCGGAAAAGAAAGAAGCCAGAGGAGGACCAGGACGTCAAACAACAATTAAATGACTTTCGTAACGAAATGATGTCTTTTTTGACATCATTCAGCAACCGACAAAACGAAAATTTGGACAAGATGCGACAGGAAATAACATCAGATATAAAGGAACAAATTAGCGTTGTCAGCTCGTTGTCACAAAGGATGATCGAGGAACAAAACCAACTCAAAGCGGAATTGTTGGAGGTTAAAGAGAGAATCTCATTGGTTGAAGACAATCATGCTGCATTGTCCATGGTTCCGAAGAGTTTAAGTGAGGCTAATGAAACTATACAACATCTTTTAAAAGAAAATAACAACTCTAAACAATTCTCAATGATTAACAACATCGAAATCTCGGGTATAACCTACAATAAAGGTGAAAACTTACTATTGATCTTACGCGAGTTATGTCTTAAGGTCGGTTTTGCACTACAAGACAGCGATGTTGATATGATCCAGCGTGTGCGCCGATACCAAAACGTGGAAAAAAATACACAGCAAAATACTCGTCCGCCGGCAATAATCGTTCGTTTTACCCAGCGAAAACGAAAGGATGAATTGTTATCAGCTGTTCGGGCTAGACGCGGAATCACCACTGCTGACCTTGGGCTTCCTGGCCCGGCTTCTAACGTGTACGTCGGCGATCACCTGACACCTAGCAACCAACTTCTCCTAAAACGGGCCAGGCAAATTAAAATTGACCGTCAATACTCGTACTTATGGATACGTGACTGTAAAATCCAAATGCGCAAAAGTGATAGCAGTAAGGTACTTTACATTAATACTCATGCTGATCTAGATAAATTAAAGTGACGATTGTGGAGGTCATTATTTGATTTCGTTATATCAACATGTTTACATTATTTGGACGCTAGTAACTTCAATTCATACTTGTCAATTTTTGATTATCTGTTCGTTTGTGCATTTCTTTTGTTCAGGAATAAACCTTATCTATTGAAACAGGATAAACTACATGTATATACATTATTTGGCGATAGAAGCTGTGAATATGTCAATATCTACTTCTTATATTTTGACTACGAACTTATTTCCTGTTTAGAATTGTCTGAATACTACATATGCACGTCTTTTATTACATACATCAATGAACAATCAATTGGTTTTTCCCTGCTCGCTGATGCAACTAATTTAAATGCTAACTCCTTGTTTTTCTTTGGCGCCACGTATGTGATCATTGTTTTAAAACTTTTGTTATTATTTCATACTTGGAAATGGCTAATAACGCTTTGAATGGTTATTACCAAAATGTGAGGGGACTGCGAACAAAAGCTAGTCAGTTTTTTTCTAGAGTAACTCAATCGGATTATGATTTTATTTGTCTGACCGAAACATGGTTAACTTCTGACTTTTATGATGGAGAGTTTTTTGATCCCAGCTTTAGTGTATTTCGCTGTGACCGGTCGGCGGCGGAGAGTGGCGCGGCGCGCGGCGGCGGCGCGGCCGTGGCGGTGCGCACGCGCCGACAGCCCGTGCGCCGCGACTGGCCCGTGCCGCCGCGCGCTCACTGTGATTGTGTCTGGGTATCTGTTCCACTCGACCCTGGACGGAACACTCCTAGTCCACACCACCAATATTCTCTCAATATAGCTTGTATTTACATCCCTCAGGGCATTGGACATAAGGAATCATTGGATTCTTTCTTTGAAATCGCTAGTCAAATTATTATTGAATTGCCGAATGATTATTTTTTGCTGACGGGAGACTTCAATATACCTGAGGCCGAGTGGGTGACTCACTCGTCCCCGGGAATGATTTTACAATCTAACAACAGTTATGGAACTCAAGCATTACAAGATTTTTTATCCTTTACTGAATTGAAACAATTTAATTATATTTATAACCTAAACAAACGATTTAATAATGTGTAATGCTAAATGTACTGTGACTGCTTGTGATTACCCGCTAACGCCGGAAGACGTTCACCATAAATCTCTCATTGTAGATATAGACTTAAATTTCGAACCGTCCCTTAAACCAGCCCCTAATTTAATTTATAATTTTAATTCTGGTGACTATAATATGATAAATTTAGAATTATCTGGAATAAATTGGTATTCATTTTTTGAAAATTGTGACCTCCCGACTTGCATCACAAAATTCTACAATCTATTAAATGGGCTGATTAGTGATTACATCCCGAGACGTAAGGTCTATGCATCTGCATCTGTCCCTGTGTGGTACACTCGACCACTGAGAAGGGTACTCAATGAGAAACGTAAGTTCCATAGGTTATGGAAAAAGTATAATAACCCTCTTGACTATGATACATTTAAATTATTAAGAAGACGTGCAGAAAAAATGGAAACACAGTGCTATAATAGTTACATAACTTACGCGGAACAAAAAATAAAATCATGTCCAAATTATTTTTGGTCTTACATAAAATCAATAAATTCAAAAAAAAACTTACCACAGACCATGAGCTATAAAGGTCGTGTCACTTCCGATGGGGAAGAAATTTGTAACCTCTTTAATCATCATTTTAACTCAGTTTTCGAGAAATCTGACAATTCTCTCATTGACTATAACAATTTAACATCACCTTGTGAACCCTTAATCGACATAAATACTATAGTAATTAACCGTACCATTGTCCTCAAGCTGCTAAATTCAATAAATGTCCATAAGGGGGCTGGCCCAGATGGTATTCATCCGATCTTAATTAAAAAATGTTCATCAAACTTAGCAACCCCGCTTACAATGCTGTTCCAGCAGTCAATCAAATCTGGTCATGTTCCCGAAATATGGAAAAAAGCTTTCATCACTCCTATCCCCAAGGGAATAGTTAGTAATAACATTGAACAATTCAGGCCGATCTCAAAATTGTGTCAATTCAACAAGATTTTTGAAAAAATTGTTACAGAGCAACTATCCCAATTAGTTAAACAACACATCAGCCCGCACCAGCATGGGTTCTTTAAAGGTCGCTCTGTGGATACCAACCTATTAACTTTCAGTAATGAGATTCTCACTGCAATGGATAAAGGGTCTAGTGTGGAGGCCGTGTATACCGATTTCGCCAAAGCTTTCGATAAAATCTGTCATAATATGCTTCTCCTCAAACTTTGGCACCTCGGTATACACGGTGATTTGTTCCGATGGATTAAATCATACATTGAGAATCGGAGTCAATGTGTTGTCTTGTCTGGTTACTCCTCACAATGGAGGTCCATTAGTTCCGGTGTACCACAGGGATCGCATTTGGGGCCCTTGTTGTTTACACTTTTTATTAATGACATAGGCAAATATATTAAAAACTCTAATGTGTTACTCTATGCAGATGATACAAAAATTTTCAAAACAATAAATTCGATTGACGATTGTAATATGTTGCAAGAGGATTTAATACATTTTGAGACATACTGTAAAGACAATAAATTATTTTTAAATCTAGATAAATGTTTCATAATAAATTTCTCTAAGAAAAAACATAAAATTAACTTTAATTACAGCCTAGGTAATAATCAACTAAATAGGGTAACACAAATACGCGATCTTGGTGTGCTAATGGACTCGGAACTTTCTTTCAAACCTCATTTGGACTTAATAATAAAAAAAGGATACAAACAACTGGGCTTCATTCTACGTGTAGGAAAAGCTTTCAAAAATCCTTTCACTTATAAAATTCTGTATAATAGTTTTGTTCGCAGTAATCTCGAATTCGCTTGTGCAGTTTGGAAACCCTATCATAATATTCACATCGAGAGAGTGGAAAGGATACAAAAAAAATTTGTTAAAGCCCTTAATTTTAGAACTGGCTATGAGTACACTAGTTACACTGATTCACTAACTCACCATAAATTACAAACACTCCGTGCCCGCAGAGATTGTGTAGATTCCTTTTTATTATACAAAATCATATCTAATATGTTGGATGTCCCCTCACTATTACATGAAATAAATTTAAGAGTACCTTGTAGACGTCAGCGCCAATGTCAAAAGAAATTCTTATTTTCGATTCCCCGCAATCGAACTTGTTATGCACAAAATATGCTGTTTATAAGACGTGCATGTAAACTGTTTAACCAGGATGAAAGACTTAAAGATATTGATCTGTTTAATTGTTCTATTAAGTTAATAAAACATGCTTTTCAGTAACAATGATCTACATATGATGGATCACTTGACTGTTATGTACATATACTACACAATTTTATTGTTAACTGTCATATGAAATATTACAATTTGTTTAGTTACAATAGCAAGTTAAACTTTAAAGTCATTTTACTATCATGAAGCTGTATACTTAAGTTTGTTGATAATGTATGTTGGTAATATGCTTAAATACTTATAAAATAAGGAAACTCCAGGTCTAAGATGTAAGCAATAGTTTAAGAATTAATTTCTGTATACGACTGTTTGTTTCTCCATTAAATAAATAAATAAATAAATAATGCTATGTAAAACATAATAGTAATTGTTAAAGTTGTTAAATACGGAATCATAATGTATGGCGCCGTTCAAAGATGGCGCTTGAGTATGAACACTTGAGTTCCGAAGCTCGGGCTTTAGAAAGATTACTTGTGAACGTAAGACTATATAATTGGGGTGTTTTCTTCACAAGGATTTGGGAAGGAATGCAATGTTATATCTGAAAGTTTATTGTTACATGTACTTTTCGGAATCTGTTTTAAGTCTGGTTACCGGTAGCCATCGAATGGATCCATGTAAAATATTATTTAATTTCATGTAATGTAACTTACTATCTGCTGCAGTAACGTTGCAGGAAGGCACACAACATCGTCATGTCGTGGCATCACGAAGAGTCGTGGTGATTAATTTGATTGAGAACAGCCTCACACCCACAACACTGAACTTAACACAAACTCAATCACCACTAAAGTTTTTAACAACGTAGTTAGTAATTAATGGAGGCGCTAAGGAGCTGCACTCAACATTAAATTACACACAGAAGCACTGAATATAGCCGTACAAATCTAAACGAAACACGACAAGCGCATACGCATAGACCGACGAATTCAGATTGAGGCCGGTAACAGTATATTACACTCTTATTTATGCGGTAACCGGCCATCCATCCATGGCGATGGCGGCCATTACTTTATGGTTGTAATTGTTGCCATAATAACTACTGAATTCTACTTATTTTTGAGAACTTTAATTATTTTGTTTTTATAAAGCCAATACGGCTTTATAAAAACAAAATAATAGAGACATAAATAATAAAATGAATGTTTTAATAAAAAAAAAACATATAAAGGAAAAAATATATGTAGGAAAATATATTTTCATATAGCCACACAGACAAAAATGCTTTACACTGCTATCTAGCGTGTGTTATGAACATCATTTGAGAATCCGTATTTAGTTTGGGGATAAGCAAACGAGATGGCGTCAAAATTAATTTTTTGAGCTGTCTTCCCTCCTCTTCTAAGATACCAAAGCATGCTGTCATTGATGTCTTCACCAGGAAGAACCTTCCTGCGACGCTGTGTTTTCTCTCGGCATATAATAATCGTTTTATTGTTATGTAAAACGGTTATATTATATGCCTGTCGGAAAACACAGCGTCGCATTATGAAGACGTGTTTGTTATCTGCTGGTGACTAAAAATACACACGCAATGATGATATAAATCAAACAGCATGTACTTAAGTAATGCAGTAGAAGAATTATATATATAATAAAAGTTAATCATCAAAAAACATAAACAGTGTCACTGCACTGTATTGATATAAATTCCAATAAATTATTGGAGAAACCAAAACTTAACTATTTCAACAAGAAATAATACTTAAGTAGTAATGAGATCATCATTTCACAGCCAATAAGATTAATTAAATCCCAAATACTAATAAAATTATCAAACAAATTGACGTTACAAAATTCGCGTTCCTGTGTATCAATTATTTCTCGGCTATAATGTTTTGTAAAGGTATTGCAGCTTCCAATTGCCTCTGTAAAATTCCATCTATTGGTCGCCTTTCCAACCAGCCTAATGAGGCCACTGCTGACCGAAAGCTACCTGGCAAAGCATCAATACCTACATCTGTCAAGATTGAGCGGACCCAACCTCCAATCAATGTCCTAGAAGCTGGCTTAGCCTCCCCATGGAGTGTGATGAAGAGACTTGATAAGTTCCTATCATATTGCTCGTTTTTCATAACATTTTGACACATACAACCCAGGCCACTGGACATATGCCTTCAGATTCATGCCTCTTCAGGCTCCCATATTATTGACGTTTAGAACCTTCATCAGTTTTGAACCAAAACTAGGCCATATATGAATTATTTCTCCATCGTCCTTGTAATGATTTTCTGAGATCTTCAAGAGAGTCAAATCATGGATTCTATGACCTGAGGCTAAGAGTAGTGTTACTGAAGCCCGCCGTGATGCTTCAAAGATGGTGTCCTCTGCAGGAGTGTTACACAGCTACTCTGAGACCAACCTGCAATCCCAAATTTTGTGGAGGAGGTTTCGCATTCTGAATAGCTTTCAGAGTGTTACTAATTAAAAAATGAAAGAACACCTCTGTTTGGCCACAAAAAGTGGATATGACAGACATCTGATCGTAGGATTTTGCATCTTATAGGAAAGCCCTTCCTCTAGATATGCCATGGCCTAAAACTGTACAACCACTTCCATCAAACCAAGTCCGACTGTCAGTACACCACCTCCTCCAACGTCTCATAGCAGGTAGGTATGCAGTAATAGTAGATGGTCTCCATCCTTTCTTTAATAAGCCTTTCTCTTCTTTTAACTAAGATCATATGAATAACCAAGATATTTTCTGACTTATCCCCAACTTTCCAGATCTGAAGGGCTAGTTTTTCCACCATGGGAGGCTGGTCTGTGGTCAGATCTGCCAGTACTTTCCGCAAGTTCTGGATTTGGTAAGGCTTGTCCCTCATCCATGACTGGAGATCCGCTCTCCAAAATGACTGTCAGTACTTTCCGCAAGTTCTGGATTTGGTAAGGCTTTTCCCTTGCCGTGACTGGAAATCCGCTCTCCAAATAGATTGAGTCCAATCCGGGCCACTAACTGCCCCGGGCCCGGTTTAAGTGACCTAATACTCATGGGACCAAGATCGGGGGAGAGAAGAGCCATGCCAGGTTGTGGTCCCAGTTCTTACTGAATGCCTATGATAACTGCTCCACAATCTGCTGGCTCGATACTGGCATATTCTGGGATTATAGCCGACCTTTCGGACGCGAAGAGGCCGAACACGGGTTCTCTCTACAGCCTGAACACCTCCGAGGTAGCTGCAGAAAGTAGGTGCCACTCCAGCAGTGGTTGTCTCCGAGACAAACGGTCTGCTAGGTCTGATATTGTATTGAATCTGCCCGGCAGATACTGAGCTGACAGAGTTATATTCCATTGATCCACTACTGATGGCAGCTGGAATTTGTGGCTCAGTGGACCTATCGATTTGGTCCCCCCCTCTTTGTCTCAAATGTGGCCGATCAGAGTCCGATATCCGACTGCAACAGCACATGGGAGTTTTCCAGGGTCCGCCCCTGAGCCTGTATTGCAGACCGATGCATACATCCCATTTTTGTTGCTGTGCCAACCCTTTGATGACGAATTCTGGTACTTCACCTGATCCAAATGCGCTCCTCACCCTATGTCTGACGCGTCTGTCGACAAAAGGTGTTCTACAGGGGATAGGCGCAATGGCACTGCTCCTCCCGGCTCCGGCTCCGAGCCACCATTTCATGGCTTTCAAAGCCCAGTGAGGAATCTCTTGCGCCTGGAATGTGTCTCTCCTGAACTGGTGAGAGAATATCTGCAGGTGGCAACAATATGGTCTACATTCCTCTTGAAACTATGTAACAGATGAAGTTGAGAAGCCCCAGAAGACATAATTGCAGCTGCCGAAGCTTGCTTGCCCTCAGAGACCACCTGAGCTCTAGAAGATGAGCGATTGTTCCATGTCGAGTTCCAACATATTCCCAGGTACTATATTGTCTAAGAGGGAATTAGTACAGACTTGTGGAAGTTGTTCTGCCAGCCAAGCAACCCCAGGAGCTCTACAGCCTCCGCGGCTTGAAGGGACAACAAAGTCCGATCCTGATGGGCAAAAGGAAGTCGTCTAGGTAGACTAGAACTCGACAACCTCTCCTGCGCAGGGTCTCCGCAACCCAGCAGGTAATGCCTGCGACAAGACGAGGCGTTGACGACAGGCTAAAAGGGAGAGGGCCATCTGAAGGATCTCTCCCAAGTAGCTGACACAAACATGTTTGGTGCGACTGAGCGTAACATGGAGGTGAGCCTGTGAAATGTCCATTTTTATAATCCAATCTACTGGCTCCAGGAAGTGCGTAACGGAAGAATGTGAAATCAGATGAAAATTCTCGGTCAGTATAAACCTGGTCAGTACTCCGAGATCAAATATTGGTCTTACCCCACCATCTCCCTTCCTCACTAGGAACATTTTTGAGAGGAAACATGGAGCAAACTTATTCAAATTAAGAGGCATCCTAATTTGAATACTTTTGACTTTTTAATTTCTCTATGTCATGCTGTATTTAGAGGTATAAGTGCCTATATATCTAGCAAAACAAATATGTTTAGTATTACAAACATAGACATACTTTTCAGTCTCCCAACTTTAGAACATAGCCTCCGCAGCCTTGGGAATAATATATTATATCTTTAGTATCACAATGGTAGGCATACCTTTGAATCTTCCAACTTTGAATATAGCCTCTGTGGCTTTGGGATTACTACACACTTTTGGGTATAATGTTCAGCACAAAGTTAGACATACTTTTAAACCTCCCAACCTTTGAATATAGCCTCCGTGGCCATAATGCAATTTTATATTTTTAAACGCCTATGTCTAACTAAACAAATATGTTTGGTATCACAAAGGTAGACATACTTTTGAGCCTCCCGACTTGGAATATAGCCTCTGCGGCACTGGGAATAAGACACCATTCTAGATGGGAGAGGAAAGATCTCTAGGGTATATTTTTGGCAGATTTTCCAAATTATAAACCTCTCCAGGAATCTCTGAAGGAAACAGATATGTTTCTTACTGTAACTGAATGTTAACATCTTATACAGATTGTAAACAATATAAGGTTAGTGTTAACCTTTACAAAGTAAAAGTCTCCAGTGTTCACTTGCACATATCCAAAATATAAAATTCATTTTTTTATTTTTTATTTTTTAAATAATGTGTCAGGGTTTAAGGCCTCAGGAGACCTGAATGCTCAATCTACAACATCCTGGAGATTCTTTTGTACTATCTCTCTTTACTCCAACACCGCGTTGGTGTCCTGCTATTACCTTCCTTTATCTTTTGTAAAGCGGCAGAGCTCTTCATTAATTAAGAAAAACTAAAAAGTTGGTGTTGCAGTTAAATTAAGCAACACCTTGGAATACCTAACCTCCTTCTAAGAGTGGGGTCTGAATTATTGCAATTCCTGAATAGTCTGCACCCTCTCTGGTACAGCACTCTAAATTAGATTATTTTGTTAACATCGGACTGTAGCTTTCCGAAAACAATGGCTTTTGTAATAGGAGTGTAGTGTACTAGAGGAGGTTGAGTAAAATACGAGCCGCGTACTTGTTGAATATTCCTACCTGGTTGAACAAGGCATAGATGCACGAGTCTGCATCACCTGCAACCCTGGGCTTCATTTTATGGGACGGTCTCTACTCCGACTCCGAGTCGGAAGACGAGTCCGACGAAGCCGATTCAGGAGAAGCGTCAGATCCAGCGCTTCCCTGCTGATTTATCACTTGATCTGGTTCCGCACCATTAATTCTCACCTTAGAAACTTACTTTCTAGATGAAAAAACACACAAATGTTACTTATTTAAACCTCAACAACTAACAACTATTATCGTGGCGAGTAAATCACACGCAATGACAGGTCGGAGCCAGCTTCCCGCCTAGTGGTGACGTTGACAGACAAAACACGTTCAGAAAGCAAAGATCCGTTCAGGAATCGTGAGTATTAATCTGACAACAGGTGAGTTGGCACATTGCTTCTTCATAATGCGACGCTGTGTTTTCCGACAGGCATATAATTGCATTTTTCTGTGCGCAGATTTGTCAATGTCACCTGTCACTGTCAGGCTGTGAAACGAAATGTTTTATGCCGAACATATGCCGAAGTTCTTGTGTTCGGCCGGAATCCGTCAGCGGAACGTCAAGAACGGTTTTTTCCAAATTGTTTCTAATTATCGGTTTATTTGCTTGGAACTTCGTGGATTTGACCAGAATTGACCTAAGTTTTCGTTATATATATATATTGATTTATAGGTTTAGGTCTGGGTGACTTGTTTATAGGAGTCACCCATTAGGTTTATTTATGGGGGATCACTCCCCTGGGGACCCGGGGGGGTCAAATTGGACTTCTCCGGTTCCTCCATCTCCCGGCGCTTATATAACTCTCAAGCAGTCTGGAGACCGCGATCTCGTTGCTCGACGTTGCAGAACGGACAAGATGGAACGCAAGGGTTCGGATTTAAATATTAATTCTCGGTCCCGGTCGAGCTCCCGCTCGCGCTCGTTACGGTCTTGCTCTTCCTCAACGGACACTACGGACAAGTCAATGGTGGTTGCCAGCGATACAGGCTAAGTAATTCTTTTTCAATTTTACCTGACACGAAACCAGTCTCTCAGGACTCTGTGTTGGAGTTGGGCCAGGCGTCAGCCCCAGGAGTCCATTCATCTCAGGCTGCCTCTCTTACACATACGGATCAGAATACTCCTCCGGCTCATTTACAGGCTTCGATGCCTTCCCTGCCAGCTTCTACTCCTCGGCTATCATCATCACTGCAGTCGACGGAACGAACCAGTTATGAACGCGGTGATCCCGGCCCTTACATAGTCCATGTTCAATACGACAGTCAGGCTCTAGGTGCCACTTTGCATCCGGTCTCCTTTGGGCAATTCCTCCACCTCCATCACCGAGAATTCCCTAACGTGATTGACGGTTCGGTTAAAGGCTTAGGCCGGAACAGAGTATCGGTAAGCTTCCACTCTTTCACGGACGCTAATGAGTTCCTACTTTCTCCAACCGTGGTTAATAAGAAGCTAAAGGCTTCTATTCCCTCCTTTAACGTTACCAGGATGGGTCTGGTCAGGGGCATCCCAGCCAGCTGGACCCTGGAGGATATTATATCTTATGTGAAAGTTCCAGAAGGGTGTGGCCGGGTAACCAAGGCCAGACGGCTGAATTTCAAAAAAACCAACTTGACAGATGGCTCGTACAAGTGGATTCCTTCCGAGACTGTTGTGTTAACTTTCGATGGGCAAGTGCTCCCTCCGAGAGTGTTTGCCTGCTATAATGCCCTAAAAGTTGAAGTGTACACTTTCCCCACTGTGCAATGTTTCCAGTGCTGCAGGTTCGGACACACCAAGGACAAATGCCGTTCGACTCCCCGCTGCTTTCGTTGTGCCGGAGAGCATTTTGGTGACACGTGTAATGTGGAAATTCTCAAGTGTATTAACTGCAAAGGCGAGGAGGGTCACTCGGCTAAAAGCAAGTCCTGTCCGGAATTTATCCGCCAATGTAACATTAAAAAGGCGATGGCGGAAAACAATATCTCATATGCGGAAGCTGATAAGCTCCAACCAATCTTTGGGAAGTCATTCGCGAATGTAGTAGCTTCTGCGTCTCCGGGAAGTAAAGGCAGTTCCTTCAGAAAGACAGTTTTCTCTAAAGTCCGTTCTCCTCCCCCTCCACGTGCTGACTACGACAGAAGGGCTCATATGGGCCTTACCAATGAGCCTTCTCCTCAGTTTGCCAACGGAACCGCGCTGAATAATCCGCATGCATCTGCTGCATCCGAAGATGTGATGGCGATTCTTATCAGACTTTTCTCAGTACTGTCTAAAGTGTTCTTTGGCCCCAATAATGATCTGTTGTCCCTCGTTGCCCCTCTTCTTTCCTCTCTTTTCAATTCCCTTAATAATGGCGCAGTCAATTCTGCAATGGAACTGTAGGAGCATCCTAAATAAAAATTCTGATTTAATTTACTTAACTAACAAATTCAGTCCTTTTATCATTGCCCTCTCAGAAATCTGGCTTAAGCCAGATTATAACCTCCGTTTTCCAGGTTTTACCTGTTTACAGGATGTCAGAGTAGATGGGTATGCTGGTTGTGCGTTGCTTGTTAAAGAAGGTCTCTCTTTTAGTAAAATTATGGTTCCATCCTCTGAGAACTTTCACATCGTAGCTGCCCGTGTGAATAACTACACCTTTGTCTCCCTTTATATTGCTAATGCAACTAAACCCATTCTTTTTCAGCTCTCCTCTATTTTGGAATCTCTGCCCCTCCCTATTTTCATCCTGGGCGATTTTAATTGCCATCACCGTGTATGGGGCTCTGGGAAAACGGATCCTTTAGGTGAAGTGTGGCTGGAGCTAATGCATCCCCTTAACCTTTGCATACTCAACACGGGCTCCCCTACTAGGCGCTCGAGGCCTAACGAGGTGTCTAGTGTGGTTGACCTCTCGCTATGCTCCCCTTGCCTGGCATCTCAGGTCACCTGGAGTACACTTGACTCTTCTTTTGGCAGCGATCACTTCCCTATATTGATTGAATTCCCTCTCCTCTCCCAAGTAAAATCCACTCCTAATCCCCCTCTCCTAAAATTTAATTTACTTAATGCCGACTGGGCGGAGTTCAGGAAGGTAATGAGCGAGTCGGTCTCTCTGTTACCTCCTTTAACACCGAGTGATATTGATAATTGTGCGAACGAGTTCTCAAGAGCAGTAAATCTTTGTGCTGAGAAGGTGTTCCCTGTTAAAAATGCCGTTTCCGGGAAAATTCCTTCCCCTCCCTGGTGGGACTCACAATGTACTCTGGCCGTTAAAAATAGGAAGTGGGCAGAAAACGAGTACCGCTTTGACATTTGCCAAGCAAAAATTATTAATTTAAGTAAATCAATAGCGGAAACCAAACGCCTTCTCCAATCAAAGAAACGGGATGGCTGGAAGTCCTTTTGCTCCTCTTTGTCTCCTTCTACTCCTGCTCGTTTTCTCTGGAGGAATATAAGGAGATTTAGAGGTAGCAAACAGGGTTTTGCTAGGTCTCATCCTTTGGATGGAGACTGGGCCGATTCGTTCATGGATTCTCTCGCTCCGCAGTATGCCCCTAGTAGGTTAGAAGTTGATACTGGTTATTGTTCTTCTTCTTCTGATCCCCTCGATTCTCCGTTCACGATGGTGGAACTAAAACTGGTCCTTGGCTCTGTCACGGACTCTGCCCCGGGCATTGACGGTATTCCCTATTCTTTCATCTCTAACGCTAATGATTCCTTTCTTTCTTACTTCTTGGCTCTCCTCAATAACATTTTCATCTCTGGTACTGTCCCGCAAGTCTGGAAAGCTCAATTAATTATCCCAATCCTTAAGCCTAATAAAAACCCTTCTGATCCTTGTTCTTACCGTCCGATCGCCCTCTCTTCCACTCTCCTAAAAATTTTAGAACATCTTTTAAAAAACAGGATTGAATGGTTTGTTGAAAGCTGCAATTTATTGTCTGACTCTCAATTTGGCTTCCGGAAAGGGAAAAGTACGATGGACAGTCTTGGAATATTTACCTCGGATATCCGCATAGCCTTCTCCCTGAAGAAATCTGTTGTTGCTGCTTTCCTGGACGTTAAAGCTGCCTACGACAATGTCCAGCTTCCAATTCTCTGGGAAAAGCTTTGTCGACTTAAGATACCTTCCAGACTGTCGTGCCTCACACTTAAGTTACTTTCTGAACGACACATCACATTCTGGGGTAATGATAAGACAATATCTCCGTCTAGGCGAATTTGGAAAGGGCTGCCGCAAGGGTCCGTTCTTAGTCCCCTGCTCTTCAATATCTATTCTGCTGATTTAGAGTCTGCTAAAGGTCACTCAAGCATCCTCCAGTATGCTGATGATATTTTGTTGTACTCTTCCGATACTAATATTTTGAAGGCGGCGGACCAAGTTTCCCGATCTTTGATCTCATTAGAGGGCTGGCTAGGGCATCATGGTTTTGAGCTGTCTCCCTCTAAAAGTAACATTGTAATCTTTTCTAGGAAACATTCTATCCCAAATGTCTCTGTTACGTTAAAAGACCAAGTAATCCCCTTAAAGCAGCATTTTAAATTCCTAGGCTTAGTGTTGGATTCTAAACTATCTGGTCTCGCGCACTGCGAATACGTTAGAGATAAGTGTGAAAAGAACCTTAACATCCTCAGGTGTTTGGCTGGAGTGTGGTGGGGTGCTCACCCTTTTGCCCTAAAAATTGTCTACAATGCCATCGTTAGAAGCGTCCTGGATTACGGAACCTTTTTGTTGGAGCCTGCCTCTGCAGAAGGTTTGCAGCGTCTTGATCGAGTACAATCTAAAGCGTTGCGTATTATTGCTGGAGCAATGAAAACTAGCCCTATTAACGCCCTTCAGGTGGAATGTATGGATCCTCCGCTTGACCTTCGCCGTCAGTATCTGTCTGACCGCTATCTGTTTCGTACTTTCCAATATTCTACCCATCCCATCTCCCCTAAAATCGTGCTCTTGGACTATTATTTTAACAAGTCTCCTTATTGGACTAATAAGTCTCCTCCCTGTCTAGTAACTAGTTTCCGCAGGTTCAAAGGTATTAAAGACCCAACTTTTCACTCCCCGAATCTTCCTATGTTTGAATTCCCCTACTTTGTAACTATTCTCCAACCCCGTGTTATTCTAGATTTTGATGTTATGAAAGGCGATATCTCTGCAAGGGAATATTCTCGCGGTCTTCTGGCAAAGGACTGGGCTGGGTGGCACACTCTTTACTCTGATGCCTCGAAGTTATCTCCCTTGGGCTGTGTAGGGGTAGGTACCTATCACTCGCAGTATCGGATCGTCCAAAAAGCAAAGTGCCCTCCGGAATCTTCGGTTTTCTCTGGAGAGTGCCTTGGTATCCTAAAAAGCTTGGAATACATTATTTTAGCCGGTTTACGTGGTTCCATTGTCTTTTCTGACTCTCGCAGTGCTCTAGAAGCTATTTTAGCTAACCCGTTTACTTCTAAACTCCATAATCCCTTAACCCTGAAGATTAAAGAAGCGGTTAATCAATGCAGTTCCAGAGGCTCTGAGGTCGTCTTGGCCTGGATACCGAGCCACTCGGGTATTGATGGAAACGAAAAGGCGGACTTCATTGCCAAACAAGCAGTCGCTTGCGGTGATAAAGTCCCTTTTAGAATCTGCTGCCATGACCTTCTTTCCCTCCCTCAGCAGTTTTTAAGGAAAAAGTGGAACGCCCGGTGGCGGTCTAGCAGCAGACGGACGGGCGCAACCTATGCTAAAGTTCAACCTGTTTTACCCCTGAAAGTCTGGTTTTCAAAAATTCTTCTTAGTAAACAAGCAACTTCGACAATTATTCGCATGAGGCTGAACCATTGCTGTACCCATGTTCATTTGAGGTGGCTCCGTATTCGGGACTCTTCCCTTTGTGAGTGTGGTCTAGACGAGGGCAGCTTAAATCACTTGATTTTGAGTTGCCCCCGTCTGGACCATTCTGGCCTATACGCTGGCCTCATTTATCAGAAAATCCCCTTGCCTACCCACGTAGTGTCCCTTCTGTTTCCGAATCCTGCTGTTTTTCGGCTGATTTCAAATTCCCTCTCTCTCAATAAATTGAAACTTTAACTCTTCCTACCAGGCTATAAAATTACTTATCTTAGTATGTACTATGTACCTATTCGTATCCATCAACAAAATCTGGTCAAATCGTTTTCTTGTCTCCCCTTCCTCTACAAGTGATGCTGGCAGAAATGTCCTATGACGGTTGTCATAATAAAAAAAAAAAAAAAAAAAGTTCTTGTGTTCTTGTCGACTTGATTATTTAAATATTTAGTTTAAGCAGTGATAAGCGACTCCTCTTGACTAAGGTGATAGAGATAACAAAAGGTATTTTTATATGTAAATATTAAAGAAAGAATCCTCTGTCTACATTGCATAGTGTTACCTGGATTTCGATTTTTAGGGTGCAGGAAAATCATTTTACACAATGGAAATAAATAATTCTTGTTGCTGTTGCCTGCTGCGGCCTCCGGACAAATATTTGAAGATGCCGTACACGCGTTTGGGCATAACAGAGATATATGCGAACATGCTTAAGGAATGCTTCGAAATACAAGTAAATATAAATATAAATAATAATAAATATAAATATATGGGGACAATCTTACACAAATCGAGCTAGTCGCATAGTAAGCTCAATAAGGCTTGTGTTATGGGTACTAGACGACGATATATATAATAGATAGAAATACTTAAATACGTAGAAAACATCCATGACTCAGAAACAAATATTCATGCCCATCACACAAATATTTGCCCCATACCGGGATTTGAACCCAGGACCTTCAGCTTCGTAGGCAGCTTCACTACCCACTAGGCTAACCGGTCGTAAATATAATAAGTGTGTTTGTATTTCATAATATTAAACTGTAAGAGTGTCTATCTGTAAGAATGAATGCCATGATCGACACAACGGTAACATAATTTATGAACGACCCCTAAGTCTCAGGTCAGTGCCGCGCCCCCGCCGCCCCGTTGCTATGTCATAATGTGAACACACCAAATTACAACAAATTATTAATTTCTGGTTCTTGTGGCTTAAGGTTATCCCATTATTTACTTACTAATTTGCTCTTACAGCTAATACTGCATTCAAGTGGTGGTGATGGCATCTGCGAGGTGTGTGTGGGCCGGCTGCGGGACGCGAGCGATTTCAAGCTGCAAGTGCAGCGCAGCCAGGCGGAGCTGCAGGCGCGGCTGCAAGGAGCACTGCATATTAAAGGTAGTTAAGTTAAGTTAGTAATTTTATCTTACCTGGCATTAATTTTTTTTTATTCCATTCAAAGATCTAACGATAGTAAATGTTACCATACTGAATTGGCCTATCTATCAGCTTAGCACACAAAAAAAAACAAACATCTACCGCAATAATTCACGTCACCATAAATAAAAATATCATCGTACTCGGATAGGTGAAAAATTAAAAAAAAGTCATAACTCCGAAAATGCGAAAAATCGCGGAACATACATGGGGGTGATTCAGATAGGTCCCTCTAGGTCCTCTACCTCCCAGCTTCGGTATATCACTACTTCTTGGGACACCCTGTATAAGAATGTAATTTCTTCATAGAGAAATTCTGTGAACAAGTATATGGTATATGGCTAGCCTAACTGTGTAGACAATGAAGCCTATAGACTCTTGAAATTGTAGAAAAATCACAAGCATTGCACCCCTTTATTGATTGGTGAGTTTGTTGTTTTAGCAAGAAACAAATGCAAGTCTCTCGCCATGGCGACCTTTCTAACATGGAACACAATACCACATACCTACAGAAGTAGTGGTGTTAATATGGCTGTGGTCTTATGTGAGGTGGAGGTGGGGTGGGGTGAGGGTGGGGTTTTCCCCGCTGGGCTGCTCCAAATACGAGCGATATGACATTCTTCTGTGCCATATGTCTCTTATCTTATGTTATATTACTGATTAATAGCTGTTGATTGGCTGTTGCAACAAACACAAGCCAGCCTGGAATAAATATAGCCGACGCGGCGTCATGCGCACTGAAAGGGTTAAATATCCAGGAGCTCCATTGTGTGCCTGCAGATGAAAGTATTTTCAATTCAGTTTCATGGAGGCCAAAGATTTTATACGGGAGTTGGGTCGGCGGCTTAGGGATAGGGGCTGTGATCCTCGTTCCGGTTCGTTCCTGGTTCAACAGATTTCTTTGGCCATTCAGCGTGGCAACGCCGCCAGTGTCATGGGAACTTTCGGGCCACCAACGATCCGGGGCGGTCCTTTTTGTTAGTTTAGGTTCTAACGTGTTATTGACGAAGCCTGTTGCGGATTCTATCATTGTTAGTTAAGTGCCTAGGGAGATGTATGTTTGTTTGTACGCAATTGACGAAGCCTGCGTTTCGGATATCTTATGGACCTTAATCATTCTATTTTCATTAAATAATTGAGTAAATTAAATATTGAGAGTAAACTACACCTGAACTTTATCTGTATGCATAAGCAGATTTTTTGACAACAAGGGAATTAGTGACTCTTTAGTCTCTTTAGTCGCATCTGAGTAAGAACTTGCTGTAGAAGTTGTTGGCAGGGGATTAGGGTGCATAGTCAGGCGCTCTGCATATTTTTTTCTATATTTGGTCTTAATAATAAAAATTATCGTAAAATCCAACATTTGTCGCGAAGCCACTTCTGGTCGATCTCATGGCCGCGAATGAGTACCTATAACACTATAGCTCAGTTATCTGTATTAGCATGTATGCAACTATGAACCTACACTTACAGCTTGAGGAATCCTTTATATATCTGACAGATGAGCTGCCGCCTTGTGCGTACCAGTTCCATATGAGCGGTGGGGACCTTCGTCCCCGAGAATGTCCTCCTCCTCCCCTTACAGACATCCCTTAACCACACAACTGATGCTCCACCTTTTCACACGCTATTGTTCCCGTTATAATTACTCGGGTGCACCCTTGACTGATAACGATACGGCCTGAGGCTGAAACTACCGAACCTGAGACCCTGTTGTTACACTGGTTACTAATCCTCTCACACTAAAGAACTCCACGACTAAGAACTGTGTTATCGCCTGTACCTGACATGTAGGAAACCTTATTCATATCCATGATATACCGTAACACCTCCCAAATAGAATAAGACCTGTGGACGCACATAAATACATCACATTATAAACAGTCATCGTGCGAGCTGTGTAAGCACATTAACAGTAAATGTACCAAATCGGTACCTACAGGATGCACTGAAAGTGATTATGGAAAGAGCTCACCCTGGTTTTCCTCCAAATCTAACACTACAAATCTGTACTTAACTATTCGTACGCAATACAGCCGTTAGGGACTCTGAATCTCCGCCTACCCGTCAATATTGTTATAAAATGATTACTGGTCGGTGTTGCTACATAAAATAATCGGCTGTTTGAGACATGATTATTAACATCAATGTAAATACTATCGTGAATCATGACCATTCACGACAACATTAACTTTATTTTATTATCAATTTGTTACACTTCAATTATTTTCTTGATACGCCATTATTACACAATTACGTAAGGGAAGCAATACTAAATGTAATTTTCGATAAAAATGTTCCAAATATTCGTTCAAATTTTAAAATTGCTGTCCCGCATTGCAAACAAAATCAAACGTTCCAGTTTTAAACTTTTCCACAGAACGTCTCCGTAAGAAGGAAATGTGCATACATGTATTACCTACCTTTACTTATCGAAGAGTTCAACAAGGTACTTAGAGATAAATTAGCAAGCGTGTACTTCATACGAAGTCTTTGATTGTTGGAGAGATAGGAGACCTGTTACGTGTCTTTTAATTGTTGCAAAGTGAACAGTAAACTAGTACTAGGTAACGTTATTCAAAACTTTTTGGAGTCAATCATTTTATGGCGCATTCCGCTCTTATTGCAGAAGATTCTGTGAAGACAGAAGTATCAGATGGTGACGTTGGCGCAGACGGTCCGGAGCTTATACGTGCGTATTAACAGGACTAAGGGTGCCTTTCCACCAGAGATGTGCTATGCCATGCTATGCTATGTTTTCACACATTTGAAACGTAGCTGTGTTTCGAATGTATGAAAACATAGCATAAAAAGAATAGCACATCTCTGGTGGAAAGGCACCCTAAGGGTGGGTTGCATGAAACCACGATTACAGACCGATCAACGATCGGTCGATGGCGCCGGAGGCTGTCACTCCATAGGATCTTGTCAACATCTCCATGCATTCAGACTGTAACAAGCAACGCTTATGATCACCGACGGGTTGGTGGAACCCGCCTAGATACTGGACTTACTAACTACTTTGGAGCTTGTAAAAAAAGTGGCCAAGTGCGTGTCGGACCACGCACAAGTGTTCCGTGCCTATTAAAAAGGTCGTATCGTTACTGAAATCTTACGTCCTTTTCTTTAAGGGAGGCGGTTATTTAGAAATATCTCGAAAACCTTTGAATCGATCTTGTTCAAAACAATTTTCGCTGATAGAATTTAATAAGCCCCATTTGCATGATTTTTTTTCTATATATTTTTAAAATACACGGTTCAAAAATTAGAGGGGCGGGGGACGGACACAATTTTAGTGACTTTCGGGGCGATTATCTCCGACTCTATTGACTTAATCAAAGAAATTGCTGAGAAACCTTTCAAAGGCCTATCGAATGGTGTGCCACACGTGGGCATGCAATGAAATATTTTTTTTTGACTTTCTGTTTTATGTATGGAGTGCACCCCTAAAATATTTTTTTTGTAATTTCATTACATAACTATGTTGCGGTTAACAAAATACACGTATACTCAAAATTTTATTCAAATACACCGTATAGTTTTTCGAGTAAAACGCCTGTGACATACGGACGGACAGACAGATAGACAGACATGAACAATCTATAAGGGTTCCGTTTTTTGCCATTTGGTTACGGAACCCAAAAAAGGTATAGTACCTTTTTTACAAGCGTTTATTTAGTTGCAGTCGTGTCTGTAATGAAATCTTGCAAGTTAAATTTCAGTCACTACTAGTACAGTCAGGATCAAAAGTAGCTACGCAAACGAAGACGTCAATAAGTGTTTATTAAAAGGGAATAAGAGCTTTTCACGTCTTCAGTTGCGTAGTTACTTTTGTTGCTGATTGTACTAGATTCCTCCCGCGACTTCGTCTGCGTGGACCCGAAATAAAAATGATCCTATATTTCAATCCAGACTATAAACTATCTTCGTGCATAATTTCATCCAAATCGGTTTGATTAAGTAACAAGCATCCAAAGTCTGATAATTGACAACATTTCAAAATATGTAATGATGCCTAAATCGAAAACCATTTCGGTAATTATCTTATCTGAACGTAATAAAGTGGTTTTCCCATTTTTATTCTTATTAGTTTCCGGGAAAATGACTAAAATCTGTAAAACGCGGTCTACCCCGTGCGTGACGTCATTCCTACGTCTGTTAGTGAAAGATGTGGACAGGTGCCATAGAGAGACATAATAATGACGTCATATTTCACTTACGACCTATTGGAATTCACTACTTTTAATTTTGATATATTTGGATGAAAATAAACATTTAGGGAGAAATAAAAAACACGTATACCTTAAAATTTCATTTTCTATCGAACTAAATCATATAATAAAAAAAAGAAATGTTGTCAATTGGTGTCTGCTTGGTGGAAATAACTAAAACTTAGAAAAAATTAGAAACCCCAGACATTTTCATTTCAAAGTCCAATATTTCAAAAACGGCTGAACAGATTTCCATGAAACATGGCTAAGAACACTCGGGATAAAATTATCTATGACACAAAGAAAACAGCATACAAATCGGTCCATCCGTTTGGGAGCTACGATACCACAGACAGATGAAACCCTAGACATTTTCGTTTCAAAGTCCAATATTTCAAAAACGGCCGAACAGATTTCCATGAAACATGGCTAAGAACACTCGGGATAAAATTATCTATGACAAAGAAAACAGCATTCAAATCAGTCCATCCGTTTGGGAGCTAATACCACAGACAGATACACAGTCATACACGTTAACACTTTCGCAACCGGACTTAAAATGGAACAATACACCAGAAACCGACAGAATTCGCTAGGCGTGTAAGTTCATACTACTGCCCTGGCATCTTTACGAGTGCCCGCTAGGCAGGTTCTTGGTTGCGAATGTGTTCAACTTATAACACCCTTCTCTTTGCGTCGGGGGTTAATTATCCTTAACACTATTGTTGCAGAAGAACATCCGGAGAAGACAGAATTATCAGATGACGGTAGCGGCCCGGACTGCTGGGAGGAGCTTATATGTGCGTATAAACTAGCAGGGCTGTTCCTCCTGCCACTTCTAAACTCTGTTCCGCTCACCTTCGAGGTCCAAATTCAACCGAACGCGGCTAATGTACGATTCCCACCGACCGGGCCGGACCGGAGCGCGCCTGCGCGCTTTTTGCAAGTTGCCAAAGGAATTGGAAGCTTCAATATAGACGTTAAATTTCATATTTGAATGTACTTGCGGCCGGTCGGCTCCTCGCGGACATGGACGGCTGTCGTCGCATCTGACTCTATTAAAACGCAGCATCCGTTGCGACGCGGCGCCAGGCGACCCGGCCCGGCCCGTTCGTTGGGAATCGTACATAACACAATATAACAGCTTTCATCATCATCATATCAGCCGAAATACATCCACTGCTGGCCATAGGCCTCCCCCACAGAGTGCCAAAGTGGCCGGTCCTGCGCCACTCGTGATATTTACGCTGCGTCTTTCGGTACGTAATTGCTTTGCTCTTAGATTTTTTTTATTATATCAGAACAAGGTGGTTCTGCCTTTTCTCCGAATTTGTTATGTCCGAATTTCACTTGCCAACCAACTTTTCGCCGATGGTTCACTTTGACAACTAACTAATGCCAAATTTTTGTATGACAACCACGGAATATAAAAAACTAGTGGAAGTGTCATACGCGTCGATTTCTATCAGAACCGGTGTCGCCAGTACGCACACTTACAAAAAGTTCACTACAAAGGAATCTTGAACACGATTGGCCGATGCGTTTTATAAAAATATAATAAAAAACCACACGTAGTTAAACATATATTAAACCTTATGTCTGAAAGACATGGTCCACATTTTATTGCACGGGTTTGATACTTACTACGTTTGGATATAATATTTAAAATTGCATAGAAAGCGCTGCCACCTAGCGTCGAGTAGCCGATTTATGACACAATTAAGTTCGGCCGCTCGACGCTAGGTGCGCATTGATTTTCATTCTTGCACTAGAGATGTGCTCAGTGAGTCCATAAAATTATATCGATAAAAGTTAACTAATTATCCAAATATGCAGGATTATAATTATAATGACGATTATGTACTTGCTTTAAAATTGATAAATGTAGGATATTAAAAATGTCTAGTTTTGTATTTGATATAATAGCGTAGGCGTGGCTGTGTGGTGATAAGGGGACATGGCGTGAGGGTTAAGTATGTATTATATGCAAGGGAATAGATATTCGTGATCCAATTTTAATAACACAAATAACTCCAGGCAAAATACGGTTTTTAACAGTGACGGTACTGCCATACAAGCCCAAAAGCCGAGCTTGCCTTTCAAAACTCATCATCGATGAAAAATAAAAGGTAATGAGGGCACGAACTATTTCAATTGCACTTGCACTTTCATTGCATTTTTCAAATTTATTACCTACATCGTGGTACAAAATTCGACCGCGAACCACCGCGGCGCGGCTGCCGGCAGCACTATCGCTGTGACAACTAGCCGAACTCGCTTGAGACAGGCACACGGCTAGTCATCTCACTCGCACGCGTCGGCTTGCAAGCGGGCTTCTATTCTAGCTATCTATGTCTCTTTCTTACCCATGAAGACTGCCTAATAATGAGATATAAGTGTTTATAGGTTAATATAGCAAATAGTACGAGATATTAAGCCCTGCATGCGTATGAAGTTGTGATGTGCGGGTTTAGCCCGACACACATATCCCTCAGCCTGAAGGGCTATCGAGGGTTTCCTAGTCAACTCAGTCGTCAAGGAGCCTAGCAGGAGCAGGGGTGCGAATGAGAACAGCGGTTGAATTAATGGTTCACACTGGGTCTTGTCGCCCTTTTATTAAATAAATAACACTTATGCTCTACCCGGGGCTCTATGTACTAACGGTACGGGGCACGGTTGCCGAACAGATACGATTCGGGGCGGTAAGAGGCGGGAACGGCGGGAGAGTGATACTCCGGCAGTGCACTCGGTATCCAAGCGGCCTGGTAGTATCACGGACTCGGGTTCGTTATTACGGCAGTGCACTCGGTAACCAAGCGGCCTGAGACAACGGGAAGCCTATCGACTCACTCCTCCGGCAACACTCGGGAACCAAGCGGCCTGGTAGGGGTGAGGGGAGCGGAGGACTTCGGCAACACTCGGGAGCCAAGCGGCCTGAAAGTCGGGATGCCACGGCAACACTCGGTAACCAAGCGGCCTGAGGCGGGGAGGTAGGGAGGGCGAGGGGGAGAGAGTTGAGCACACGGCGAGCCGCTAGCTAAACTCTGCCCGTCTGGCGGTCGCGCAGGCGCTTATATGCGGTCGGCGGGGCGGCGGTGTGGTGGGGCGCGTCGTGGTGCGGTGGGGCGCGTCGTGGTGTGTTGCTCTCCCCGCTCGTCTGTCCCCCGGGCCGGCGCCGTCTAGTCGCGGCGGCGGCTGTGGCGTTTTCCATGACGTCACAAAGTTGTACACAAGTCTAGTATAATGCGAAACTCGCGCGTGCGCCATCATGAGTGTGATGTCGTCCGACTTCATTGTTATTTGTTGCAATTTCAATTTTATTAATTACTTGTGTTTGTTGTTTGTTTGAGCGGTCAGTGCGGTCATTAAGTATTTTGTTTGCTGTGTTGCTCTTTCATCGGATTGACAATTCCTTGTGATTGTGATAATTTAAAGTGTGTGCTAGTTTTGCTTGGCGAGGGAAAGGTAAACTTTAAACTTTGTTCAGAAAAAACCACTAATTTCTTCGCCAAAACCTACGCCTGATTAATGTATTTCTCAGAGTAGTAAATCGCATAAAAGACAGTTTAATAGACCGGTGTACAAAACTCATTGGATTGTAGATATGTCTGTAAAATTATATCTAGTAGTAGCATGCCTTCAGTGTGCTTTGGTGAGCTCGTCCTCGCTAGCAAGTGCATATGCAGCTGAAGATTGATCAATAATGAGGCAAGAACAGATTTCTCAGCTTGCCCTATTCCGAAACCCTAGGCACGCCACTGGTTTTTAAAAACACTAATTTATAATTGGGTTTTTTCTGTTGATTTCATTTTAAAATCTTATTCTAAGATGCTTTATTCAAGAATCCGGCAAACTTTCCACCTGGAAGTAATTAATTAGAATCAAATGAAGCATGCGTTGTCTTTTTTTGCATGATTTATCTTGAATATTACAAAGAAAATGTAAATGAACCAAAATAAAGACAAAAATATTAATTAATATTCTTTCTGACTTTTCAATAGCTAGTTAATTTATCATCCGTTTCACAGAAAAAATAAGCTATTATAAATTATTTCCAAAATTGTCATTTTTTCCATACAAGTTGTCAGTTCATTGCCTGGACTAAATTAACATTATTGACCCTGAAATAAAATGTATTTGTTAAGCAGTTGTCTTTTTGATATTTTTTGTCTTAATGTAGGCAAATGATGTATGCGCACATTAAGATAGCGCATAATCAAGGCTTTCAAAATCTGTTCACGAAATCCGTTAAAATAGATGAACATACATCCAATAACACAAGTTTATATGGACAAATTGAGTGATGATACGGCTACTACCAAAGTAAGAAGTTAACACTTTAAAATCAAAGTAATTGAATTGTATACGAAAATACAAGAAGTTACAGAATATATATATGACGGAGGGTCGAGCGGGGTAGGTGGAGATTCGGTACTTTTAACACACTCGTCCATGATATTTTATCGAAATAAAACTGGGTTTACACTCTTCACGTTTATTACGATTAATTTCAATAACAATCAATGCAAAATAACCAAACACAACACGGATGAAAACAGATTACGATTCTAGTACGGAACGTGGTGAAGTCGGAATGAGGTTAGGAACACAACCGCACTGTTCGGCGTCTCGATCGAAAGTGAAGTCCGGGCCCGCCAACGTCAACTGTCAAAACAACTGTCATCGAACATTTCCCGCGCGTTTCGAGCGCCATTTTGGGGATTCTGCTTGTCTCTGTGTTTGATAACGCACGTGTCTTGTTGGAATCGTAAATTCACACCGGTTTTCTCAACTAAATACACTCAGATTAGAATATTTCTGTGGGTGGTGGTATATTAACCTACGGGAAGGTAAGTTTTTGTGTTATTGAGTAGTGAGGATGGAGATTGGTGAGACCGAGCCTCCTGATAAGGGGGGTGGTCAAACCATATCTAACAAAAAACGACCTAATGAAGATCACTCTGATCTAAATGAGCTCGGGAAAAGAGCTAGTCCGCCTAGCGCGTCCGTCGTACACACATATGTCCGTCCTGGTTACGAAAATAATTCAGACATCAAATATGCCGAGTCAGACGGGGGTCCATATGTGGTTCACGTGTCCCGCGAAGATACTGACTTAACTAAATCCCCAAACCGTATGCGTGCACTGAGAATGGCCCAAGTAATTTATAATGGTAAGGTATCCGGCATTAAAGAGATTCAGAGCGTGGGTAAAAATAAACTGAGTGTATTCTTTGCGTCAGCGTGTGAGGCTAACTCCTTTCTGGTCAACCCCGTTTTGGGCGAGCATAAACTTAATGCAACAATTCCAAGGTTCCAAGTGTCTCGTATGGGTGTTGTTACGCATATTCCTCTGGACTGGTCATTGGAAGAGTTTGCTACTGGTATTGAATGCCCAGCTAGGTCTGGTCCCGTGATCAAAGCTCGTAGATTAAACAAAAAAAGGGAAGTTGATGGTAAACGGGTGTGGGAACCAACTGCCACTGTAGTTTTGACATTCCTTGGTCAAACATTACCAGAGAAGATATATTGTTTCAGCATGTCAATCCCGGTGGCCTCTTATAGGCTCCCCATTATACAATGCCATAAGTGCTGCAGGTATGGTCACATAAAAGATCAATGTCGCTCAAATGGTGCTCAAGATGTGCGCAAAATCATGAAGTTTCAGAGTGCAAGGTTCCTGATACAGATGTTTCATGTCTGCGCCATTTTGAAGTGACAGCCGGTAGTGTTGCCAACGGCTCCCGTCGGTTTCCCGCTCAAACCAGTGTTGCCACAACCTCATTCCGAATACACCCAAATCTGTTCGGACTTGACGTTCCGTTGCACGCTCTACGACACGGCCATCTTGACACGTCACACGTCCCTGTGTGATGTACCTGGAAGGAGAGAGAAGGACCGCAATATCAAACAGTCTCGGCCATACTGACTATACTTAAAATAAGTAACTAGACTATTACTGTGCAATCATTTCAATGAGTACTGTAATAATCAATCACAATTTTTATTTTCAAGTAATAAGCCACACATTACAATTTAGTTCACAGAAATCAAACCATTGACCAGTATTCACAATACTCAAAATGACAATATTCGTTCTACACTCGCAAAAAGTATCAATCCGCCGCTAAGTACCTCACCCATAATACGCCTCCGTCGAGCGCATATGGTCGCTATTATCACCTAAATCGAGTGATAAAAGCTCATGCCATCTCCCTTGAGTGACGAGTCCTTGCCAACTCCCTCGAGTGACGATATCCCAAGTTGCCTCCGTCAAGCAACATAACACATCACCTAAATCGAGTGATGCATAACCGAACTAAGATACCACAATGTAAAATAAAAAACAATGTTGAATAGTGGTCAATTAGTATCTCTATCTACATCCGTCACATCATCATCATTGTCATCATCAGTTTCTATCATAACATCATTACTGGGCATTTTTCGCAAACGATCGTGGGACTTATAACTGCGTCGAGAATTTAAAGCCTTAATTGTGTACCGATCATTTTCTAGCACTTCAATGACCTTGAATGGTCCCTTATATTTGGGGTCTAGTTTTGTCTGATTTCGTTCCTCGTTTTGTAACAAAACAAAATCACCTACCCAGTGATTTCCGCAACTCGTTATACCTTCAAACCAAACGCACGCCACTCACAGTCGTGGCCGCACAGCAACGGGAAATCTATGCCCGGTATTTTACGCCTACGTCTACGAATGACATTGAAGGTGTATGCAGTCAGAGCTCAAAACACCCAAAACTACACTGATGACTATTAAAACATTTAATCGCATGTTGAATTTCCTTCGTCAATTATTTTAACCAAGTAGGTACTACCTTTCTAGTCTTAATACCCTTTAACTTTACTAAATAATAGATTATATAGCTCGTGAGCGCTCTGCTCAATGATCCCAATGAAATGTGAACTGCTCACCGGATAAACTGTACGCCACATGGTGCGTTGCCACGACGCACACGGTAAGGAAAGAGGGTCTTCTGTTATTTCGTCACCCACTGCCAAGCCGCCAGCCTGCTCGCTGAGTTCACCACGAAATCTCCACTGCGGCGAAGTACCGCATTGCAATCTGTAAACGGCAATTTGTATGGTACGTATCAGTTTTATCATACCTGCCCGTGATACCTACAGACCATGACGACATTTACATCAAGTTATTCTCCAAATTAACTTTTTTGTCTTGAATTCAATTAGAAACTAAAATTGATGTATTATTCAGAAAATTACACCAATGCTGTGGTCTACAACATAAAAAAACAATAAATTTCTCATCTACAATGATTGAAACAACAACTATCGTTAATTGGCTCTAATTTTGCATTGAATCAATAGGAACGAAACCTGTCCTTTTATTTCCGTTGCTTCAATACAGTCGTTGCCAGCAGTGTCCGCAGCTAGCTTCAGCACTTATCCTCTGATAGACCGACGTCTGAGAACCACCTATGCTGCACGGTTTCGTGTCTGCAATGATCCACGCATACTGGACGAGACGTTCGCAGTCAGTAGTACTGCTTATAGATGTACGCCATGTCACTGAAATAATAATTTCAAACGCGTAGAAAATATTTTCAACCCTGATACGGTATCAAGGTACTTTAACCAATGGCCATAAAGTTGTCAAGCAAAACAATGAAATAAATCAAACTGAACACTGTTTTAAAAGTTAATACGAAAGTAGTTAGATTTTCACAAAGCTATCAAAATGAAATGACTACACTAATGTACCACAATTTTGTAAACAGGATTTCACGACAACTTTTAAGGAGAACATAGGAAAAAACACTATTGTCAACGGAAAATATGTCAAATCTAATTTCAACATAGCAAAAACAACAATAATGGTTTGACCTCACCGGATTTATGAGCACGTCGTTCAAATTGGGCAACGTAGTTGTTCAGTAGACCGCCCAGACCATCTCGACATAAGCGAAATCATCATTCTTGCTGTGGCCTGTACGCAATTCATTTTCTTTCGGTAGTATCAGAACGTACGTCCCCTACGTAATGCAAACAATCTGTGTCTCCATCCAGCACGTACTAAATCGATCCACGTCACTCAGGTGATGGTGTCATTGCCTCCAATAAAGCCATTTTTTTTTACTGTTCCATGAGCATTTTACACATGTGCACGTCCTTATTCACATCCTGTGGGCGCTGATTACATCCCGCTTCTGATGACGGAGGGTCGAGCGGGGTAGGTGGAGATTCGGTACTTTTAACACACTCGTCCATGATATTTTATCGAAATAAAACTGGGTTTACACTCTTCACGTTTATTACGATTAATTTCAATAACAATCAATGCAAAATAACCAAACACAACACGGATGAAAACAGATTACGATTCTAGTACGGAACGTGGTGAAGTCGGAATGAGGTTAGGAACACAACCGCACTGTTCGGCGTCTCGATCGAAAGTGAAGTCCGGGCCCGCCAACGTCAACTGTCAAAACAACTGTCATCGAACATTTCCCGCGCGTTTCGAGCGCCATTTTGGGGATTCTGCTTGTCTCTGTGTTTGATAACGCACGTGTCTTGTTGGAATCGTAAATTCACACCGGTTTTCTCAACTAAATACACTCAGATTAGAATATTTCTGTGGGTGGTGGTATATTAACCTACGGGAAGGTAAGTTTTTGTGTTATTGAGTAGTGAGGATGGAGATTGGTGAGACCGAGCCTCCTGATAAGGGGGGTGGTCAAACCATATCTAACAAAAAACGACCTAATGAAGATCACTCTGATCTAAATGAGCTCGGGAAAAGAGCTAGTCCGCCTAGCGCGTCCGTCGTACACACATATGTCCGTCCTGGTTACGAAAATAATTCAGACATCAAATATGCCGAGTCAGACGGGGGTCCATATGTGGTTCACGTGTCCCGCGAAGATACTGACTTAACTAAATCCCCAAACCGTATGCGTGCACTGAGAATGGCCCAAGTAATTTATAATGGTAAGGTATCCGGCATTAAAGAGATTCAGAGCGTGGGTAAAAATAAACTGAGTGTATTCTTTGCGTCAGCGTCTGAGGCTAACTCCTTTCTGGTCAACCCCGTTTTGGGCGAGCATAAACTTAATGCATCAATTCCAAGGTTCCAAGTGTCTCGTATGGGTGTTGTTACGCATATTCCTCTGGACTGGTCATTGGAAGAGTTTGCTACTGGTATTGAATGCCCAGCTAGGTCTGGTCCCTTGATCAAAGCTCGTAGATTAAACAAAAAAAGGGAAGTTGATGGTAAACGGGTGTGGGAACCAACTGCCACTGTAGTTTTGACATTCCTTGGTCAAACATTACCAGAGAAGATATATTGTTTCAGCATGTCAATCCCGGTGGCCTCTTATAGGCTCCCCATTATACAATGCCATAAGTGCTGCAGGTATGGTCACATAAAAGATCAATGTCGCTCAAATGCTAGGTGCTCAAGATGTGCGCAAAATCATGAAGTTTCAGAGTGCAAGGTTCCTGATACAGATGTTTCATGTCTTTTCTGCTCCGGTCCACATGTAGCAACTGATTTTAATTGCCCTGAATTTAGCAGACAGAAATGCATAAAACAGTGATGTCAGAGGAAAATATTGGCTATGTAGAAGCGGCGCGAAGGTATCGATCAGTGCGCACTTCTTATACTGACAAGGCTAGAAATAATATTGAGAATCAACACACTGCGGAAAATAGGTCTCCTTTTTCTTCGCCCCCTGCAAGTCCATCGCGTCCTCAATTGCAGTCTCAAACTCACTCATACCGTAAAACTATTACTATTGAACGGCGGCCTAAGCCTATGCCTGGAAAGTCATATGACACTGATGCTCACAGGAATATGACAGCGACTCCCCAATCAACATTGCCAAACGGTTGTGCCTTAGGGCAGCCTTCATCAATCTCCCCAAATGACAATTTGGGAGACCTTATCTCCCAGATGTTAATTAATCTGTTAGCTAAATTTGCTGACATCATACCGTACACTGTTCTTCAAAGCCTTCAGGGCCACATTAGTTCTGCTATCAATAGATTAATTCAAGATTGTCAATCACAACCTAATCCAATGGAATACTAGAGGTATTAGAAATAAAAAACAAGAAGTTATCCAATTAATTAATTCATTTAGCCCGGTCATTCTTGCCATTTTGGAGACATGGTTAAAGCCTCATTCCCTCTTTAGGGTAACGGGCTACTCCTGTGTCCGGGATGACAGGGATGATGGCTGGGCAGGTTGTGCAATATTTGTAAAAAGAAATTTTACTTTCTCTCAGCTTCCCATCCCATCCCATTCCTCTGGTTTAAATGTTGTTGCAATCAAGTGTCTAAATATTTCTTTTGTTTGTGTATATATTCCACACCCAAATCGTGATTTAATTCAAGAACTGTGTTTCATACTATTAGCCCTTCCGGCTCCCATCATTGTTCAAGGAGACTTCAATTGCCGTCACACGTTATGGGGCTCCCATTGCTGTGACTCGAATTCAAACTTCCTCCTAGAGCTTATGGACGATGTAAACTTATGCATATTGAATGATGGAACAGCTACCCGCAGAGTAGCTCCCGGTCAGAACGCAAGTATCCCTGACCTTACATTGGCATCTCCAAATCTAGTTCGGTCCTTGTCGTGGATGGTTTCCACAAATTCTCTTGGGAGTGACCACTTACCCATTATTACTTCCCTGCTAGACTCTTCCATTTCTCCCCCACCAATGCAAGTCCCACTTCTTAAATATAGAACTTGTCACGCGGACTGGAGTAAATATAGATTGAATCTGAATCCCGCTATCGAAAATCTGCCTAGTGTTTCACAAGACAACTTTTTACAAGTGTATAATCTATTTATTTCAGCGATTTTTTCAGCTGCTGATAGCTCAATCCCCTTGAAAAATTCAGTTCTAAATAAAATTCCTTCTCCGGCATGGTGGGATGCTGAGTGTTCTGCAGTAATCAAAGAACGTAAACTTGCAGAGTCTCTCTTTGTCGAAGACCTTTCCTTAGAAAACTATATGAATTTCCAACGTGTTTCGGCCCAAAGTAAAAGATTTCTTAGCAAAAAGAAATTTCACGGATGGCGTAATTTTTGCGAATCTTTATCTCCTAGGTCTCCTGCTACATTAGTATGGAAAAAAATAAAAGCTTTTCGTTGTTCTCAAGCTGATAACAATATCTCTAGCAACGAGGATTCCTGGCTCGAGGGATTTACGGCAAAGCTTGCTCCTCCATTTGTCCCAAATCAGCAAGGTATCGGTGGCTATTGCTCTCTTTCTGCCCCATCTGAAAGAATGAATGAGCCTTTTAGTTTTGATGAGCTTTGTTGCGCTCTAGACCACGTTAGAGATTCCACTCCGGGCTCTGATGGTATCCCCTACTCTTTTCTTAGTCAAAGTCCAAAATCCACTAAAGTAACTTTTTTAAATATAGTAAATAATATTTTTTTATCTGGAAACGTGCCTGACAGCTGGAAATCTCAAATTATTATTCCAATATTAAAGCCTGGTAAGGACCCAGCTGATCCTGCCTCTTACAGGCCCATTGCCTTATCATCGGTTTTAGCAAAGGTTATGGAACATTTAATAAAAAATAGATTGGAGTGGTTGCTGGAAAATAAAGACATTATCTCTAGAACTCAATTCGGTTTCAGAAAGGGTCTGGGAACAATGGACAGTTTAAGCATCCTCACTTCCGACATCCGGCTGGCTCTGACTCGCGGTGAAAACGTTATAGGTGTTTTTTTAGACATCACCGCAGCATATGATAATGTTGATCTTCCTATACTCAGGCAGAAAATGCTCAATCTGAGTATCCCCGTGAGGATCATTAATATTGTCTGCAATATGTTTATGGGTCGGTCTATCACTATCCGATATAATGGAAAATTAACATCCCCTAACAGCGTCTGGAAGGGTCTACCCCAGGGTTCTGTGTTAAGCCCGCTCCTTTACAGTTTATATACTTCGAATCTTGACACTTCCGTGAATTGTTTTTGTAAGATTCTTCAGTATGCTGACGACATTGCCCTTTACTCTTCATCGAAAGACGTCACGGAAGCTGCTCAATCTATCAATTCTGCGTTGTTTTATCTTGACACTTGGTTGTCAGATCACGGACTCTCGTTATCCGCCGAAAAAAGTAGGGTAGTTATTTTTATTCGTAAAAGACAAATCCCCGATTTGTATATTCACATAGACGCGCAACCTGTAACAATTGTGGAGGAGGCAAAATTTTAGGGAATAATTCTGGACTCGAGGCTGTCTGGAGTCAGCCATCTGAACTATATATGCCAAAAAGCTGAGAAAAACATCAATGTTATCCGTGCACTGTCTGGCGTAAGATGGGGGTCACATCCGTATAGTCAGAAACTTCTGTATAACGCTATAATTAGAAGCCATTTCGACTATGGTAGCTTCGTCTTGGAACCATGCAATAAACTGGCCCTAGCTAAACTGGACCGTATCCAGGCAAGGTGTCTCAGGATTATAACTGGTGCTATGAAGTCTTCCCCAACGAATGCCCTCCAAGTAGAGTGTATGGACCCTCCTTATAACCTACGTAGGCAATTCTTAGCCGACAGATTTTTCTTCAAAACACTTCAAATAGCCTCGCATCCTTTACTTCCAATTCTGGAATCCCTTCAGCAACTTATAGAAATTTCCCCGTATTGGTCACACAAAGTACCTCCCCTCTTAGTTAATAGCTACAAAAAGTTTCTTGACCTCCCTGTACAAGTTTACCAAAATTATAAAAACCCTCTTTTTGAAACTAATTACGATTGCTTAATATTCCAGCCTACGGTGTTATTCAGTCTGGGCATTTCTAAAAATCAGATAGGGGCTGATAATATTTTTAATAATGTGATAGCTGAGGAGTGGGCTGACTATTTAACAATCTTCACTGATGCCTCTAAACTATGCGAAGGGGGCCCCGTGGGAGCGGCCGTGTGGATTCCCAAGTACAAAATTGTGTTAAACTTTAAACTTCCTCCCGGCAATTCCGTATATTCTGGAGAAGCTATTGCCTTACTGGAAGCAGTCTCTTATGTTTACTCCCACCATCTTAACAAGTCTCTCATTTTAACGGATTCCCTTAGCTGTCTGCAGGATCTTGTTAAACGCCCATTCCACTCGAAGGAGACCTTTTCTGTGACCCTGCAAATGAAAGATATTTTATTCAAATGTCATAAAGACAATATCGAGGTGACCCTGGCATGGATCCCGGGCCACAGCGGCATAAAAGGCAATGAAACTGTTGACCTCTGCGCAAAAGAAGCCATTGTATGTGGTAATCTAGGATATAATCGATGTTTCCCTCGCGACATTAAGGCTCTTGCTCTCACACACATGCGAGATGCGTGGAACAATCGCTGGCAATCTAGCAGACTTATAGTGGGTAAAAATTATGGGTATCTACAACCAGACCTCCCATCTTCTAAACCTTGGTTTTTTTCTCGTAGGTCACTTCCAAAAAAGATTACTTCCGCCATTATTCGCTTACGCCTGGGCCACATATGTACTCCAGTATTTCTCGCAAAAATACGTGTTCGAGACCACTCTCTGTGTGAATGTGGTCTGGCAGAAGGAACCCTCGAGCACCTATTTTTAGAATGTAATCGTCTTGTAACTCCCCTGTATGATATCCTTCCTCCTGAAATTCCCCGCCCTGTTAACATTAAATTCCTGCTCACTTTAGTATTTTCCCCCTTTGTATACGTCTTAGGTAAATTTATCAAAATTAACAACCTGTTTTTGTAGTTAGTTTAACAATATGTGTATGTTTTGTCTCTTGTTATAGATTCAACCCTGAGTGAACCTGGTAATCTGCAGTCACCGGTCAAATACCTATTATTATACGTGCCTTTTCTAACCTTGACGTTGGCAGAATCATCGACAGTATCGATGGAGCCATAAAACTAAAGATTGATTGATTGAGCGCCATTTTGAAGTGACAGCCGGTAGTGTTGCCAACGGCTCCCGTCGGTTTCCCGCTCAAACCAGTGTTGCCACAACCTCATTCCGAATACACCCAAATCTGTTCGGACTTGACGTTCCGTTGCACGCTCTACGACATATATATATATGGGAATGAAATAAAACATTTATAATATATAATTTTGATTGTTTTCTCAGGCACTTAATAAACAAAATCACATTTCAACTCAATCACGATAGAGTACGACTATCGATAAGTTTATCGATAACTTTAACGACAACACCCACGCACTAATTTTGCGAGTTCAACGGACGAGTGAGTAGCGAATGTTCTAGAAGTATGTCATTATTTGAAGCCGATAGTAATCGACCTTATTGTAATCACATAAAGTACATATTGATTTTGCGCCTAGCTTAAGTATGGCGTGCGGAATGGAATAACTAAAAATTTTATTAAATTTAAATTAAATACTCCTTAACGATGGTACGAAATGCCACCGTGGGTGATATTTTTGAAGCGGCTATCGTTTTTACACTCCAAAACAGCGCAATAAGGGATAATTTGTGTGTTTTTATCGTACTGTTTGAAAATAGTCTGCACAACTGTCACGTAGTTATTATGTTTATTTGATTCATGTTTTGAGGTGTGCAATAAAGAGTATTTGTATTGTATTGTATTGTATAAGTGTAAGCGGCGAACTAAGCGGCATGCGCGGAGCTCCGCGCATCAGTGGCACACGCGCCACGCCCACTAAGCAGTTCTACTGTTTTTTCTGTTCTGTGATGACAACGTTTCATTTGGTAGAATTATTGAAAGTCGATTACTATAATGACTTAAATTTTTTGACATACTTATCATTTGGCGAATCTTTCAGTTGGACAAACAACTATTAACCTAATAACGTTTCGTCAGTGCAACAGTTCCCTTTTCTTACATTAGCCAACTTTTTACTTCAAAGAACAAGACAGCATAACATAGTCAGACTTTTATTCAACGTGTAGGTATATAAGTTACAGGGATGTAAGGGGTGATGGGGGACGAAGCCACCCACACACAAAGGGGGTTCGGGGGCGAAGCTCCCCGCGGTAAAAAAAATAATAATCTTAACAGTGGTATTATTTGTAGGTTAGGTTAGGGTTATCTTGAGTCCCTTAGAGCGGAAATAGGCTACCCGCGTAGCGGGGTGACGTCGACATGCTGGCGGTTAGGTTAAGTTAAAATAATTGTTTGTTTTGAAAAAAACACATAATAGATACATTCCACCGAGCAACAGTCCAAAAGTAATGATGTAAACACTTATGTTCGTAACCGTGAGGTTAGGAAATAAAACTAAACCTTTTGATAAGTTGACACATGATCATTCGGCGAAATGAAATTATGCGAAAAGTTGGTTGCGAAGTGATAATCGACAATACAATTTTCGGCGACAAATTAGAGAACCCAAAACAAGGGTTACACAGCAAAATTAACAGTTAAATTTACGCCAAACTGCATAAGAGTTTGTTGGCGAACAGCACTCATGAAATATTCCTTATCTACTATGTAAACAAAATATGTCAAATAAATTATAACTAAGTACAAACTTACAGTATCTATAACGCATGGCAAGATTTTAAGATGTAGTTGACGGGAGAATATTACCAAAGATATTATGGACTTTCGTTTTTGAGGGTAGAGTTGAAGATCGTTTGAATGCATATTGAGATGTTATCGTAAATAGTTAATATGAAAGCAGCAATAGCTACGTCTACCCGTTTGTCTGTCTGTCTCTTTTGAGCAAAGGCTGCTTAGTGTTGCGAAACCGGTCACACTTCAAAAAACGTGCTGAAATCATGCACAGACAGACCAGACCAAAGATTATGAATATGTTGCATAAACCTCGTGCTCGTAAGACGATTTACGGCAAAAATGTGTTTAACATGTGTATAAAACTGTTTAATATCTTACCTGAAGAAATAAAGTTACTACGGGGTAATAGTTTTAAACAAAAGTTATCCACTTGGCTTCTGGACAAGTGCTTCTATAGTGAAAAAGTTATCAAGTGACATAGAATTTGTAATTTTGACTCCGTGCTTATTTTGACATTTCTTTTGTCATTAGTTATTACTAACTTTGTGAACTCTATTATTTAGTTAATGTTTTCTTTGCCTATTTATTAAAGCTGACATATTGTTATAATTATAAACAATGTAATCGTAACGTACCAAGCTCTCGGAAATGTTTGCATGCCTGCATGCAGGCTGAATACATGGACCTGTATTTTATTAATAAGACCTATTTTCATATACTGTATTCAAGCAAATAAACGATTTGATTTTATTTGAAAACAAAACATCATCATCATATGAGCCGAAAGACGTCCACTGCTGGACATAGGCCTCCCCCAAAGAGTGCCAAAGCGACCGATCCCGCGCCACCCGCATCCAGCGGACTTCCGCAACCTTTACCAGGTCATCCGTCCACCCACTGCCACTTAAGTGTGCCCCGCCCACTGCCACTTAAGTTTAGCGATCCGGAGGGCTATATCGGTTACCTTGGTTCTGCTGCGGATAGCCTCATTTCTGATGCGATCACGCAGAGAAACTCCCAACATGGCCCAAACAAAACATAAAGAGGGTGAAAAGGGGAGTTGTATTTTCTCATTAAAGTATTAAAGATGTAGGCAAGTGGAGAAAAAAGCAAAGCAAGATGTTAAATAATCACAAAGTTATGTGTCCAAAGTTTTAAAAGGGCGCATGTTCTGTTCCTTTTCGGCAAAACGCACCTTCACATCGTGACGTCACGATGTGCGAGCGTTTTCTCGCTCTAAGCAATATTAAAACGGTTGTAGCTTTGTATGTCTTTGAGATATCCGAATGGGATTTTCGTCACGAGGCATAGTTTTTTGCCTTCCTTCTTTTGTACTAATAATATTTTTCGAGTATACACCCGAATTCTCTGCTCCCGTTGATACCTACCTCTATATAGAGTATATATGTATTATCTACTTTGATGTTTCAGATACAGAAGTCAAGTCGGAGATCTCGTACGACCCTTTACCGAGCAAGGAAGGAGAATTTAAAGAGCTCATGGTCAATACGGGTGAGGGAAACAACATATTTTCATGTCCCTCTCACGAGGTCAACAGTTGATTGTCATTTTAAAGAACAAACCAAATAAGTGACTTTGACTGAAGTAACTTGGCTTATCGCAACCGGCTCAACCGATTTGGATGAAATTTTGCACGAAGATAGTTTGTAAATGGATTAAAATATAGGATAGGTTTTATCCCGGATCCACGCAGACGAAGTCGCGGGCGGAATATAATACTCTTCCATGTTCTACGTATGTATGTACAGTCAAGGAATTTAATTTCCTACCCATTTTGTTGAAATGTTGTTAGGCATTCACGATGCATTAAGGTCGAAATTTTCATTTTAGTATTGATATGTCAATTCAATACCTATTATTTGTCACTGCACATTACAGATAACCTCTTTGCAAAGTCATTTACTTATCTAATAAATAATTAAACACATGTCAGTTGATATCAATGTCAATCGAGAAAATTGTTATATGTCATATTTTGTTAGATTTTCGATTACTGTCATCCATTTTTAGCAGTGCCTTGACGTTTTACAGTTCACCATGTCAACGTAATTTAATTAATCATATCAGTTGCCTAGTAACACAAACAAATGCGTCTGATATGTCAAGTAACGTTGTGCTTAGATAGCTCTTATGATGACTGTTTGCTATACAATATTGAACCTTAGTTGGGTAGGAATTTAAATTCCTTGACTGTACCTGTGAAGTATTTTGCCTATACACATTCACTGCCAAGAATCGCTACGTGCCACGCTCGTAGTCGCTGATCCCGTGGTTTTCCTCGTATGTAGCGGGAAGCGAGTACGCCCGCTAGGCGGGTTCCTGGCAGTGAAAGTGTTGACTAAGATCTGTTGCAGGCGTCAAAAATGAAGCCTCGGAAACATGCGAACAAGACTCGCCCGGCTTCGAGCGCAAAGAGCATTATGAGCAGTTAGCAAAGGGTCCTGATCTTGCAAAACAAAAGAGCGGCAATATCTGCGACGCTTTACATCAGGACACTCAGCGCGACACTGAACAGGGACAGCACAGCGAATATGCGGCCAAGAACAACACATACACCTGCGATACTTGCGGGAAGCAGTTCTCGCGGAAATATGGTTTGATTCGTCATAAACGTGTGCATGTGACCCATATTTGCGATATATGCAACAAACAATTCAAAAAAAAATCGCGCTTAGACTGGCACAAGCGTGTTCACACTGGGGAGAAACCCTACGGCTGTGATATATGTAAAAAGCGATATCCACGCAAGTATAGCTTAATTGAACACAAACGTATAGTGCATACAATTCAAGGTTTCATCTGTGATGTATGCAAAAAACAGTATCGGCGAAAAGAGAGCCTGAGCAAGCACTTGAGAGTACATATGGGACAAAAACTTTATCAGTGTGAATTTTGTTATGTAAAGTTTTTGGAGTCCGATAGTTTAAAAACGCATATTGATACTTATCACACTGAGCTCTACGGTTGTGACGTATGTAAAATGGTTTTCACGAGTAAAAGATCTTTATCTATGCATTTGAAAACTCACGCGAAACTGACGTTTTCTTGCGATCTCTGCTCAATGTCGCTTGCAACGAAGAATGGTTTACGACGCCACCAGCTAATTCATACCGGTGAGAGAGCATACGGTTGCGAAATATGTAAAAAGCGATTCCGCTACAAGGAGGCGCTGAGGAAGCATGAAACTGTGCACACGGGAGAGAAAAATCACTGCTGCTATGTATGCGGGAAACAATTTGCACGTCACGATTATTTGCGGACACATTTGAAAATTCATGTGGAGGGAAAGGATTATCCTTGCGAGCTTTGTACCAAATCGTACTCGACTAAAGAAGGTTTGAGGCAGCATAATCGGACTCACACAAAGGCGAAAGCTGTTGTTAAAACTGTGAAAAAAAAAACAAAAAGATCAGATCGTAAGTGTAAGTAAATTCCGTCCTCATTCAGATCATTATGTGGACTTAAGCAAATACTGGGTGTTACCGGCATGCGGGATTTTTTTCAGTAGGGTAAAATAACGGAGTTCTTTAACTTAATCATGACCTTAATACAGATCTTATCTTATCTTATCTAGTCTAGATGAGGGCCCTTTCGGATGCACTTCGACCCAGTGGGATCTTTTGTGCATTTGCCCTCTCCTTACGTCTACTCCCAACTTCGCTCCATCATTTCCACATAGCGGATGATGCAGCTCAGCGGAAGTGCCTTGAATTCCTTTGGTTGCGTATAGCCGATACCAAAGTAATTCATTCTTTGTCTGGCAAGGGCATGACATTCACACAGTAAGTGTTCCATAGTCTCATCCTCCTCGCCACACATTCTACAGTCTGAGCTGTCTGATAGTCCCATCTTGGCCAAGAGATCCTTGACCCCGAAGTGACCTGTGAACACCCCAGATATGATTCTGAGCTGCTTCCTACTGGATTTCCAGAGTTTGTTGGTCCAGCCCGAGTCCACTCCTTCTATGAAGAGCTTTGAGTGCCTTAAGCCCGCCTCATTCCTCCACTCGTATTGGTGTTTGGTTTTGGCGTAGGCTTTAAAGGCCGAAATTATGGTTCCCTGCGAGAGTCCCACAAATGGTTCTGGACCTACAAAGTGGTTTGTAGACCCCCCTCTAGCAAGCTCATCCGCTCTTTCGTTGCCAATGAAGCCCTCGTGCCCTGGAATCCAAACCAGTTGCACCTTATTGTGCTTTCCAAGCTTGTTCAGTGCCTGGACGCCATTATAGACTAGTCGAGATTCCACTTTCGGCGCCGTAAGTGCCTTAAGCGCCGCTTGACTGTCACTGAGTATATAGATGGTCTGCCCTCTGGTTTGTCTGTCTATATTCTCCTGTGCACAGGCAATTATGGCGTATGTCTCCGCCTGGAAGACGGTTGCCAAGTTACCCATGCTTACACTACTACTGTAGTCATTCGCATAAATGCCTGCTCCCGTACCGGATCCCATTTTTGATCCGTCCGTGTACCATATACTGTCTTCGATACCAGACCTCGGTGGTTCTAGACCTTCGGCCCATTCAGCCCTGGATGGAACTTTTGTTGTGTAGTTCCTATGGAATACAAACTTGGGTAGCATTTTGTCGCTTCCCATGCTTGTTATTCTGTCTAAGAAACCATCAGTCTCCATGTTTGTGTGCTTAGTCTTTGGCTTACTGTCGCTCCACAGTTCAAGGGTTCTTAATCTGTAGAGCGATTTGCGTGCCTCTGACTTAATCACCAAGTGAAGTGGCGGTAGGTCCAGTAGGACTTCTAGCGCCGCTGTGGGCGTGGTGCGAAACGCCCCTGTTATAGCCATGCATGCCGATCTCTGTACCTTCATCAGAGCATCTCTGCATGTGCTCTTTAAAGTCCTTGGCCACCATACCAGGCTACCGTACAATAATATGGGCCTCACCATCATAGTGTAGATCCATCTAAGTACCTTTGGGTTCAAACCCCATGCTTTTCCATACGCTGATCTACACATTCCAAATACCCTCAGTGCCTTTGTAATGGTAAGATCTGTATGCTTCTTCCAATTCAGTTCTTTATCTAGTGTGACACCTAGATATTTCACATCATTAGACAGTTCTAGTACCCTCCCGTACAGTTTTAGCTGCTGTACGCCTCGAAGAGTCCTTTTCCTAGTAAAGGGTATTACTACAGTTTTGCCTGGATTAATGGATAATTGGTGTCGGTCGCACCATCTCTCCACTGTCTGCAGTGCCTTGTTCATGATTCCCGATACCGTGCCTGGAAACTTCCCATTAACCAGTATCACTAAATCATCAGCATATCCTACCGTGTGGATGGGACCTTTATTGAGTTCTACCAGGAGTGAGTTCACCACCAGACTCCAAAGAGTTGGTGAGAGAACCCCACCCTGTGGACATCCCCTTGTGGCCGTGGCCATTATCTCATCCCCCAAGAGTGATGACTTTATTAGTCTGCCATTTAGCATATTGCCTATCCATTTACATATGGTGGGCTCTACACCATGATTAACAGCTGCTTCGCTGATAGCTTTATACGTGGTACGATCGAACGCTCCTTCCACGTCTAAGAAAGCTGCAAGACATAGTTCTTTATTCTCTATAGCCTGTTCAGCCCTGGTTGTCACCAGGTGAAGTGCGGTTTCCGTTGACTTCCCTGGCTGGTATGCACATTGTAGTTCGTGCAGCGGATGCCTTCTTAATGGGCCATCCCTTATGTGTCTATCTACCAGTTTCTCCAGTGTTTTGAGGAAAAACGACGATAAACTTATCGGCCTATACGATTTGGCTTCACTGTAATCCGCCTTACCCGGTTTGGGTAGATAGGTTACTTTTACCATCCTCCACACACGCGGTACGTGTGCGAAGGCCAGGCACGCCCTGTACAATCTGCTAAGATGTGGGATTAGTACATTAGCGCCTTCTTGTAGTAGAATGGGGTAGATGCCGTCTGGCCCCGGGGCTTTGTATGGTTGGAATGTTGAAAGTGCCCACTTTATCTTTTTATGATCTACTACCTTTTTGGACGTGTCCCTTAATACAGATACTTAATTAACTATTATTCCGACTTCATAAATGTTCTAACAAAATTTAAATTGCCAGCAATGTACCGCAAAGTACATTGACAAGTATGTGTATTTACAGCATGTCATTTGACAGCTCTTCATAATTTGTTTAGTACGGCGTCATACACCTAGTCCATTGAAGGTTTGTATTTTGGAAAATTAATTGCGCAGTTAATTTACATAATTATTATTTGCAAATACATGCAAACAATTGCTAATGGGACATATTATTATCAGATTTAATAAATGCCCTCATGCCGGTAACACACTGTAGATTCATTAAAACCATACTTTCTCTTCCGTGTTTAAATATTTTTTTAATTGTAATCTTTGTGAAAGGTAATCCTGCATTGCAATTGATTTTATTAACCAGTACACGCCTTAGAAATCAAATATGTTTCATGGCATCCAAAACAGCGTTTTTCAGGAAAAGTTTATTTGGGATGGCTCCTAAAATTTATAATATATTCCGAACCCCATAAGAAATAAAGGACATAAATAATTTCAAAATCATATTGTTTAAATTTTTAGTGAACAAAGCATATTATACTGTTAATTACTTTCTGTCAGACTACAACTAATGGTAACTGTACACCCCCGTAGTGACAGTCCATTAACCCATTCAGGGCCCGTGACTCAGCGTATGGGTCATGTTAAAACAGTCGCGCAGGGCCCGTGACTCACATGTGAGTCGTGAATAAATTCTGATTTAAACATAAACAAAACGTAATATGACGAAATAATATAAGTATAATTTGAGCTAACAACCATCTTTATAAGGCATGTTGAAAAACATAATTGTAAACATGTTTTTTTTAGTGAAACAGGGTCTAGAATATTCAAGTTTGGTTTACTGGAAGTGTAATATAGTAAATATTCTAAAATTCGAGATACATACGTGTCCCAAGCAAATGGATAAATCTACATTTCAAAAATATCAAAAATATATGTATGCCTGAAGTTATTGACATGACTCAAGGTATGGGTCACCGTGGCCTGGCGCTAATTGTAAAAACTACACATATCTTCATAGCACGCAAAAATAAACTTTATAACTTGGTTTTAAAGCTTATTTCATGACGAAACTCGTTGCAAATTGTACCTTTTTACAATGGATTACTGTTTGGATGGTAGCAAGCAACATTTCTAAGGACCAAACTTATTACCATGCCAATTTTTTTTGTTTCATTATAAAAACAGGGCGGCTTAAACTGTCACCAACTAAATGGTATATTGTATTATCACAACAGTGTGTGAGAAATATTTACAAGAAAAGATTTTTTCTGAACCCTACCCAAGTAACACATCAAAGCAGTATAACAGCCGACTTACAGCATTTCTGTATCGTTTTCGCATTATCTATTAGTTCTATAGTAGCATTATAAACGTTTATACGGCTATTGTAATGCTTATTTGGGCACAAATTTTACTGCTTTAGATCCTAAAAAGGATCACAATAGTTGTTTACTTGCATTACAGGCGCATTTTAAGCATTATTGTGGTCAAAAAAAGTATCAATCGCATTAAAGAAGCATTATTATGATCTATAAAGTTGGCGATGGGCTAGCAACCTATCACTGCAATATCACATTTAGTCGATCTTTTATACCCACATTAATGCTAAAAGTGGCGCTGGAACATACTATTCATGTGCTCTGCCTACCCCTTTTGGGAATGAAGGCGTGAATGTATGTATGTATGTATGTATGTATAAAGTTGCCAATCGCATTACAGAAGCATTAAACGGGCAATATTATTGATAATGAAAATGTTAATTGCATTACAAAAGCATTAGACTAGCATAAAAATGTACTAAAAGAATTATAAACGTTCACAGTTAGAACTAAAACATAACAAAAAACATCGCTCTAATACTTTGCCGGTACAAATGCTAATTATCTCGCATTATAATTTATGGATGCGTCAGCGTTTCAAACTGAGTGAAGTGTTTGCAAATTTTATAATTTAGTAGGTACCTAAGTGTTTGACTTTTTTGTTATTTCATGCCTTCAAATATTAGTGCGCAATGTAGTTTACTGTAAATGTCTATATATGTTTCATTCAATATTTTCACGCGCCTTCTATATTTTGTGGTTTTGATATAAAAGATTCTTTAAAAATATGTGAGAAATAAACAAAACAATTTTTTATTCCTGTTATAGAACCAATTTTGCATTATTAACATAAAATTAAGTATTTATTGGGCAGTATTAAATTAAGTTATGTCATTATTATAAAGGTCTATTTCTTTTATAAATAGGGCCGCATGATTATATTTTTTGGTTATAAAATTTTAACAAAATGGTGTCGGGCTATAGCAGCCCGGTGAGCCTTCAAAAACGCTAATTAATGCCACCAGCAGTAGAAATACTCACAGGTGAACACTTTTTAAGCCAGAGGCCAGAGAGAAGACTTTTTATGAACCACTGTAGTGCCATTGACTATAAAGTAGTTATATATGGATTCATTATATGGATGCATTATAATGGAAAGAAAATATGCTTTAGGCATTATCTTAGTACTTAAAAATGCTATAGTAGGCCCTAAGGCATAAAAAACAGCTGAAAGCTGTATATCGGATTTACGTGGCATTATAATGGTTCACGTTTATACTATTAAACAGCATTAAGCATTTATTTACTACTTAAAAATGCTATAGTAGTTCCAATGGCACTAAAAACAGCTGAAAGCTGTACAATTGCGTTGTGGTTTGCTGCACTAAAACTATAGGCTTTATAAAAGCATTTTGATATGCCATTATCTAACCGTTATACAGTGTAAAGCATCATAATGGTTTTCAAATGCCAATATAAAGCGTCAAGATGCTCGGTGAACTTATATAAGAGTTTATACGAACCTTAAGTTCTACATAAGTTTACTAATCGTGTGATAAAATGCTTTCTGTGTTACTTGGGTATAATTATATGAAAATAACAGCGCCCTCTTGACAATGATCATCTATTTCTGATCAGGCTTTAAAATGTTCATTCTTAGTTTCTTACAAATATCAACAAATTAGTAAATATGTATATTTTAATATGAACAGTGAACAGTTGGTTAGTAAAAATGTTGCATAATATTGTCCAACGGACCGGATTCATAAGCGGCAATTTCTTTGACGTTCGCGCCAGGCCCCGAGACCCATAAGTTGAGTCACACGTTTTAGCTGAAAACGGTTTGTATGGTGGCCCGGCGTGTTGTGTACGCTTCGTGGTTCGTGGCCATGAATGGGTTAACACGTTCGCAACCAAGAACCCGCCTGGCAGGCACTCGTAATGTTTGCTCAGATGCCGGATCAGCCCGCTAGGCGGGCAGTAGTATGAACCCACACGCCTAGCGAGTTGTGTCGGTTTCTGGTGTATTGTTCCATTTTCAGTCCGATTGCGAAAGTGTTAATATGCCTTTGAACAAATAAACTATTTCATCATCATCATATCAGCCGAAAGACGTCCACTGCTGGACATACGCCTCCCCCAAAGAGTGCCAAAGTGACCGATCCCTCGCCACCCGCATCCACCTGACTCCCGCAACCTTTACCAGGTCATCAGTCCATCTTGTGGGGGGCCTACCCACGCTGCGCCTTCCGGTGCGTGGTCACCACTCGAGAACCTTTCCGCCACAACGGCCATCGGTTCCACGTGCTATGTGCCCCGCCCACTGCCACTTAAGTTAAGCGATCCGGAGGGCTATATCGGTTACCTTGGTTCTGCTGCGGAGGATAATAAACTATTTGTATTGTCCTTAATGGTCGCCAAGACGCCCGACTCTCCATACAAAACGGAGTTTGCTTGAGTCGATTGCCCTTCGACCTTATTGTTGATTACTCTTATTGTTGAAATGTTTTCGTTTTGCATCTAGCTACTGGTGAAATATGTGTTTCATTTGTTTGTATACTGACCATCTTTATTTACCATTTTTTATGCAAAATAAATGAATTATGAATTATTATGACCCTTTAATATAAAATATATTTGCACACTCGACTCTCAACCATATGAATGTCAGACGTCCAAACCAAAACCAAACCAGGGTGTACAACCCGGGCCCTATTTCACCATCTTGACAATTGCCACCTGACAATGACAATTCAACGTACATTGCTGGGTCAAAAGACTGTCCAGCTACCAACTTAACCTGTCGACGCAGCCATGTAAGTGTCAGGACAAATGTCGATTTGGTGAAATAGGCGCCTGTTGAGACAACGCCAGGTGACTGTATATAGACCAGAAGTCTTGGCAATAGAGTTTGCCAGAGATTGAATTGTTGAAATTTTCCTAGTTTTTTTTATCGATGTAAGTATATGATTTTTATTTCAATACCGAAAAAAATCGATAATTTATCATCATACGTGAAAATTTATTTAAACTGTATAAGATGTGGTAGGTTATTTCGTTTGTTGGGATTGTATTGTTTAGTAAAATTTTATGAAGAAGACTGCCTTTTGAAAAAGTATGTGTACATTATATTATATGGCTCTATAGTGAAATCGAAACAGAGTAACCCCAGACAATATTGAGAAATTAATGGTAATTTACTTCTATCACAAAACAGATCAAATGTCATTTGCTGCAACGTGAACTTTATTTCTTTGAAGTTCTTGCTTCTGTTTCTATATAATTGTATGCACAACTACAACGACCCTTCGCGGAAAATGTTCCTCTAATTATCCTATATTAATCCTATATTTTTTCTTATAGGTACTACCTAACTATCTATGAGATCCTGTAATTGGCTTTATTGTTAATATTCATGTTCATTATTATAGTCACGTTTTATTGCTGTTGGTTGTCCTGAAAATAAATATGTAATTGAATATGGTGGAACGCTTTTTCTCATATTTGGGCTTTTTCAAAATTAGTGTACATACTTTTATTTATTAAATTTCCACTTTTTTCGGTTTTATATAGTCAGAACCGTTAAAACCGCTGCACATACAAGGAAAAAAAGTTTCTGAATATTCCATTCCAGATAATCACATTGTCTCTGCCATGAACTTATAATACTCAGGACAAGCTATGTAATAAAATAGCACGTGCGAGCGAGATGGTAGGATACAAATCTCGATAAGGTGACCGAAAGGGAAATATCATTCAGGAACGTGGTATTATTATCACCACAGCTTGTGCTGAGTATTGGTCCATGCTGTGGATAAATCATCCGTCACTTTCGTACAACTTATGTGATAATAAGTTTATGTCAAAAAATTGATTTTTGGTAAAAGCTTTTATTGCCGACTGTACTTTTCTGTATACCGTCATCAACTACTCATTGAGACGATCCTAACGAGCCCAAACTCAACGGGGTTACGTCGGTTAAGTACTGAATTCCCATGGCCACCTTCTGTCTCCATCATCAGATCAGCTCGATGGTACCATAATATTGAATTTCATCCAAACTGTACTTATACCCAAAATTTCAGCTCAATCGGTCACGGGGAAGGGGGTCAAATTTAACTCGCAAGATTCCACCCGAACAAATTACATACATACATTGCAAGTTAAATAAAAGCTTTTAAAATGACAACCATCTTACGCATGCAGATTGCATAAGAAGAGCTATCGTTAACCGATTGTGAAATCGGAACGAAAGCGGCGACAAATATCGCTATTTCCAAAACCCCAAGCATATAGCAGTTACGGGACACTCCTGTTAATTATATTTCTTAGCAATAAACACATGTTATGCCTAAAGACTGTATTTTATTTTAACTCTTGGTCCACCTATACCTGAGGGGCTACCGCGAAAACGAACTTCGTTCGTGTATCTCCGTCTTTCTCGCTCGAACAAGCAAGTGCGACAGACAGGGAGATACACGAACGAAGTTCGATTTCGTTTTGCGGTAGGCCCCCTGTGTTGGTAAATCCCCAGGAAGTTGAACACGAGTCTGTCTGTCACGGGAATGGCATACCTTGTTTTTTACTGCCATGGTTTTGACAATAAAGGGTCGTGAAGATCGTGCGAAGTGAAGAAGTAGGTAAATGCCCTAAAAACAACCCCGAGGACCAGCTGAGAATGCCGGCGCAATCTATACTAATATTATAAATGCGAAAGTGTCGTGTCTGTCTGTTAGCTCTTCACGCTCAAACTGCTGAACCGGTTTAGACGAAATTTGGTAAGTATAGAGATAGTCCTGGATATAGTTTAGGATAGTTTTTATCCAGAAAATCCTCCCCTAAGGTGGTGAAATGGGTGGCGGAAGTGTGTATGAACATACGATATAAACGACTTCCACACGACATGGAGTCGCGGGCAGGAGCTTGAATAAAATAACAATTTAGAGTGTAGAAAAAATAACTTCTTTTATTTAAAAATATATGAAAAGCCTGAACAGTTACATTTCCATTTTTTTTCATTGTTGAAGTTCAACAGAATATATAAATATAGTTTCGCATCATTCGAGACAATTTTACATCCTCGTAATTAATTTGCTGGTTCAAAATCAAACGAAATCCTATGATTCAAGGTACAAGCCATGGTAATAATAATATTAAGACTAAGATAATCTCAATTCAATGAGTGTGACAGCAAGGGACATATCATTCGTTGTCTTCGTGATAGTTCCATTTATGACAAGCCTTCAGCCATTTTAAGACCACCTTAAGTTCTCGATCACCATACAAAACGTCTTTTGACATTCGCAGGGTAACGGCGTGATATTTGAAGAAACTTGTGTAACAATCTTCTATAAATTGGTTTCCCATTTGCGCGAAATTCCCCCTTTCCTAGAATAAACTTTTAATATAGAATAATTTGAGAAATTAGTTTGTCACGTGATACTTTGCGAAAACGATTATTCTCAAATTATTCTGGTTTATACTAGTTTTTTTCTAAGAAATGCTCAGAAGAAATCTATACTCTAACGGCAGTATTCATAAACGTTGTACAAACCTATTTTAATGAAAATGGCGTTAAAATTCGTTTGTCTTTATCTGTCACTTTGACATTTGTGTTCGTTAGAAAGGGAGAAAGCATATTCTATTAGGAAACTGCGGTTAGGGTGGAGTTGGAGGTGGCATTTGCCACATAAATACGCCAAAGTTAATATGGCTTGATAGCTATTCCATTCTCAAACTCTTGTTTAATAATACTATGCGTGACGAGGTTTTCCCACGTTATCCACGTTAATCACCTGACCTAGATCACCCAAGGGAATTAGCGGCAGTTATTTGGAAAAAATGATAATGTTCGGCTATGGCACTTCGCCGGACCCTGCCCCGTCACGCTCGGCTCGCGCGCTGTAGGGTCGCAGTTCACCTAACAACCTAACCGTTTTTTTCCCCTGGGGGATCAGGCTAGGGGATTAACGCGGACAACGTTTTGTACAGTATGGGGTTCTTCAAAGGAGTGTATACATTCTTAAAGGCTCGGCAACGCTCATGTAACACCCCTGGAGTTGCAAGCGTCCATAAGCCACGGTAACAACTTACCATCAGGTCGTAAGCTTGTTTGCCACCGACAGGGTACAAAATAAAAAAAAAATGTTCCGCTTGTACTTGTGACGGAGTGTGTGCTTGTACGGAGTTTATTCTCGGAGGATTACGATAATAATATATATAACTAGAGTCCTTAGCACGCTCGACTCAAGTCAACTCTACACATAGTTTGGTTCCCATTTTAAAACAACATACTAGATGCTAGAATAACTTGAAACTTTGTATACACGATGCGATCCGCCATATCTAGCTCGGACTCTAGTATCTGTTGCATACATCTATGAAGCAATGAATAAAAACCGGCCAAGTGCGAGCCGGACTCGCGCACCAAGGGTTCCGTACCATTATCTATAAAAACGGCAAAAAAAACACGTTCGTTGTATGGGAGCTCCCTTAAATGTTTATTTTATTGTTTTTTAGTATTTGCTGTTATAGCCGGAAGAGAAATACATCATCTGTGAAAATTTCAACTAACTAATACTTTTCATAAGATACAGCCTGGTGACAGACGGACAGCGGAGTCTTAGAAATAGGGTCTCGTTTTAGGCATAATTAAAATATTTCAAGTTTTCACTTCTGTTTTTTTTTTCTATTCATTTCTAGCACCAGAAACCAGTCTCCGAGCTTGATATGTCAAATATGTTGTGTAAACAAAGTTTCATGTTAATCTAGCATGTAATTTTAAAATAAGAACCAAACTAAGTTTGTATGTAGAGTCGAGGATGGCAACCCTACGGTTGCCCTACTGTATGGATATGTTTATGCTTTTCCAAGAGAGATCTCCATTTGAATCGTCTGTCGCAAATCCTGCATATATGCTCCGTCTTCGTACAGTGAACTTGCGAAATATGTTTGTTGCGTCCTGCTTGAGTTGTGAGCCGTTTCCCGCATATATCGCAAGTGTATGGTTTTAATTCGTGATGCCCGTGTGTCTCGGAGTCGCTTGGCGTGTCCTGGGCACAGGTTTCGCGCATATTGTCTCTCTTTTGTTTTGCGAGAGGACCCTCTGCCGGCCGTTCAGAATGCTCCTTGCGCGGGAGTTCGCTGACGGGGCATAGTGGCTCCTGCGAGTATACTTCGGGGCATTCCTTCTCCTCGTCTGAAAGAGAGATCAATGTTAATAAGTGTAAAACATCATCATACTCTTCTACTAGAGCGGGCGGGTCTTTTGCGATATATATTTTTTTATCTACGCACATATCATTAGTGCTCTAAAATGCGTTCAGAAACCGTAGGAAATGACCAGCATTATTACAACCGATTTTACTATGAAAACTTTCTTGTCTGTGGTAGTAGGTAAAATCTGTACTGTAATGTTATTAGGTCATTACAGTACAGATTTTTGTATCGTTATGAGTTTAAATTTGGAACAGCTGTCAAAACTCAAGCGCGTCTCTAGTCTAGGTAGTATCCATAGATATTAAAACATTCATCGATACGGAACGTCAATTCAGTCTGTGTTTTTAATATAAAGTTTGTAAACCGCACGACATATGATCTCGAGTGATATGAGTAAGTATAGGGACTTCATTCGTTTGTCTATGATTAAAAAATACCATTCGGCATGACGAATTGCCACCATTGCTGTTGTCATTTTATTGTCGGTTTTTTGCTGTTACTTACCTACTTATGATATGTGTTTAGATAAAGTAGTGTATGCAACTGTACATAATTAGGCCTTAAAACACTCGTGTGATCCTCATCCAAAACCACACTCGTATTTTAAGGCCTCATTATGGATCAGTCACATAAACTACTATTAAGTGAAAACTTCTTTAGCGGCGCTGTGCATTTGTTTTGATGGGGAAAAATTGTTAAACTCGCCACAGATTACGTAAGGTTAGAGTCGAGAGAGGTTACATGACCCTAAGATGCGTCAGGTGAGCTTGGCGGGGGTGAGCGGTTTGAAGGAGGGGGAAGGTTTTTTGCCACTGATAAAGCAATTAGCATGTTTTCACTTCTGCCGGCACTCCCGGAATGCAACGCGGTCTTTTTTTATATACAACGGCGGTGGCAAACAAGCGTACGGCCCGCCTGATGGTAAGCGGACACCGCAGCCTATAGACACATGCAACTCCAAAGGAGTAACATAGGCGTTGCCGACTCTTGATATGTTTGAGGATTCGCCGTGTTGACAGCTGAAGGAACAAATCCCCTCGCTCTCAACACAACGCATCCTCGGGAGCTCTGGCGACCTCGCTCACCTCCAGGAACACAACACTACTACAGAGCAAGTAGTAGTGTTATTATGGCTGTGGTCTTCTGCAAGGCGGAGGTACTTCCCCAGTTGGGCTGCTCCAAATTCTACTTGTCAAGGTTGTCCCTAGTGCCGAGGCCCTCTGAAGAGCTTTTCTCTACAAAGGATACGTCTCTGGAATGCGGAATTAATATCATTAACTTCTTGTTAATGCTGAGACAGACCTTATATCGAATGTAATGGTCATATTTTGTTTTGTTTTCATCTAGTGACATATAGTTTGTTAACCGTTTATATCGGTCCTTAATCTGCAAATTTTAAATTATTATTGCGTAAGATTATTATTATTTTATTTACCGTCTGACATGTAAAAGTGCCCTTGTGTCCTAATGCAGAATAAATAATTAATTTGATTTTTGATTTTCTCTTTCAATATACCAATACAAGTCATGTAAATTTTAAGAGATATCTGTAGGCGAGAGGGACGTAAATTAAGCTCTCACTCGCACGTACCTGTCGCGGACTCCTTGAACACTTCCCTCTCGTCGCTCAGTAGAGGATCATCAGAGACCTCATTTTCCATATCTTCTGATACATCTGAAACCATGAAGAAAGATATTTAACGCTGTCGCCGCCACAGAAAAATCGAGGTTGCAACCCCACGCCAAGCAAGTCTTAAGGCGGTGCATTGGAAATTATTGCGTGCTTTGAAACGCCGTTCTGACTAGATTAAGAAACAATAAGGTCTGATTTTCAGATATATGATTCTTGACTATATGATTGTGTATCTGATTTAAACGATACATGATTGCTTAAAATTTCCTCGATAGGTAAAAAATTCGAAGTTGGGTCTGTATTTTTTTTTATCAAGTTAATACTATAGTATTTTATCTCATCTAAAATCTCACTAGACGAAATTTAAATAAAACTTCACTAAGTTAGGTATTCATCGAAATTTGTCCAAAAAAGCCGTTCCCGAAGAGTGTAACATCTCTGTTTCTTGTGCGCGGGAGGCATAAGCGTATCTTTGTCTAGGGGCGTGTTTGACTCGAATCAAAGCATCCCCATAAGTCTATTGTTTTTGGACTTTGTGTGACGTCGGTGGCAGGTGGGTGGCAACGGTGTTGGTCAAGTTGAGTTCAAGCCAGTAACGGCGAATGGGTTAAGCATTTTCGTTTCAGCGAAGTAGTGAGAGGAACAGGCCTGCTAGGAATTTATACGCACAGATAAGCTCCTCCCGGAAATCCGGACCCAAGTCGTCGTCTGATATTTCTATCTTCTCTGGATCTTCATCTACAAAGAGAATTACGAGTAGGTATATTAAAATATGATTCACAATTGACACGAAAATGTCAGTAAAGAGAGCAAGAAACGTGCAAATCGTTTTGATTGTAGCAAGCGTGCTCAAATTGGGGAGGCATCAGCGTGTCTCCGTCTAGGGGTGGTGTTCGACTCAAATCGAGGCATCCCCTTAATGTGTTAATTGGGCAGATAGTACACCTACCCCTGAAAAAAAGGATTATAAGTCCCTGTTACTACGTACTTGTTAGCTCCTCCTGGCAGTCCGGACTGAAGTCGTCATCTGATATTTCTGTCTTCTCTGAATCATCACCTGGAATGAGAGTTTTACGTGTATATTCAAATTTGATTCACAATTAACATGAAAATGTAAGTAAAGACAGTTATGATTGTTGCTTAAATAAAGATATTTAGTATGTTTTTATTTCATTTCCAACTAGAAAACGGCGGAAAATCAGTAAACCGGGGCTAAGCAATACTTCCTTTTAACATGTCTGATGACCTAAATGGGTCAAATAGGAATGAGATTATCTATTTTTATTTCTACAAATACTATTGTACTAATGTCATGTTACTAAAAAAGGTAAAAGATATACTATAAACCATCTTGCTTTTGGGATTTCTAAATATATAAAATTGATTGTACCTGAAAGGCTGCAGAGAGGACAAAATTTACTTTAGGCAAATCCAGCATGCAGGTTTTATCCAGCATGTCGGTATTTAAGCGTGCCCAATGTGTTTAAACTGTACTTTTTCAGGCAACTACAAAAATGATGCAACATGTTTGATATCAAACATAAAAGCAATAAAAATTTGTAATGGCCTACACATACATACTGCATCCTTGTGGGGACTTAGTAAAACATGCTTTACCTGTTAACAGTACCTTTAATATTCGACGCTCCCTGCAGCCGCGCCTGCAGCTCCGCCTGGCTGCGCTGCACTTGCAGCTTGAAATCTCTCGCGTCCCGCAGCCGGAGCACGCACACCTCGCAGATCCCATACTCCTCATCACTTGATATAAGTATCTGCGGGAAGTAATCACATTAATTATATGAATGCCTTATACACCAGGGTAATGATTGCCCATGTGCTACACATTGTCGTGAAGATCGTGCGAAGTGAAGAAGTAGGTAAATGCCCTAAAAACAACCCCGAGGACCAGCTGAGAATGCCGGCGCAATCTATACTAATATTATAAATGCGAAAGTGTCGTGTCTGTCTGTTAGCTCTTCACGCTCAAACTGCTGAACCGGTTTAGACGAAATTTGGTAAGTATAGAGATAGTCCTGGATATAGTTTAGGATAGTTTTTATCCAGAAAATCCTCCCCTAAGGTGGTGAAATGGGTGGCGGAAGTGTGTATGAACATACGATATAAACGACTTCCACACGACATGGAGTCGCGGGCAGGAGCTTGAATAAAATAACAATTTAGAGTGTAGAAAAAATAACTTCTTTTATTTAAAAATATATGAAAAGCCTGAACAGTTACATTTCCATTTTTTTTCATTGTTGAAGTTCAACAGAATATATAAATATAGTTTCGCATCATTCGAGACAATTTTACATCCTCGTAATTAATTTGCTGGTTCAAAATCAAACGAAATCCTATGATTCAAGGTACAAGCCATGGTAATAATAATATTAAGACTAAGATAATCTCAATTCAATGAGTGTGACAGCAAGGGACATATCATTCGTTGTCTTCGTGATAGTTCCATTTATGACAAGCCTTCAGCCATTTTAAGACCACCTTAAGTTCTCGATCACCATACAAAACGTCTTTTGACATTCGCAGGGTAACGGCGTGATATTTGAAGAAACTTGTGTAACAATCTTCTATAAATTGGCTTCCCATTTGCGCGAAATTCCCCCTTTCCTAGAATAAACTTTTAATATAGAATAATTTGAGAAATTAGTTTGTCACGTGATACTTTGCGAAAACGATTATTCTCAAATTATTCTGGTTTATACAAGTTTTTTCTAAGAAATGCTCAGAAGAAATCTATACTCTAACGGCAGTATTCATAAACGTTGTACAAACCTATTTTAATGAAAATGGCGTTAAAATTCGTTTGTCTTTATCTGTCACTTTGACATTTGTGTTCGTTAGAAAGGGAGAAAGCATATTCTATTAGGAAACTGCGGTTAGGGTGGAGTTGGAGGTGGCATTTGCCACATAAATACGCCAAAGTTAATATGGCTTGATAGCTATTCCATTCTCAAACTCTTGTTTAATAATACTATGCGTGACGAGGTTTTCCCACGTTATCCACGTTAATCACCTGACCTAGATCACCCAAGGGAATTAGCGGCAGTTATTTGGAAAAAATGATAATGTTCGGCTATGGCACTTCGCCGGACCCTGCCCCGTCACGCTCGGCTCGCGCGCTGTAGGGTCGCAGTTCACCTAACAACCTAACCGTTTTTTTCCCCTGGGGGATCAGGCTAGGGGATTAACGCGGACAACGTTTTGTACAGTATGGGGTTCTTCAAAGGAGTGTATACATTCTTAAAGGGTCGGCAACGCGCATGTAACACCCCTGGAGTTGCAAGCGTCCATAAGCCACGGTAACAACTTACCATCAGGTCGTAAGCTTGTTTGCCACCGACAGGGTACAAAATAAAAAAAAAATGTTCCGCTTGTACTTGTGACGGAGTGTGTGCTTGTACGGAGTTTATTCTCGGAGGGGAATTTGAACCACAGTAGTTACAGTTCATATTTGGATGAATCGTGCATCCTCTGCGAGAGGCGGCAGCTACCGACGCGGTCGGTGGAGATTGTAATCAAATATGAATTGTATCTGCTGTATAGACAGTTCAAATTCCTTTGCATGTAATAGAATACGCTCCGGCCCGGCCCGTTCGTCGGGAATCGTAACATATCGTAATCGTCGCATTTCTCAACCGATTTTCGTGAGATTTTGTGATGTAGGAGATTTACGTCGTTTCAGTTAAAAAAAAAATGAAGGTCTTGTGCATTTTATAGCTGAGAGCATAGAGCCACTATAATTAGATTCTTTTAATAGACAATATTATATTTGGCAGCCGTCATCGCGGTACACAGATTACAGAGAAAAGCAGATAGGCCCTCATAAATTGAACGTTTTCTATACATCCGATGTCTTCTCACTTACGTACTGAACGCCGAGTAAGAAAGGGATAGAACCATGTTATCTGACAGGTCTTCATACGTCATTGTCTCCGCTTTCTCGCTCGCACGATGTAATTCGCTCTCTCGCTCGCTCGAGATTTAGTGCACAGAAAGATATTTTCTTACAAGTTATCGATATCGATATTTACTGTTAATAAATTCGTAATATGCGATACTCGTAAGTAAATTGTATTTCTATCCATACTATGCAAAAATTAATATGGTACTTACCAAATAGAAAACAAAAACCATTACACGACTACGAATATAATAAACTGCATTCATGTTTCATATGTTCGCTACAAATTAAATTATGCAAATACATAGGTAGGACGAGTTACTTTTTATGTCTCACTATTTTGTGGATCTTTAGTGGAACACATTTATTTTCAACCGACTTCTGAAACTTATCAATTCCGCTGGCTCTTTATTTTTTTATGTATGTTCCTCGATTACTCTTAGACGCCTGGACCGATAAGAATGGTGTTTTGTTAGAAAAGGTGGTCCTAGGCAGGTCAGGATCTGAAGATGGGATCCTGGAGAAATCCAGGGCAATCTTCAAATCTTATTTTGAAACGATTTGGGTACTTTGAAATCGTGCATTTGCTTTCAGAAAGCAGTTCATGCGGTAATATGGAATGTGGCTTCGTGAAGTATTGATTTGAAGTCGATTAAAACTTTGTTTTTAAAGTAGGCTAACACAAAATAACAACGCAATTATATTCCTGAAAATATCTCATTTTAATAAGAAAGTTACATCTAATGCTTTAAATAATAAATATCCAATTATATAGAACTTTTTGCAATCAGTAAACTTGCATCACCTGAAGAGGCAATGCAGATGTCTTAGGTATTGTATCTGGTAGCCTTTCATTACTGCTCAGCATCATTTTGTTGTAGTTGCCTTCTAATTGTTGATCCTGGTGAGATCCCTGCATTAAATACAGTAACGAAAACATTATTATACAATATCTATCAGTTGAGCTGCTTAAGTATGAACAGGTAAACAACAAACCGACACAGAGTTACTTTCCCATGTATAATACATATTATAGTAGTTATGGATATATAAAGAAAATCAATGTACTAATACAAATTCTTTGCATATACAAAACTTAAATGAAACGAACTCATCTGGAGGGACCTCAGAAATGTCAAGTAATAAAATAAATAAAACTCACTATACCAACTTACCTCAAGCGGCCTCTGAAAAACTGTAGGTATCGCCTCTGGCAGCAAGTGTTTTATATTTTTAATAATAACGAAACAGTTAGTTTCGAAATGTTTCGAACATATTCTATGGTGTTTTTTCGGCATCCAATTATTGCGCCCTACTGCGTCAATCCATTTTTTTCGAAGATTATTATTTACCGGAAACCTGAAGTTAACAGTTAAAACATGTAACATTAAAATATTTTGTCTAAACGCCTACATGAATAATTCATGTCGACGAAATATCGATATATACATGGTAACAACACTACCCATGTTTACGACAATTGTATTTTTACTAAAAATCCCAAAAATATCAAGTTTGATACATGTAAAAAGTACTTATCCGATAGTATCAAGCATCTGCTGTAATCCCAGACCATTATATTGCGTAATGTACATGAAATATTTGAAAAATAACCAAATGATTCTTACCGATGAAATCCGATTGTTTCTCCGGTCTTTTTTAACAATCTAGCGTAACTTCGGCAGTACGGAACTGCACAAGCCATTGTGCCACTTCATACAACTTAAATCATTAACTTATTACAGAAATATTTAGTTTTTCAACACAATATTCTTGAAATAACCAACTTTCCTCAAGATTCACAAGAGATTTGACGTTGATTTGACTTTGACAGATTGTTTAGCATTTAACACCGTGGTTAACAGTTTTTGGAGACAAGTCGTCAATAGACTCAAAATACCATACTATTCGTCTCATTCTAACTCACATCAGCTGACCATAAGCAGTGACAGAGACAACTATATGAAACATCGTCTTGCTTTATACTGCGCGTCTGTATTCTTATTAGTCTGTGTCGCGGTACAATAAACGTCAATGATAACATAAGGCCTCTCACAGACTGGCGCGGCCTGCCCGCGGCGGACAATAGTAAACTTGTCCGCCGCTATCAAATTTTCTATTGTCCATCACCGCAGGCCGCGCCAGTGTGTTGAAGGCCTAAATTGTACTGGGATGACAGCTGTCAAATAAGGATGTAAGGGCATTTTCACTATAGTTTCTTCACTAAGGCATCCTTTTTAATGGAATTTATACCATTCAAAATTGGAACAGAGTTACATTTGTTTTCTTTCGTTTAATTTTGAAACAGAAGAACCTCTATTTATAGATACTGTTTTGTAGTAAGGACTAGGCCACAAACTAATAAGAGATACTAAGACTAGGCCAACCATAGGCCAACATAGAACGTATGGTACCTAAGTATGTACATGCTATGAGCTAAATAGTTTCTGACTGGTACCCCAGCGATGGCAAGCGAAGCAGAGGGCGCCAGCAAACAAGATCGGAAGACGACCTAAAACTCAGAGCTGGCAACCTTTGGAGAAGAGTAGCACAAGACTGAACTCAATGGAATATGTTTTTTTTAGGGTCCATATTGGCTGCCATAAAATTCCTTATACTATTTTTTTTAAACTAATATTTTTGATAGTATTGTAGTCATAATCATCGCGTCCTAATTTTTTTCGTCCTTACTTTTTTGTTCCTAAATTTCTGTAACTATCATCGAAAGTTATAATTATAATGATCAGTTGTCCTAAAATTTTTTTTCATAATTTCATTACTAAGAACTTGCTTGAAGTCATAATTTTGTAAATCATAATAGTTTTCTTCATAACGGTCATGCGTCATAATTTTGTTAGTCCTAATATAATAACTAAGACCATACTTCAACTCCTAATTTTATTTTTCCTAGTGAATAAACGCTTTCGCTGAGTAAATTTAAAAAATCGGTTCTGGTGCTTCGCCGGCCGCTGCCGCGGCACGCTCGCTTCGCTCGCTCGGCTCGCGTGCGTAGGGTCGCGGTACAACTAACACTCCGCCACGCTTTGCTCGTCGTCGTACCTACACGGACCTGCCTTAGGCTACGTCCGCACAGACAGGCGGCTTGCTTAGCGTCTAGCTAGAGCAGGGTTTCTGAAAGTGGGGTCCATGGACCCCTTAGGTTGGGGGTCCGTGACATGATTGCTAGGGGTCCAAGGCCAGTTCGTTTACTCTTAACCACAGAACACCCCCTGGTATAACCACATGAACATTAGATTTTTATCAACATATTCTTCAACAGGGGTCCGCGGTATTTTTGACATTCTAGAAGTGGTCTATACCTAATAGAAGTTTAAGAACCACTGAGCTAGAGCCTTGTGGCCTCGCCTTGTGCCTTGCTACAAAAACAAACACGTTTATTGACTTCAATAACGCCAAGTAACATTTATGATAAAAATTCATTTTCGGACTTGCAATAATAGGACTTAAAAAAATAGGTGAAACAAAGCGCCCCCTTTTTTATACAACGACGGTGGCAAACAATAATAGGACTTAAAAAAATAGGTGAAACAAAGCGCCCCCTTTTTTATACAACGACGGTGGCAAACAACGGCCTACGGCCTACGGCCCGCCTGATGGTAAGCGGACACCACAGCCTATAGACGCATGCAACTCCAAAGGAGTAACTCGCGTCCCGCAGCCGGAGCACGCACACCTCGCAGATCCCATACTCCTCATCACTTGATATAAGTATCTGCGGGAAGTAATCACATTAATTATATGAATGCCTTATACACCAGGGTAATGATTGCACATGTGCTACACATTGCTACACTGATTAAAATATGGGATTGTGTTTATCCCCCATGCAGACTAAGTCATGAGCGGAGGCTAGTAAATAATATTTTTACTAAATGGAATGAATCATATATTGAACTTTGTGAACTTTTATGTTGTAAAATGTAGAGAAGATTAAATATCGTTAGCAACGTGCTGTATTGGTGGCAAAGGGTATGGTTGACAGAAAAAACAAATACATTTGAATATTCACTTTTGTTCTTAACCATAAAATAAATACTTACCTTCTTAGGATTACACCTCTAGATATAACTTTTTACGGTACAAAACCTTTTCCACCCTAATATATTTTTAAAACAATGTACGTCAAATGACAAAATGCTTATAAAAATACAATTATAGTTGAAAATCTAATTACAATACGCGTTTATTTTAATCTAAATAATGGTTTAAATCAGATAACAAAGGAATTAGATATTGACATATTTAACTGTAAGATACCGTCTGTAAGGTGAGGTATTGAGGCGAGGTATTTTCAATAAATATTCTGTGCTCATGCTACGATGATCACGAGTTTAAGTTTGCATAGGCGCAATTGGCGCACTATAAGTTGTTGATAGCAGTGTAGGTACTATCATTAATTATTTTTTTCTATGTATATTATGCTTGTTCTGTTTGCTCCTGTAATTGTGTATGAGTCAGTTCACACTTTGTTAGATATACTCATATGATGGCCCTATCTGTGAGATCCTGTAATTGGCTTTTTGGTTTATATACATGTTATTATTAAGTTTTATACCTGTTGGTTCTCCTAAAATAAATAAATAAATAAATAATCCAATGTACATCACATCTAGAGTGGATATTCAAGTATTTCAAGTGGAGTCCTAATAAAGTGCACGTATAATAACAGTATTTACATTCACAGTATGGATTTGACACAATACCCGGATTTTATTACGACATATGAAGCCACGCGATAATGTTTAAAAATTTTAAAAACAGACTCAACAAACTATCTAAAGCAGTGTGAACCTGATCTTAAGTGAACTATGATTTAGACGTATCACCGTCAGCTGCCTGTCTAAAATATGATAATATTTTTTTTTGTCAACCATACTTTGCCACCAATACAGCACATTGATAACGATCTTTAGAGAAGATAGACCTGCTAATACAATTTACAAGAGAAATCATCAAGCATAAATTACATATGAATTATATACTAGCTTTCATTTGGAAGTGGTAAAACTCGTAACAACATTGATGTTCCGCTTGGTACACATTTCAACAACAGTCATATAACAAGGTCAAGTCAAGTCATATAAAAAATTGTTTAATAAATTGCCAGAAGCATGGCAGACGGCCACAATACACAAGTTTAAATCCTTATTATTTAATTTCTTACTGTCTAAGTGTTATTATAGTGTAGCAGATTATTTGAATGATCTTTGACATATATTGTACATGTAATGTAGTATTAGATACAGACTTTTCATTGTTAGACTACTCAGATTAGATTTTAATTAAGAACCAATTGTTTCGTACGCCAGAAGGCACGTCATAGCTGTTCCTTTAAATATTATGTTACCACCTCATGTACCTGTGATGAACAAATAAATATATTGATTGATTGATTGATAACTATCTGAAAGCTATCTGACTATTTTTCGCCGGTTCTACTGATGGCAGAGGTTTTTCTTTCGTGATCCGGTAGTAATTAATTGACATTCATAGATGGATGTAATATGCCTAAATTGGAGAATAAATAATTTTGACTTTGACTAATTCTTCGAAATCAAAAGTATAAGTTATATTATGCGTGCAAAAAATGTAACAAACATCAATATTTACTTATATTTCAAAGCATTCTTTGATCATGTTTTCATATATCTCTGTTTCGCCCAAACGGGTGTAGGGAATCTTCAAATATTTGGCCGCTGAACGAAGTAGGCAGCAGCAACACGTATTATTTATATCCATTGCGTATAATTCTGTTATTACCACATTAAACAGCGTAATAAAGTAACTTAGAACACAATATCAACAATGCAACATCACGTTTGACAACTTTCAACTTTGACATTTGACACTCTTGACAGCTGACTTTTTTAATGTGGTTAAAGGCCCTTTCAGAATATCGGACACGACGTGGACACGACGGATGACGGATGACGACGGAAAGCATGTGGACGATCTGTTCTCTCTTCTGTTGATCTCTTTGGCTAGATGCACGGCTTCCGACAAAAAAATATCTAGCGCGCTCAGTCATCTGTAAGCGGCTTATCTGGCTCAAACATAGACCCCTAGACGAGGGGGAGACTGAGGGAGGTCAAAGGGATCTAGTAAGAAGTGACCTTGGGTTTGCAGGACGTCGTGCATCCTGCACTTATACAGCCGAGCCAAAGTCAAGCGGCGTCCTCAGACGTCTATAAGACGCGTGAGTTGCAGGATGCACGGCATCCATCATAATTTTATCTCTATGTTATAACATCGTGCCGTTCAAGCCGTTCGCCTTGATAGGACAATTGAACGCGCCAAGATGTGCCGGTTAACCCACCTGCACGTTTCTCACAAGACTGTCGTCTCTTTCTAATTATAACGCTTAAAAAGGGACGGACAATCCTCTGCTATAATGCTTTTCTGGACCTCAACGAGGAGCTACCCACTTGATAAGCTGGAGCGCCTACAAAGTGTATGTATCGTATATATACAGGGTGACATTTTAATCAGTGTCCAACTTCAAGTATTTTTCAGCAAAATTATAATATACGTTTTTTTTTGTTTCATATCATTCAGTACAAAAAAATAGTAATTGCTGCTTAAGGTTATCCCAAAAAAACCTTAGCGCATGGGCACCTCAACGGGTAGTAAGGTTTGCGCACGGCACGCCTCCCCTCCCTGGGCCCCGCCCCGCTCCGCGCGGTACTGAATGCCCAGTAACCACGCTGTACGGTTTGGCAGTCGGGTAGCCCCATAGTGGAGACTACCCACAAGCCAGTCACGACCTGTAGCCAAAGCCGCTCTGGCTGCTACACAAGAACCAGGTCAAAAAAAAAACGCTGTACGGATAATTCTTTTGGGATAGACAATTTATAATTTAAAAATACCTACCAGTTTTTTTTAAAAAATGGAGTCTATTAGTGATACCAAATGCCTACAAAAAATTTGGACACTGATTAAAATGTCACCCTGTATATTTAATCTACGGAAGTATGATCACATCTCTGAATTCCGTTCTAAGCTTCAATGGTTACCTACCCCGCTCAACCGGCGCAGGGACGTGCATATCCTATCATTACTTTTCAACACACTGTTCAGCCCTAATTCCCCTCCTTATCTTTCAGGTGAGCTTCATCTTGGGCTCTGTCGTCGCTTACCGTCAGATGAGACTAGGGTCAATCACTGGACAGTGGAAGTTTCGATGAATCGTTGTCGATGAAATAATATTCGATGAAAAGGTGGTCGACAAAACAAGGGTAGCCCTTTCATAAAAAATAATAGTAATCATTTCGGTCCGCCTGGAAAAGACCATAATATACGGCGTCCTGCAAAACGCTATCCCTATCTCGCTTTATCTTATAACTTCGCACTGCTCATCATTTAGTATAGCCACGTACAGACGTCCGATCTCGGCGGACTGCTGACCAAGGTCAAAGGGAATCGAATAGGAAGTGATCCAAGGTGTATCCGGCATTTATCCTGACGGGCCGAAATCACGCGGCTGACTGACTCGTTTGGACGCGGTTTATAGCCAGTTCATAGCAGTATGATACGTATTACATGATGTTTCTGACTGTAATGTAAGCATCTAATAATAACGCTCCGGTTGTGGAATGAGCTCCCCTGCCGAGGTTTTCGCGAGGGACTACAGTATGGTTTTTCTTCGAAAAAGGAGTGCATAAATTCTTAAAGAGTCGGCAACGCGCATTTAACACCAGAGTTGCAAGCGTCCATAGGCTACGGTAACCACTTACCATCAGGTGGGCCGTAAGCTTGTTTGCCAACAACGGGGTATAAAATAAATAAATAATAAAAACAAAAAGCCCTTTTGTCCTGAATTACTAAAGTAAGTATGTCTAGACATTTGATTTTGTGGAGTTATCTAATGTTTCGTAGTTCAGTGTGCCTCTTGGCATAGGTCTCCTCCAACATATCATGTGTAGTAGTGTTGTGTTCCTGGAGGATAGCAAGGTCGCCAGAGCTCTCAAGGATGCGTTGTGTTGAAAGCGAGGGAATTTGTTCCTTCAGCTCACACAGCGAATCCTCAAACATGTCAAGTTTGACACCGTCGTTGTATAAAAAAGGGGGCGCTTTGTTTCACCTATTTTTTTAAGTCCTATTATTGCAAGTCCGAAAATGAATTTTTATCATAAATGTTACTTGGCGTTATTGAAGTCAATAAACGTGTTTGTTTTTGTAGCAAGGCACAAGGCGAGGCCACAAGGCTCTAGCTCAGTGGTTCTTAAACTTCTATTAGGTATAGACCACTTCTAGAATGTCAAAAATACCGCGGACCCCTGTTGAAGAATATGTTGATAAAAATCTAATGTTCATGTGGTTATACCAGGGGGTGTTCTGTGGTTAAGAGTAAACGAACTGGCCTTGGACCCCTAGCAATCATGTCACGGACCCCCAACCTAAGGGGTCCATGGACCCCACTTTCAGAAACCCTGCTCTAGCTAGACGCTAAGCAAGCCGCCTGTCTGTGCGGACGTAGCCTAAGGCAGGTCCGTGTAGGTACGACGACGAGCAAAGCGTGGCGGAGTGTTAGTTGTACCGCGACCCTACGCACGCGAGCCGAGCGAGCGAAGCGAGCGTGCCGCGGCAGCGGCCGGCGAAGCACCAGAACCGATTTTTTAAATTTACTCAGCGAAAGCGTTTATTCACTAGGAAAAATAAAATTAGGAGTTGAAGTATGGTCTTTATAATATTATGTATTAAAACTATATTTTATTAAAACAAATATGCTAAACATTCCGACATCTTTATTGAAGTACCACAGATCTTGTTCCTGAGACCAACCATAGATTAAACATATATTACATCCCTTTTTTTCTAATTAAATGAAAAGTAATAAAACTTCTAATCAGTAACATATTCTGACAAATACCTAGGTTTGTTAATACTTCTCCCAACTCTTGATCTATACACTTCAGTATCATATTTTTTTGGAGCTGATAGATCAATATTGCTTTCCGGTAAATTGTGCACTGAAGTATCAAGATTTACATCAGCATTACTTATGTCATTCATTAAATTATCATTTGGATTTACAGTACTATCATATACAGAAGGGCTTCGGGTGTTTTCATTAGCTAAGTGTCCTGGCCTGTAACAGCTATTAAATTTTTTTATATTGACATTCGACTTATTATGTATTAAATGCCTTCTGTTCCTATAAATTACATTTCCTTTCTCTGTTCTCACAACATATGCATTAGGTCTCTCATCACGACTAATAACTTGACCATACAGATTGGGTTTCCTGCTTACATTATCCTTAATAATAACATTTTGTCCTTGTACGAGCTCAGACAACTTTCTAGTATTCCTGTCATAATAATATTTTTGTTGATTAGCATTTTTGTACAATCCGCTTTGAACATTTCTGTTTATCTCAGGTTTTTCACTTACAGGCAACAATCCTCTAATTTGTCTCCCCATTAACAATTCTGATGGAGTCTTAAGACCAGCATCATGTGATATTGGCGTATTTCTTAATTCTAACAATGCTAAATCCTTATCTTTATGTTCATAGTCAGCTTTCCTAAATATATTTTTTACAGTTTGTACGAACCGTTCTGCAAGACCATTTGACTGAGAATACAGTGGGCTGCTAGTTTTATGTTCAAATTCCCATTCCATAGCAAACTCTTTGAATTTATAACTAGAAAAATTTGTGCCATTATCCGAAAATAATACATCTGGTATACCATGTCTACTGAATAAACTTTTAAGTGATGTTATAGTATTTTCTGTTGATAGATTATCCAACTTGGCAACCTCCACATACTTACTAAAATAATCCACCACAATTAAATAGTTATCATTCTCATAATGAAATACATCACAGCCTAGCATTGACCATGGTTTATCAGGAAAACCTCTTATTATCATAGGTTCTTTACAGTTATTTTTTCTAAACCTGTTGCAGGTATTACATTCAGCTACCTTATTTTCTATATCTACTGTCATTTTTGGCCAGTATAAGCATTTTCGGGCCCTTGATTTACACTTGTCTATGCCTAGGTGGTTAAAATGAATTTTGTTTAACATCTCTTGCCTTAATGATAATGGAATAATAAGGCAATTGTTTTTGTATATTAAGTCATCAAATATGAACAATTCTTCTTTAAATGTATAATATGGCTTTAAATTATTAGGTACATTTTTAAGATCAGGCCATCCATTTCGTATGTACTTTGTTAGTTCAGTCAATTCCATGTCCCTTGTGATTTCCAGTTTGATTTTTTTATATTTATCTGGCTGGATTTTTAAATTACACCTAATCATACTAACATGTGGTTCAACAAGGTCATCCAGCATTGTATCATCATCTTTAGAATTATTAAAATTACGGGATAGGGAATCTGCTAACAACAACTCTTTGCCTGCTTTGTACTTGACTACTAGATCATATTTCTGCAACTGTAACCTCATTCTTTGTAATCGTAATGGAACATCACATAGGGGTTTTTTAAATATGATTTCAAGCGGTTTATGGTCTGACTCTACTTCTATAGTTTTGCCATAAATATACTGATGGAACCGTAAGCAACCATAGACTATAGCAAGCATTTCTTTTTCAATTTGTGCATACATCTGTTGTGTGGGCGTCATTGCTTTAGAGGCATATGCAACAGGAAGGTCATTTTGCAGTAAAACTGCTCCTAAAGAATTTTTTGAAGCATCGACTGATAATTTACAAGCTTTGTTTGGATCATAAAACTGCAATACTGGTTCTGAACATAAAATATCTTTCAACTGTTTAAAGGAATCATCTTGTTTTTTAGTCCAAACAAAATCTGCACCCTTTCTTACTAACTCCCTTAATGGATGACAAACTTCTGACAATGAGGGAATAAACTTAGCTACATAGGTGATCATACCTATTGCCCGTTGCAGATCTGCTACATTCTTTGGTTGCTCAAGGTTTAATATTGCTTGTACCTTTCTTGGGTCCGGTTTAATGCCGTGTTTTGACAATATGTGGCCCAAATAAGTGATTTCTGAAACACCAAATTCACACTTTTTAAAATTAAATTTAATACCATTGTTCTTTGCAATTTTCAGTACCTCAAGTAATCGTTTGTCATGTTCATCCTTAGTTTTTCCATATATTATTAAATCATCAATAAAAGCCTCACACCCAGATACTTCCTCGAATATTCGACTATATTGTCTATGAAAAATTTCAGGCGCCGAGGCCAATCCATATGGAAGCCTTAAAAAACAATATCGACCAAAAGGTGAGGCAAAAGTGCATAGTTTAGAACTATTTTCACTGAGTTGGATTAGATAAAATGCAGTTGAGGCATCTAACTTACTAAACACTGTAGCACCAGACATTTTGGCCGATAGTTCATCAAAAGTTGGTAATTTAAAGTGCTCTCTTTTAATACAATTATTTAGATTACTTGGATCAAGACATACTCTTAATTTTCCATCTGGCTTTTTTACTATTACTATATTACTGACAAAATCTGTAGGTTCAGAAATTTTTTTGATCACTTTTAGCTTTTCCATTTTGTCCAGTTCTCTCTTAAGTGACTCATGTAATGCCATGGGAACTCCTCTACAAGGCTCAACTTTAGGTTGATAATCATCTTTTAATTTTATCTCATACTCTCCATCCTTTAGCAAACCCAACTTCTCATCAAATAAATCTATATTTTCTCTAATTATGTGATCATAATCACTATTTTTATCTAAGGTTATCTTGTTCAAATACTTGCGTTTCAGTAGTTTCAGTGAAAAAAATGTTTTATAGCCTAAGACTGCTGGAGATTTTTCATTGCCATCAACCACCTGAAACAATATTTGGGTATTTTTTCCATTAATTAGTTGACATTTCAACCACACTTGTCCCACACAGTTAATTTTAGAACCATCATAATTACTGAGTGTTAAACCGTTATTGTTAATTTTATGTTCTAGTGACAATTTTTTCAAGATGTATAATGGTATAACATCACAATCACTGCCTGTGTCTAATTTTACATCAACAATTTTATTGTTAATCTGTAAAGACTCATATAATTGTCTGTCCTTAGATTTATTGAAATCATGCTTCAACATACCTAGTACAATGTCCGAGTCATCACTGTCTTGATTCACCACATGTACTGAGGGAGTCCTGCACATTTTTGCATAGTGTCCGAAACGGTTACATTTTTTACAACGATATCCAAATGCAGGACACTTGAAGCCATGGTAGTAGCCGCACCTCATGCACTGCTTTTTCCCAACCTGGCGACTGTCCCGTGCTTCTTGTGAGTTCTCTGAAGATTGCTTGGGTTGTGCTGGGTGTGTATGGGATATTTTGCTAATTTTATTTACTTGCATCTCGGATGTAATTTTTTTTACATTTTCATTTGCCAATTCAGCCGCTTTACACACTCTCACACACTTGTGAAGATCCAGGTCTGCATCCTGTAGTAATGCTTCTTGTAATTTGGTGTCATTAATTCCTCTTATAATTTGGCTTTTAATCAAACTATCCTTTAATTTTTCAAAGTTGCAATCGCAACTTAGCGTTTTTAGCGCCGTTACAAACTCGTCAAATGATTCACTTTCTTTCTTCTCCCTAGTGAAGAATAGGTGACGCTGCATGGTTTCATTCTTCGCCGGCGAACAATACTCTCGAAACTTCGTTAAAATGCTTCCGACGTCAGACTTCTTTTCGTCGATTTCAAACGTATTATACACCTCCAAGGCATCCTCACCGATAATGTGTAGAAGCAGGGCATTTTGACCTGCCTGGTCCAGCCTTTCTTCAGCCCCCGACGCTTTGAAATACAGCATAAATCGTTGCTCCCATCGTATGAAATTCTGCGATATATCGCCGACCAGCGATAGCGGAGGCGGCTGCTTTAACATCTCCATTTCTATTCACTTACTTTACTTTTTTTTACCTGGCTGCGCCATATAATATTATGTATTAAAACTATATTTTATTAAAACAAATATGCTAAACATTCCGACATCTTTATTGAAGTACCACAGATCTTGTTCCTGAGACCAACCATAGATTAAACATATATTACAGTCTTAGTTATTATATTAGGACTAACAAAATTATGACGCATGACCGTTATGAAGAAAACTATTATGATTTACAAAATTATGACTTCAAGCAAGTTCTTAGTAATGAAATTATGAAAAAAAATTTTAGGACAACTGATCATTATAATTATAACTTTCGATGATAGTTACAGAAATTTAGGAACAAAAAAGTAAGGACGAAAAAAATTAGGACGCGATGATTATGACTACAATACTATCAAAAATATTAGTTTAAAAAAAATAGTATAAGGAATTTTATGGCAGCCAATATGGACCCTAAAAAAAACATATTCCATTGAGTTCAGTCTTGTGCTACTCTTCTCCAAAGGTTGCCAGCTCTGAGTTTTAGGTCGTCTTCCGATCTTGTTTGCTGGCGCCCTCTGCTTCGCTTGCCATCGCTGGGGTACCAGTCAGAAACTATTTAGCTCATAGCATGTACATACTTAGGTACCATACGTTCTATGTTGGCCTATGGTTGGCCTAGTCTTAGTATCTCTTATTAGTTTGTGGCCTAGTCCTTACTACAAAACAGTATCTATAAATAGAGGTTCTTCTGTTTCAAAATTAAACGAAAGAAAACAAATGTAACTCTGTTCCAATTTTGAATGGTATAAATTCCATTAAAAAGGATGCCTTAGTGAAGAAACTATAGTGAAAATGCCCTTACATCCTTATTTGACAGCTGTCATCCCAGTACAATTTAGGCCTTCAACACACTGGCGCGGCCTGCGGTGATGGACAATAGAAAATTTGATAGCGGCGGACAAGTTTACTATTGTCCGCCGCGGGCAGGCCGCGCCAGTCTGTGAGAGGCCTTATGTTATCATTGACGTTTATTGTACCGCGACACAGACTAATAAGAATACAGACGCGCAGTATAAAGCAAGACGATGTTTCATATAGTTGTCTCTGTCACTGCTTATGGTCAGCTGATGTGAGTTAGAATGAGACGAATAGTATGGTATTTTGAGTCTATTGACGACTTGTCTCCAAAAACTGTTAACCACGGTGTTAAATGCTAAACAATCTGTCAAAGTCAAATCAACGTCAAATCTCTTGTGAATCTTGAGGAAAGTTGGTTATTTCAAGAATATTGTGTTGAAAAACTAAATATTTCTGTAATAAGTTAATGATTTAAGTTGTATGAAGTGGCACAATGGCTTGTGCAGTTCCGTACTGCCGAAGTTACGCTAGATTGTTAAAAAAGACCGGAGAAACAATCGGATTTCATCGGTAAGAATCATTTGGTTATTTTTCAAATATTTCATGTACATTACGCAATATAATGGTCTGGGATTACAGCAGATGCTTGATACTATCGGATAAGTACTTTTTACATGTATCAAACTTGATATTTTTGGGATTTTTAGTAAAAATACAATTGTCGTAAACATGGGTAGTGTTGTTACCATGTATATATCGATATTTCGTCGACATGAATTATTCATGTAGGCGTTTAGACAAAATATTTTAATGTTACATGTTTTAACTGTTAACTTCAGGTTTCCGGTAAATAATAATCTTCGAAAAAAATGGATTGACGCAGTAGGGCGCAATAATTGGATGCCGAAAAAACACCATAGAATATGTTCGAAACATTTCGAAACTAACTGTTTCGTTATTATTAAAAATATAAAACACTTGCTGCCAGAGGCGATACCTACAGTTTTTCAGAGGCCGCTTGAGGTAAGTTGGTATAGTGAGTTTTATTTATTTTATTATATGCATAGAATTTGTATTAGTACATTGATTTTCTTTATATATCCATAACTACTATAATATGTATTATACATGGGAAAGTAACTCTGTGTCGGTTTGTTGTTTACCTGTTCATACTTAAGCAGCTCAACTGATAGATATTGTATAATAATGTTTTCGTTACTGTATTTAATGCAGGGATCTCACCAGGATCAACAATTAGAAGGCAACTACAACAAAATGATGCTGAGCAGTAATGAAAGGCTACCAGATACAATACCTAAGACATCTGCATTGCCTCTTCAGGTGATGCAAGTTTACTGATTGCAAAAAGTTCTATATAATTGGATATTTATTATTTAAAGCATTAGATGTAACTTTCTTATTAAAATGAGATATTTTCAGGAATATAATTGCGTTGTTATTTTGTGTTAGCCTACTTTAAAAACAAAGTTTTAATCGACTTCAAATCAATACTTCACGAAGCCACATTCCATATTACCGCATGAACTGCTTTCTGAAAGCAAATGCACGATTTCAAAGTACCCAAATCGTTTCAAAATAAGATTTGAAGATTGCCCTGGATTTCTCCAGGATCCCATCTTCAGATCCTGACCTGCCTAGGACCACCTTTTCTAACAAAACACCTTTCTTATCGGTCCAGGCGTCTAAGAGTAATCGAGGAACATACATAAAAAAATAAAGAGCCAGCGGAATTGATAAGTTTCAGAAGTCGGTTGAAAATAAATGTGTTCCACTAAAGATCCACAAAATAGTGAGACATAAAAAGTAACTCGTCCTACCTATGTATTTGCATAATTTAATTTGTAGCGAACATATGAAACATGAATGCAGTTTATTATATTCGTAGTCGTGTAATGGTTTTTGTTTTCTATTTGGTAAGTACCATATTAATTTTTGCATAGTATGGATAGAAATACAATTTACTTACGAGTATCGCATATTACGAATTTATTAACAGTAAATATCGATATCGATAACTTGTAAGAAAATATCTTTCTGTGCACTAAATCTCGAGCGAGCGAGAGAGCGAATTACATCGTGCGAGCGAGAAAGCGGAGACAATGACGTATGAAGACCTGTCAGATAACATGGTTCTATCCCTTTCTTACTCGGCGTTCAGTACGTAAGTGAGAAGACATCGGATGTATAGAAAACGTTCAATTTATGAGGGCCTATCTGCTTTTCTCTGTAATCTGTGTACCGCGATGACGGCTGCCAAATATAATATTGTCTATTAAAAGAATCTAATTATAGTGGCTCTATGCTCTCAGCTATAAAATTCACAAGACCTTCATTTTTTTTTAACTGAAACGACGTAAATCTCCTACATCACAAAATCTCACGAAAATCGGTTGAGAAATGCGACGATTACGATATGTTACGATTCCCGACGAACGGGCCGGGCCGGAGCGTATTCTATTACATGCAAAGGAATTTGAACTGTCTATACAGCAGATACAATTCATATTTGATTACAATCGGTTCGGGAACTGTGCGGGGCGGCGGTGTTGCCATATATATAAAAAGTAATTTCGCTTATCAAGTAGTTGCTCAGTCGCCATCAGTCTACTCGAACTCTTCCGAGTATCTTTTCTTAGACGTGACTTTACATCACTCCAAAGTTCTTCTTGGCGTTTTTTATAGCCCTTCATCTCAAATTAATTATTTTGATTCCCTCGAAAATGTTTTAGTCAATATTAGCCCTCAGTTTGATCACAGCATTATTATGGGTGACTTTAACACCTGTCTCCTTAAAAATGACCATCGCTCCGCTAAGCTCCGTTCTCTTGCAACTTCTATAAATCTAAGCGTGTTGCCACTTGATGCTACGCATTTTCCTCATAACGGCCCTCCTTCTCTTTTAGATCTCATTCTTACTACTTCTCCAAATCTGGTATCCCTCCACGGGCAATTCAATGCTGCAGGTTTCTCCAATCATGATTTAATTTACGCCTCTTTTAACATTCGTCCCCCGAAGAAGAGACAGAAGATAATCATGCGTAGAAATCTCCGCGATGTAAATCTGGAAGCGCTCTGGGATGATGTTTCACATGCTGATTGGAGCAGTGTAGGTCGTCATGACGATGTTAACATGAAAGTAGGGGCTTTCAATGCCATATTGCTTGCGATTTTTGATAAGCATGCTCCTTTGAAACCAACGCGAGTTAAACACTTTCCTGCACCGTGGCTCACGCCGGAGATCAAACAGTACATGGCCAAGCGCGATCGAGCTCGTATTAAGTTCCGGCTGGTTCCTTCGGACGAAAATCGCCAGAGGTATATTTCCATACGTAACTGCTGCAACAAAGTCTGTAGGGAAGCAAAACGCCTCCATATCCACAAATCAATAGAGGAGTGTCCCCCTTCTAAGTTGTGGAAATTTTTAAAGTCTCTTGGGGTCGGCAAAACTCAGCAATGTTCTTCCAATACTCTTGACATTGACGCTATTAACAAACATTTCAGCACGTCGCCGGTTACTCTTGACCCATCCATTAAGCAATCCACTCTTTCACTTCTTGCCAATATTACACACCCCGACCTATCTCCCTTTGAATTTGGTTTGATTTCACCGCAGGAGACGCTTGCCCTTCTCAAATCTATTAAGACGAAGGCAATCGGTGACGATGGCCTCAGTGTGGATATGCTTATGCTCGTGGCGGATTTTATTGTTCCTACCCTTTCGGATATTATAAATTTCTCCTTGTCCACTGGAACCTTTCCGGCATCGTGGAAGTATGCTCACGTAATTCCTCTCCCCAAAATCCCTAATGCTGTATCTTTCACTCAATACCGCCCTATTTCTATTCTCCCAGTTTTGTCAAAGATCATTGAACATTATGTTAATCGTCGTCTCCTTTCTCATCTTAACAGAAATTCTTTGTTTAATCCTTTCCAATCCGGATTCCGCCCCGGGCATAGCACGGTCACCGCTTTAGTTAACGTCACCGATGACATTCGTCTCAATATCGAGTCCAAAAAGCTCACTGTCCTTGTTCTTCTTGATTTTAGCAGTGCTTTTAATACGGTAGATTTTGATATTCTGCTAGGTATTCTCCGCTCTCTTAACATTTATGAAACTCCCTTATCCTGGTTTCGCAGCTACCTCTTTGGCAGGCGCCAGCGCGTTACGTTCGATGACAAGATGTCCGAGTGGTGCGAACTCTCCGCTGGCGTTCCACAGGGCGGGGTGCTTTCTCCATTATTGTTCTCTGTTTTTATAAATAGTATCACCGAATCCCTAACTACATCATATCACCTTTACGCAGATGACCTACAGATTTATGCAGCGGCTACTGTGGATGATGTCTCCGCATTAATTTCGGAAGTCAATCGAAACCTAGAATCTATACGCTGCTGGGCGTGTAAGTATGGTTTACAAATTAATGCGAAGAAATCGCAAGCGATTGTTATTGGTAGTCCTTACTATGTAGATAAGCTCTCAAAGGTGGTGGTGCCTGACATTATTTTTGATGGAATTTCTATTCCTCTTTCCTCTACTGTCAGGAATTTGGGTATCACCATGGACCAGACGCTTTCTTGGTCACCCCATATAGCTGAGGTGAGTCAGAGGATCTTTAGATCCCTTCACTCCCTAAGACGTCTCCAGAATTTCCTTCCTCTTCGTACCAAGTTGACCCTTACTCAATCTCTTTTGCTTCCTCTTCTGGACTATGGCGATATTGCGTTTCTGGACCTCAACGAGGAGCTACTTGATAAGCTGGAGCGTCTACAAAATGTATGTATCAGATATGTATTTGGTCTACGCAAGTATGATCATATCTCTGAATTCCGCTCTAAGCTTCGATGGTTACCGATTCGCCGGCGCAGGGATGTGCATATCCTGTCATTACTTTTCAATACACTGTTCAGCCCTACTTCCCCTCCTTACCTTTCTGAGCGGTTTAGTTATATGGCAGACGGCAGTGGCCACCGCTTGCGGTCGAGTACTAACCTTACTCTTGCTGTACCGTCTAGAAAGACGCGAACATACTCCAGATCTTTTACTGCGCGCGCTGTTAAATTGTGGAATGAGTTGCCTTTGTCGCTGAGACAGTCGCAGTCTGTTGCGTCACTTAAGATGAATTTGAAGAAGTTGTGGCTTTCCAATGACTTGTGAATTGGTTGAATATAGTATTTATTTATTTATTGTATATTTGCGATATATATGTAACATATGTTAGTGTGTATTATATTTTATATTGTATATTTATATATGTATTGGCATGTTTTTATTTGTCTAGAATTAATACTAATTAGGATTTGCTTTATTTTCTTTGTTTTTGTACACGGTATAAGTTTGCCTATCTCGTTCTACCTACCTTCCTCTCAATTGCTCAAAGGTTAGCTGGAAGAGATCCCTTATAGGGATAAGTTCGCCTTTGTACTTTGATCTATTGTGTGACATGTATATTCCTTAACCTGTTATTGTGTACAATAAAGTGCTTACATACATACATACATACAATCTCCACCGACCGCGTCGGTAGCTGCCGCCTCTCGCAGAGGATGCACGATTCATCCAAATATGAACTGTAACTACTGTGGTTCAAATTCCTTGGCATGTTGGTAATAGAATGAGCTCCGGCCCGACCCGTTCGGTGGGAATCGTACATAAGGAGAACAGACAGACTTGCAAAAGAATTATGACCAAACCTGAAGCAGAGAACTGTGTGCGTTTCACTCGCTCATTCAATGAATTAGTTAATTGTATTGATGCCTCATTTACAGGATCTTTAAGGGGCTCCTCTAGCTCCCAATGACCTTCTATTTGTAACTGTCGGATTTTTCGTGTTTTTATGGCTTATCGTGTAACAACAACAACGAGGTTTACCGAAATAGTAATACATAAACTACAAAACTCACAGTTTTCGGGATGTATGGCACCAAACTTTGGCAATTTCAGACCAATAAACCAGTTTTTGTACGCAACTTTGGCGAAAATGAGTTAAAAATTAAAATCTCTCGTGGGTTGTTAGAGACATCAACAAGGAACAGTTATATGTAGATTTTATATAAACAAGTGTATAAACAACATACTAATATCGAGAACAAAGCTTTTTTGGTTCATGATTGTATAAATCATAAAAAAAACTCTCGTGAAAATTTTGATAAAGGATTGAAGAACCAATAAATGTTTGTGCCATAAATATATCTATAGTTTTGACTGAGGAATATCAACTCAAAACTTGCCAAGAAGCGCGTGGAGCCACTTAAATGTAACTGAAGGGTGGGGGTAAACATAAAATTAAAACGAATATATAAATAACATAAATTTATTTCCAACAATGAAGTAGTCTTGAAGTGACTGTTGATAATGTAGTCAGGAATCCTACTCAAGACCTGCAAACCCCACTGCAGCACAAGGTCAAGCTTTACATGCAGTGGATTTCCCATGAAACCATAGACCTATGATACTCAGGACAAGCTATGGTAATAATAATACCACGTGTGAGCGAGCTGGTAGCATACAAATCTCGATAAGTCTGACAGAAAGGGCAATATCATTCGTGGCACATAAACCATTACCCGTCCAAATGAAGTTGGTTGTTTATGGCAAGTCATCAGCCGTTTTAAGACCAGTTCTTAATTTAGCCGCATAGGAGCTTTTCCGTCCCTCGTGGCATCACGTATAGCCTATCCTGAGTATAATAGGTCCATGAAACTAAAAGCGCAGTAGGCGCATATCCATAGCAACTGGATGACGCCCCGAGCATTATGCTGTCTCTACATGCGTGTCCGTAAACCTGCGCCAATGACGCCATGTTGGTTATACTTTCGTGCGGGCTACTACACGCAGTACACGTGTCAAACGGTTAAATTACAGACGAGTTATATTGTAGGTAGCTTCTATATAGGGTTCGATGACTTTTTGACGCATCGATGTGTTTTAGCATAATGTGACGTCACGCGCAACCTTGACGGGGTAAATGTTCATCATTTTTAGTTTGACAAAATAAAAAATACATCTCCAATATATTTTGATAATGTAACTTATATTATTTTTACTCAGGAAAGTACCCAATTTTCACCTCTGTTATAATAAGTAAAGGCGTCATCTACACTGACACTTTGTCAGATATATCAGACGATGGCAGTTAACCCATTAAGCTGAATGTCTTTTTTCACTTCATCAGCCAATAACAGAAAAATCGCTCATTAGCGACAAGACCGCTTATTATCTGCTATTATATAGCGTAAGGCTTTTTCGTTGTTTTTTATTTCTTTTGGTCAACAACCCGGTACTAATATTATAAATGCGTCTGTCTGTCTGTCTCTTACCTCTTCACGCTTAAACCACTGATACGATTTAGATAAAATTTGGTATAGACAGTTTGAGTCCCGGGGAAGGAAATAAGATACATACCAAAAATCGTGACTAAAATCGGGAGTGAAAAATTGTATGGAGCTATGATATAAACGTGTTCCACATGGACGGAATCGCGGCCAGAAGCTAGTAAAGAATTGCACAGAGTTATTCTGTTTAACGATCCAGTTAGGTAGGTCCAACTTCGAGAAAGAGGTCAATCGTCGAATCCGACTCGGCTGGGCAGCGTTCGGGAAGCTACGGCAAATCTTTTCGTCCAATATTCCGCAGTGTCTCAAGACGAAAGTCTTTGACCAGTGTGTGTTGCCAGTGATGACATATGGCACTGAAACGTGTTCGCTTACTATTGGCCTCATAAGAAGGCTCAAAGTCACCCATAGGGCAATGGAGAGGGCCATGTTGGGAGTTTCTCTGCGTGACCGCATCAGAAATGAGGCTATCCGCAGCAGAACCAAGGTAACCGATATAGCCCTCCGGATCGCTAAACTTAAGTGGCAGTGGGCGGGGCACATAGCACGTAGAACTGATGGCCGTTGGGGCGGAAAGGTTCTCGAGTGGCGACCTCGTACCGGAAGGCGCAGCGTGGGTAGGCCCCCGACAAGGTGGACTGATGACCTGGTACAGGTTGCGGGAGTCCGCTGGATGCGGGTGGCGCAGGATCGGTGGCTTTGGCACTCTTTGGGGGAGGCCTATGTCCAGCAGTGGACGTCTTTCGGCTGATATGATGATGATGATGATGATTCTGTTTAATACGCTGTACGCGTATTCATTAGTAGCATAAGTAGCTATGCGGGCTAAATACTCACAATGACCTACACACGACTCTAAATGCCAAGATGGTAAGAACAGTCTAGATAATTTTGAGCGTTATTTTGCGTAGCCACTTCTGCATCTGACTGTGCAGTCAGCTACAAAAAGATGGGTACGGTCAAAGTTACAAAAATATGTATACACGACTTTATTCATCATCATCATCATCATATCAGCCGAAAGACGTCCACTGCTGGACATAGGCCTCCCCCAAAGAGTGCCAATGTCACCGGTCCTGCGCCACCCGCATCCAGCGGACTCCCGCAACCTTTACCAGGTCATCAGTCCACCTTGTGGGGGGCCTACCTACGCCGCGCGTTCCGGTACGACTTTATTGCCTTAACATTAAGGTCGTGTTTACATATTTTTGTAACGTTGCGCGTATCGATATCTTTGTAGTCCAATGTACATGGCATTGGCGCTTAAATATGAACACGGTGAACTGTGCGCCAAACAGCACCGCTAGGCTCTAAAGGGTTAGTTGATATTCTGTTCTTTATACTTCTGCCTTTTACCCACTTTAAGACCTTTCTTCGTGTGAGTCCGTCTGTGCTGCCTCAGACCTTCCGAAGTCGAATACGACTTGGCACAAAGCTGGCACGCATAAGTTTGCCCTTCCACATGTATTTCCAAATGTTTCTTAAAATTATTCCTCTTTGCAAACTGTTTGCCGCATATTTCACAACAGTGTGGTTTCTCTCCAGTGTGTATGAGTATATGAGCGTTCAGACCGTGCTTGTAACGAAACTGTTTGGTACAAAATTCACAGGGGTATGGCCGCTCTTGTGTGTGTATTAGTTTGTGCCGACGTAAACTACCCATAGACGAAAGCTTCAATTCACATATTTCGCATGTATAAACTATCAGTTTAGTGTGAATATTCAAATGCCTAACTAAGTCGCATTTATCTTGGAACACTCTTTTACATTCATCACAAGAATAGTAGATATCCCTGTTGTGATTATTCCTAATATGTTTTCTTAAACGATTGTCATCCATAAACTTTAAAGAACAATGTTTACATCGGAAATGTTTTAAACCCGTATGCACACCCATATGCGAGATCAGACTATGCTTCCGCTTATACTGCGCTTTGCATACATCACAGGTGAAGGGTTGTTGACTTGTGTGTATTCGTTTTTTATGTGTGTTCACGCTGGACTTGTCTGAAAACCGCTTGTTGCATATATCACACCCATAGTTCTTCTCTCCAGTGTGCACACGTCTATGCACGTGTAAGCGCGATTTCCATTTGAACTGTTTCTTGCAAACTTCACAAGTATATTTGGATTTCTTGTGAGTTCTTTTGTGTACACGCAGTTCTGTTTTCCGTGAGAACTGTTGCCCGCAAGTGTTGCATGAATTTGAAGTTTTCGTGCAGCCAATATTTCTATGTTTCTTGGATATAATATCGTGATCATTTTTTTCCTTAATAGTGCCATTATCTGGCTTTGTACAAGGAAAATATGTAGACAGCTCGTTGACAGGTACATCGATCAGAGACTCCTGCTTGCAGACATCTGATGCTTGGGCCTCCAGGCCTGAAACAGAGATCTATTAGATAATTTGTGACAGAAAAAGTAGTAAATGTCCATAGACCAGTAAATTATACAGACAGCCAATATCCATGCAATGTCGCTTAACGTAAGCTTGCTGTAACTAGATTATATAATAAAAGTAGAGAGATCTCTGTCCCATTTTTTCACATGATACTTAAACTTGTGTGAATGATAAGTCACTATGACAGCTCAACAATGCCACCATCATTTTGGACTCTGACAATTTCTGTCCAATCCATCGGTAATAAGTTTCTGTCAAAAATTTCATTTTTGTTACAAGCTTTTATTGCCGACTGTACTTTTCTGTATACCATCATCACCTACTCATTGAGACGATTCTAACAAACCCAAACTCAACGGGGTTACGTCGGTTAAGTACTGAATTCCCATGGCCACCTTCTGTCTCCAACTCCATCATCAGATCAGCTCGAGTTACCATAATATTGCATTGTCACCAAACTTACATGAGTATTTCAAATTTCAGCTCAATCGGATAACGGCAAGCGACTGAAAAATTGGTTGCAAATTTTGACGGACAACTTACATACGAACGAGTCAAGTTAATATAAAGCTTGTAAAAATTGAGGCAAGTGGAGAAAAAAGGAACGCAAGGGGTAAAATAATCACAAAGCTCTTTAAACTTCTTATAACTGTACGAAGTTTTAAGACTTTCGCAACCGGAGTAAAAATGGAACAATTCACCAGAAACCGACAGAATTCGCTAGGCGTGTAACTTTATACTACTAGGAAGTAGTGTAGCGGGCCTAGCGGGCTCAGCCGGCATCTGAGCTAACATTACGAGTGCCCGCGAGGCGGGAGCTTGGTTGCGAACGTGTTAAGAGGGGTTACGTGCTGTCCCGTGTCCGCAAAAGGCACCTTCATATGAAACGATTGTCATTTACTATGACGCTCGAGGATCGTAACGTCACGATCTGTTAGCGTTTTCTCTCTTCAATAAGCAACATTAAAACTGTATTTTTTAGGGTTCCGTACCCTAAGGGTAAAAACGGGACCCTATTACTAAGACTTCGCTGTCCGTCTGTCTGTCTGTCACCAGGCTGTAACTCAAGAACCGTGATAGCTAGACAGTTGAAATTTTCACAGATTATGTATTTCTGTTGCCGCTATAACAACAAATAATAAAAACAAAATAAAATAAATATTTAAGGGAGGCTGCCATACAACCAACTTTTTTTAAACTGTTTTTATAGATAATGGTACGGAACCCTTCGTGCGCGAGTCCGACTCGCACTTGGCCGGTTTTTTGATATATATTTGAATGGGATTTTCGTCACTAAGCATATTTTTTGCCTTCTTTCTTTTGACGTAATAATACATTTTGAGTATACAGCAATATTCTCAAAGTAATAAACCCACGGTCGGCAAAGATCTTATGAGGCTTCTCTCTTAGAATCGCAAGCGCCCATAGGCTGCGGTGTCTGCTTAACGTCAGGTATACCGTATACTAGTTTGCCACCAACGTAGTATTAAAAAAAAACGATCAAGGAACAGTACACATACCTAACATAAACTCCTTGAAGTCTTCATCTCCAGCCGCGGGCAGCGGGTCGACTAAGGTCTCCACCTTGATTTCTGTAGAACAATCTGCAAACAGAATATGATTACTTATAAAAGCTTCACCTTATAGCAGCGCTCATAGCCTAGCGGCGCCTGCGAGTCGGAAACGATAACGCAGGTTAAACAACGATGCCAGCGGTCAGTCTTTGGATGGGTGACCGCCTCATGTTTGAGTGGTTAATACAAGACCGCTTCCGTGCTTTGGAAGGCACGCTAAGGAGTTGATCCCGGCTGATGACAGTAGTCGTTAAGCCGAGTTAGATGCCTCCGGGCGGCTTAGGAACATCTATAAGTCAAATTGCCCACTCACTTGACAAAGGAGGGACAACTGTCACTCGCATCCGCAGCAGCTAACTAACACAACCCTGCACGCAGGGGCGGCTTTACCTATAGTGCAGGGTGTGCGTTGCACCCGGGCGCACGGTCCTAGGGGGCGCCGAGCGCCACTCGCCTCGACTCGGGCGCTAGCGCGCGCTAGGGGAGGTTAGTGCAAGAGGGCGCTACGGTAATGATTGGACCCGGGCGCGACACGGGCTAGAGATGCCTCTGTCTGCACGTGTCCCCTGGATGGTGCTTAAGAGTGACAAACTTTAAAAAGGCCAAAATAATGTATACCATAAGTTTTTTTTTAATAAAGCTTCTCCTACAGACTTACCTAGCCTACATATCTAGTTTAGATATTGCGCTGACTCTTACTTCTGTGTGATATTTTATGTGAATATATATACCTGTAAGTATGTTGTATGTGCTGATCATTTATACATACATGCTAATATTTTTGACGACCGGTTAGCCTAGTGGGTAATGACGATGCCTACACTAATGGTTCTGGGTTCAAATCCGGGTTAGGTCATTTATTTCCGTGATAAGCATCAGTATCTGTTCCCGAGTCATGGATGTTTTCTATGTATTTAAGTATTTATCGCTATTCAATATACATATACGCCTAGTACCCACAAAACATGTCTAATTGCTTAGGTACTAGTTCGATTTGTGTAAGGTTTTCCTATTACTCATTTATGTTTTGTTGTTTTGGTCATCCAGTAAACTTAACAAACAATTTTGTATGTACTCGTAATAATGCTAATAATTACGCGGCTCAACTGACGCATGCTCGACTGATCGGCATGTTTCGAACTCACACTGTGATTCAAGCGACACCGCCGCGAAAACACTCATCCTGAAGGAGATCTCCCGAAGAGTTCGAAACATGTCGCCCGTAGTGATATTTAATACGTGAGTTAAACAGATAATTACATATTAGAATTATTTCAACATATCTCACGAATGTATAAAGGCCTCCACACATCGAACGCGGGTCGTGCGCGGAGCGGCGCGGGCGCGGGTCAGGCGCGGTTGAAGCGGTATATTTACACCGCAGGCGAGTGGCGTCTCTAGCACACAGTAGCACGGGCCCGCCGCGGCAGCAACGCGTGTCCAGCGCGGCAGAAACGCGGGCCCGCGCTTTTGTGTGATAGAGACAGTGATAGAGATATTAAATGTGTTGGTAGTGAGAGAGATATCAATCGCCCGACCCGCGGCCGCGCTGCCCGAGTTGTAACTGAGCGCCTCGGCCAGCGTTCGATGTGTGTTTGAAGTATAGTTTCAATGTTTTACAACTTGCGAGGGTCCGCGCTCGACCCGCAACCGCGACCGGTGTGTGGAGGCCTTTAATTTTGTGTCTGTTTTTATGATATACAAATAAGTTTTAGTTCTGCAATAAACTAGTTAGGTACATACTCATAATCATAACCTCCTCTTGACCGAAATCATCCGTCACTTCGGGCTTCACTGAATCTTCTTCTTCTGAAACAAGATATATGGGTAAGTTTGTTCATCTCGTATTTCCACAAAATTGTTCAAAGGTTCGCAGACAGAGATTGCTTATAACGATAAGTTTACCTAATAATGAATAATCTTATTCATGGTTATCAATAACTCAATAAATAATGTATTAACTCAGAAGATGGATTATCAAATCCACCCACACATCATATCTAAAAAACACAACCTTTTAACCGCCATTGACTTGATACGAAGTCCGCACATTTCATTTCACAAGGTTTAATCTCGCATTTGACGTCTGTGACAGTTGGTGAGTGGGGCAAAACATTTTGCTTGTATTGTGGCGGGGAATAGGTAAAAGCAATATGGCTGATTACCATACATAGTTTCAGTTCAAGAGTACATGCAGAATGTAATAAAAGTTAATGAACCAAGAAAGTTTTGTCAAGATCTAAGCAAGTCGAAATCCGTGATTTCTGCCTACCCCTCCAGGAAATGGGAGTGATTATATGTATGTATGCATGATTGCAAAGTTAAATATGGCGCTGGCAGCTGTCATACCATGGAAACTTGTAAAATTTTCCATAAACCGTCAAAATTAAACCGAACATTCTCCTCAACATTCTCCTTGTGTGTAAATATGTCAGAAAAAAATAACAGTTATACTGATATTGGCAAATCCACCTTGCTAAAACAGCAAGGAGTAAAACCCAACTTTATTAAAAAAAAAAACTTTCCATATGTTTAGATTTTAAACACCACTTACAATTACAGATGGGTTTGCAGGATATTCCCCCTTTCCTAGAATAACCTTGTATAAACTAGAATAATTTGAGAAATTAGTTTATCACATAATACTTTGGGAAAACTATTATTCTTGTTTTGTATGATTATTGAACCACCTTAACTGTCTATCAAATACCCTATCTATCAAATTAGTTATATTTTAATTGCAGTAAATTAAATTAAAATTCACAAATATATTTGGTTAATTAAATCAGTGTAAACAAGTTTTTACCTTTAACATGCAGAGCTCCCTGCAGCCGCGTCTGCAGCTCCGCCTGGCTGCGCTGCACTTGCAGCTTGAACTCGCTCGCGTCCCGCAGCCGGCGCACGCACACCTCGCAAATGCCACACACCTCACCACTTGATAATGTTAGCTGAAATTAACATATGCTATGATAAACTAAATATATATTAAATACATATTTAGAGGATTTGCCGATTTATTTGACTTCATAGTGGAATTTACCATTACTTGAATGGCTTCGAATTATTGCTTGAACTATATAACAGCAAAATAATGAACTTAGTCAACGTGAAATTTAATGCAATGAAAATGAAATACAAGTTTTATTTGAATTGTGGTTCTATGACATGATTAACCCGTCCTTCATATATAATCTTAGCTTAATTGGTTCCACGGTAAACATTACAGTAAAGAAACGAAATATCAATGTTTACACGTATCTCGAAGCATTCCTTAAGCATGTTTGCATATATCTCTGTTATGCCCAAACGGGTGTATGGAATCTTTATATTTTTGTCCGGAGGCCGCAGCAGGCAACAGCAACACGATTTACTTTTTTCCATTGTATTAAATATTCTTTTCTATCTAGCTATCTTACAAAAAACAGGAACACCAAAACACCATCATCAAACATATGACAGTCGACAGATGACAGCCAGTTGTTTTTTTAAAGCTGCATACACACTAACTCACACACGGCACTGCATTTGCCAAGTTTAAAATTACGTAGCTAAGCGCAAGCATCCCGCCATTTAGGACCGCTTGGTAGGATGCTAAAACCGGTACTTTATTCGCCCGGGGCACTTAACTAGATTTGTATTTTGTAAAAAAAAAAAACTAGCGTTCGAATATTAACAATATCGTGTATCAATATCAAATTAAACAAAAGCTTTGGTCCTTGATATAGTTTAGTCGATATTTGAAACGGAGGAAGGAATATATGCAAGTGTATTTAGTTTTAAACAACAACTAAAACGAGACCAATTCACACGCCCCTTCCCTTCTATTGTTTTAATATTTCGGGAAATCCGAACGTTTCTTAATGACATTTTGTATTGATTGACATTCAATTAACAACAAAAATATTAATGAAATGAGGACATTGACGCCTCGCTCCTTGATTTCGATCAATATCGCAAACTACTAAGAAGATATTGCGTTTCTCTGAAGAAGTAAAAAATGACATAGATTTTGTATGGTTGATTAGTCGCCTTGTTAATGTGTGAACCAATCTTCTGTGCTCTTGAGAATCACGACGTAGCTATTATCAAAATGGACGCACTGAAGTGTGGCTGCTGCCTGCTGCGTCTCCCAGACAAGGGTCTCAAGACTCTGTACAGCCATCACGGCAAACCGGAGATATATTCAGACATGCTGCGGGAATGCTTCGATATACAAGTAAATATGACTAATTTATTGGGCTACACAACATGGACCTATACTAATCTGGACAGGCTATACGCGTTGCCACAATTAGGGACGGAATGGCTCCTATGCAGCTATACTAAGAACAGGTCTTAAAATGGCTTATAGCTTATGTAGATATGCTGTGTTCTTGTCTGATCTATTTTCTAATAAATTTAGTTGATTCAGAAATGTACTGAATATTAATTGTATCTTTAGCTGGCAGACTAGTTTTTACTGCATTTTATTTGAAGCTTGTCCTGGGTTGTTAACCAAAATTAGTTGTCATTTCCTTTCAGTCAATCAAAAGTGTCTCTAGCTTATGTAGCACCTGTGTACATTACCCTAGCACCCTCCCTCCCTAGCGCAGTGTCAGTGCCTCCAGTGAGTGGCTCCCGGTCTGCCGCCTATGACTGTGTACCCGAGTGCAATGCACATCCTGCACTATAGGTAAAGCCACCCCTGCGGTCAATGGCAAACTAAAATACAACATGCCAATTTCACTATGACCTTGGTGACAAACAGTGCTTAAAATGATGATTCATAACTACTGTGCTAAAAGATGTTGATCCTTGATTGCATCAGGAATACCATTATAAAAGTCTAACAGAAAAATCTTGATTAAATCTTGATTTTCATAATAATCATCAGATCAGTATGTATTGACTTGCTGAGTTAGATGGAAATGTCTCATAAAAAACCCACTTATTATTTATGGGAAATGGTATCACAATAGGGAAAAAAAACATTGGAGCATTTTTTGTTCTATAAGGTAACATGCTCGTGATTCTCAGTAGAAAAAACATAAAAATTGCAGAAAATCCCAATCAGATATCTCATTAAATCCCCGGTTTTACCTTTTTTTTGTCCATTTGACAACATTTTTAATCCTTTTTAGGGAAAATTCATTGGTTATTTTATTTTGTATGTACATCCCTATTGAAGAATGATGGAGGGAGGGGGATTGTGGAATATTTTTTTCATACCAAGGGTGTCATACCTTGAAAACACTGAAAGAGATACCAGAAAGTGTTATGAAGATGAAGCATTGCAATAATGGGATTTAATCTTCCACTTCAGCTTATATTGGGCAATGATCAGTGTGGTATCTGCGAGGTGTGCGTGCGCCGGCTGCGGGACGCGAGCGACTTCAAGCTGCAAGTGCAGCGCAGCCAGGCGGAGCTGCAGCGGCGGCAGGGAGCACCGAGTGCCAGGGGTAAGTTAGTGGGGAAACTAGAGCCCAGGGGTTCTTAACCTTTTCAATATCATTATCCTCATAAAATATTCCCTTTTCTTTCTCCAAATTTTTGAACCTGCGTACAAAATTTCACGAGAATCGATTGAGAAATGCACCTATATAGGCGAACAGCCGGATATCTGGATATCCGAAAGAATTCTGGCCCAAGCTGGAACAGAGAACTTCCTTAGCTTCGCTTGCTTGTTCAATAACCCGCTAATTCATCAATTTTAAGTACCAACTAATCCCTAAACTATAGCTGTTTCACCCCCAGGCTTGGGCCCGATGTTAGAACCTATTTGATGACTTGAGAGGTCTGTAACATATTTAATCATTTTGCTACAGGTGACTTTGCCCCGACCGTTACCGTAAAAGTGGAGACAGTTTGCGAAGAGGAAGCCATGATACGTAAGTTTAACAGAACCTTAGAAAAGTTGAAAACCCCCGAAATTTTCATTCCAAAGTTCAATATCTCATAATCGGCTGAACCGACTTTGTTGAACCGTAGCTAAAGAACATCTCGATCACGTCAGCTTTCGGACATAAAAACCGCATTAAAATCAGTCCATTCATTTAGAAGCTACGATGCCATAGACGGACACACAGACACAGACACATCATCAGTTTAAATATGTCCCACTGCTGGGCACAGGCCTCCTCTCATTGATGAGATGGAACGGGCAGTAGTCCCCACGCTGACCCTGCTCGTATCAATGAGTTAGGGAGCGTCGATTAATTACGTGAGACGTTCAAGGGGGGAGGGGGTCGAGCCGAATCTCATCGAATCTTACTTTGGGGAGAGGGGGGTTACGGCAAATATCACGTTATTTTTTTTCCGCAAGAATCAGTAAAATTGCGAGAAAATTATATTAAATTAACTTTCTCAACAATCTTAAATACCAGTAGTACCTAACTAGTCAAATAAAATATCTCTCGACATCTCACAAGAGGGGAGGGAGGGGTCAGGATATTTCTAATAACACCTCACGTGATGAATGGACGTCCCCTTATTGGAACGTATGTACAGCATATTATATGATATTTATCATTAGCTTTTTGGAGTAGGAAAACCGGAGCCATGCATTTGAGAAAAAATTAAAAGATACCTATGTGAAGTCGCCAACCCGCGCCAAAAATATATAAATACAATTGATAGCTAAGTTGACTCAGTTCGGGTTGCACAGGGCGGTTCCACAACGCTTCGGGAGCCATCCGGTTGCCTCTTGGACACCAATCTACGCGTCATTGCTTATTGAAGTGAACAAAAACTTCTTTAGCGGCGCTGTGCACTTTTTGGGATGGGGAAAAAGGGAGGGGGGGATTATAAACTTCGGCGCTGCAGTGCGCATGCGCGGAATACTGTCATCTAATTGGGCGTAGTGTGCGCGTCGGTGTTGCAAGCTGCAACACTTACCGTTATCCGATTGAGATGAAATTTTGGGTAAAGGTATGGTTTGGATCACAATTCAATATTATTGGTACCATCGAGCTGATCTGATGATGGAGACAGGTGGCCATGGGAATTCAGTACTTAACCGTCGTAACCCCGTTGAGTTTGGGCTCGTTAGAATCGTCTCAATCAACGGTATACAGAAAAGTAGAGTTGGCGATAAAAGCATGTACCAATAATGTATTTTTTGTCTAAAACTTATTTAGTTTAATTTATCAAAGCTATGTATTTATCCAAATCAAGTCCTAAATGTAACTGTGTTTTTGCGCCAGGTGAAATCAAGTTGGAGAATTCTGACGTTGAGATGGATCATGAGGAGGTTGTATCAGGTGAGTGATTAGCACTGACATACTTAGTAACAGCACAGAATAAGGGCGAATATGCACTAGAGACGTTCGAATATGTGTTTCCATATTTGACAGCTCGCATGCTCGACAGATCATCATCCTCCTAGCGTTATTCCCGGTTGTGCCCTGAAGGACGCCGGGGTCTGCTTTGACAACTAATCCCAAGATTTGGCATAGGCACTAGTTTTAAGAAAGCGACTGCCATCTGACCTTCCAACCCAGAGGGAAAACTAGACCTTATTGGGATTAGACCGGTTTCCTCGCATGCTCGAAATAAGTCAGACAAATCCAAAAATACAGCTACGCACATCTCTGATAGTTCTAATAGTAGCAACAGACAAGCGAACAAGCGAGCGAGCGAATAAATGTTCGAGTTTCGAACATGTTGATTGTTCGCTTTGAAACGTGACCTCGTGATTATTATGACGTGGCCGGGCTGTTCTAATTAGAAAGAGGCAGGTAGTACGAGTCTATCTCGCCGCAACACATCTCGCGCGCCGTCCTGTCATAACCGTGCTGTCTCGTAGCCTAAACTCGGCTTGAAGTTCGCGTACAGATAAACGGGCACTTTTTATGTGTTTTTTTTTATCATGTCTTTTAATTTTTGCTGATCTAGCAATGTAGATTTTCCAATATCAGAAATCAGAAATTTATTCGCATAAACAAGAGTACAAAGTGATGTTACATAAATTATATAGCCAATCTTGTTTTACCATGACATGGTGTACGAATATTTAATCGTAGTGTCGTGCATGCAGTTTCTAAACACAAATTAAACAAAACAGGTGCGTGCAAGACTTAGCTTAAGTACTAAATTATTAAAAATAATGAAAAACATTTAGGATAGTTCTTAAGGTCTTTGGGAATCCATTTATTTAGTCAGTTTAGGATTGTTGACATATTTACACACGAGGAGAATATTCGGTATAATTTTGACGGTGTTTTGATGTCATTTTATGTGGTTATTCGCATGGCTTAGGGAAAGAATCACAAACACTTATTTGACACGAAACGTAACAAGCTATAATTTGACGGTTCGGCGTAAAAGGTTTGCTGAGCCGGTCCAGACGTCTGTAGCAATAAGCGGAACCAAACATTGACCTCATAATGCCTATCGGCCTCGTACTAGGATAAAAGAGTTAAATTTTAGGCTTAACAGCTGGCTCATTAGCTTTTTGTAATATATTTTAAACTCTATTTATAGAATCGGCATTTTAAAATAGTTATTTATTTAAGACCTATTTTCAGTTTACAATTATTACTTATTCAATTTCGGAAAGTGATATTTGAAGTACTGTACTAATAATAAAGGGGCAATATCTGTGAAATGTAAGTTTGTAGCGGGTAATCTTCGGAACTACTCATCCATATATAATACAGAATCAACATAGGTTATATATTCACAGACTTTACTTACAAACAGTGCGTTTTAAATTTTTGTTTATTTATTTATACATGGAATACCAACCGTGGAACATTTTCATATACACAATTGGAAAACCATATTGCAAATTACATTACGGGCTCCCACTGATAGAAATAAACTAATACAAAGAAATCTATAGCTAAACTTAAACTTAGCGTGCATTAGGCACTTGTCCCACCGCCGGCGAGTAGCGAGTACTCGCATAGTAATTCTTACTCGCTTTTACTCGCGCGAGTTACGCACAGTAACCTATCGCGTGACATATACCTTAACAATAGAGTATGTCGTTGTATGTTGCGTCCCCCTCTCCCCACCATAATATGAATTCTTATTGTTTCAGTGGCACTATACGCCGCGCCGCCTGCGGCTCCACCCGCCCGCGACGCCGTCTACAGCTGCGATATATGCCACAAGTCATTCGACCACCAATGCAGACTCAGAGTCCACCGCCGCAGCCACACAGGAGAGAAACCCTATGCGTGCAAAGTATGCCACAAAAAATTCGCACAAAAAGGCAACTTGAATGCCCATTTAAAATATCACACGGGCGATTTTCGATTTTCCTGCGACAAATGCAAAAAGCGATTTACACAAAAATCTCACTTGAGTAAACACATGCTGATACACACTGGAGTAAAACGATATACGTGTAAAGTATGCAAAAAACGATTCGCACTAAAAGGCAATTTGACCGTTCATTTAAATACTCATTTGAAATATCACACCAATGGTAGTAAATTCTCTTGCGATGTGTGCAACGAACGATTTACAGAAGAAGCCGATTTGAATGAACATAATCGTATTCACAAAGACGTAATTTTTATTAAAGAAGAGGCCGTAGAAGAATGTAACTTAAATACTCAATCAAAAGACGTTTCAGGAAAGAAACCTTACACCTGTGAAATCTGCAAGAAACAGTTTGCAGAAAAGGGCAATTTGAACTTTCATTTAAAAAACCACACCGGGGATTATCGATTCTCTTGTGAGATATGCGAAAGAAAATTCACACTTAAGTCTCGCTTGGATACGCATATCCTTCTCCACACTGGAGGCACACCTTTCTCGTGTGACGTATGCAATAGAAAGTACACGAAGAAATGTGCTTTGAAAGTTCATTTAAAATGTCACATGGGGGATTATAGGTTCTCTTGTAACGTATGCAATAAACGATTTATACAAAAGGATTCCATGATGAAACACATGCGGGTACACACAGGGGAAAAGCCCTACAGCTGTAAAATATGTAAAAAGCAGTTCTCCCAAAAGTGTAATTTGAAGACCCATTTGAAAGGTCACGTCAGTAAATCGGAATTAGATGCAGCTGACTTGGGAGACCTAACATCACCATACTCGTGCGAGACGTGCAAGAAACGATTTAAACTAAAATCCGCCATAGAAAGACACATGCAAACACACACAGGTGAAAAACTATTCAGTTGCGAAATGTGTGGAAAACAATTTAAAAGGAAGAACGATTTATGTAAACATATGGATATACACATGGGGATAAAACCATACATGTGTGAAATATGCAGTAAGCGGTTTACACAGAAAAGTACCTTAAAGTCTCACAAACTGACACATACTAAAGAAAAACCTTATTCCTGTGAGATGTGTCAAAAGCGTTTCCGATTGAGCCGGTGTTTACAAGACCACATGTTAATACATAATGACCTTAAACAACACAGCTGTGAAGTATGTAGTAGACAATTTAGACATAAATCCGCTTTAAGAGTTCATATTAAACGACTCCACACCGGACATAAACCTCACGGTTGCGATATATGCAAGAAAGAATTTACAGTGCTAGCTGAATTAAAGTTGCATTATCGTGTACATACAGGGGAAAAGCCGTATGCTTGTGAAGTATGCCATAAGACATTTTCTGGACCTGCTACTGTAAGGAGGCATCTTAAACGCGTTCACAACGAGAAACCTTCAAAATTTATTGTTATAAAATAAGTTGACCCAAATCAGGCCTACATAATATGCCCGTAATGCTTTTGATCGCCAGAATTCACGAGGGTCCGCTGCGTTGTGTGTCCTGTCATTGTTGTATGGTAATTTTCAAATGGGTTAATAAAGTTGTCAACGCGCTTGTCCGGTGTTGCAAGCGGCCATACACACGGTGTATGCATACTATCAGGCAGGCTATATGCCTGTTTCCCACCGTCTTAGCATTAAAACCTTTTTTTCATCACTAACTCAAGACCTTATAGGATCAAGAAAAATGTGGATTTCCAGATGTAGCTCTATTTACTTACGTTTCCATATCAAAAGCCTTCGTGTTCCCTAAATATTGTATTTATAAGGGGCGCCAATAATGCTATAAGAGGCTGGTTATGACGCGATTTATGACGTAATTTATGCACCTTAATGTAATTTATACTTTAAAGCAAGCCACCATCTATACTTTATTGGAGCGACCTATAGGTATTCGATTTATTTATGTACACTTTATAAATGAATATATAAGATATACTAGATAAGTCTTTTCGGATCCAATGTAAACTGATTGCCTTTGATATATTGCCAAATTTAAATTAAATATGTTTTAAATTACAATTTTGTGATCGTTCATTATCATGTTTAACCCTTTACCAGGCAAAGGGTGATATGTCTCCCACATAGTATTTCGCTTACCATATTCCGGTTTCAACTCCAAATCTAACTACAAACCATCAATCCCTGAAAATATGATTTCATAATCTTCATTCACAACACACAGCTAAATCCAATAATGTTTCTTTGGCTGCCGTTTGTATTCACGTGACCAGTAATTTCAATGACTTGTGACAAAATCCGAACACTTTACTTAATTTCAGTGAAATTTGAGTAGATAGGTCGGACCATTTTGTGATATTTTGTAGATTTTGAGTTTGGTAAGCTAATGTCCTATACTTTGCTAAATATTCGTGGATTTTTGTTATATGACCAGAATCAGTATGGAGGATGATACTTTTAAAGGAACATATCCGACTTTTGGAAATACGTTTTGTAGAAGATGTTCAATACGGATGCAAATATATATAAATAAAAATAACTTATTGGAGACGCGCTTGTTCTTCGCGCGCTGGTAAAGGTCATCATTTTGTTTATACAAACTGTTGAAAAAAGCGTTTATCACTCTTCTTGAAGTACTCTAGTCATAATGCAATGTTAATTACAATAAATCAAATATAATTTGAAATTAAAATGTTTTAACAAATTATATATTTGTTTTTTTTTTAATCCTATAAGGGCTTGTCCAGATATTACGTCATCGTTTTTCGTTTATTGTTAACCCCCCCCCCCCCCCCCCCCCTCTCTACTCTACTAGGAAAACCCAAATACGATTAATACAATATGTTTGTATTTAAAAGAGCGAACGATAAAACCATATAAGTCTGAGATGCACCGCAAAATGGCCCCACAGATTGGGTGCCATTGCCATTGTGTCAAAACGAGGCAGTCAGTCGTTTAGTTCGAACATGCGGAAACCGGGTTTTAGGCCATTCTATGTTTATTTCTTCTACGCATGCTGTATGTAACCATTAATGGTAAACAATCCAAGCAATTTTTTGCAACATCAGGTATCCCACAAGGATCACATCTAGGTCCATTATTGTTTATAATTTTTATTAACAGCATAATGAGCTGCTGTGTAAACTCCGAACCATATCTCTACGCTGACGACCTTAAAATTATCAGACCTATTAAAAATTCATCGGATCGTATTCTCCTTCAGGACGACTTGGACAGGTTGAGTAATTGGTGCTCCCAGAATAGAATGACGCTGAATGCCAAGAAATGCTTTTACATCTCTTTTACTCGTAATAAAACCATTGTGCCCACTTGTTACACTATCGGAGGCACGCAACTTGAAAAGGTCGATACAATCCGTGACCTGGGAGTAACAATAGATTCTAAGTTAAATTTCAATGCCCATTACATAAACATCATTAAAAAATCGTCTCGTATGTTAGGTTTTGTATTAAGAAACGCTGGTCAGTTTAGGAGTGCACGTACTAAAGTATTGCTCTATAACACATTAGTAAGAAGTAACCTAGAGTACTGCTCCCAGGTTTGGACACCTTACTACCAGGTATATCGAATTGAGAAGGTACAGAGACGCTTTTTGACACATTTAGGATATACCTCTTCCAAAAACCGTCAACTCGCATCATATAGTAAACGACTGAAATTCTTTCAATTTGTTTCACTAAGCAGCAGGAGAAAAGTGCTAGATTTAATGTTCCTTTACAAATTGGTTAATAGTAGGGGGCTGGATTGCCCAGACTTATTAAGTAAAATTAAAATAACTGCTCCTGCTAAGCTACCTCGTTCTGGTTTGTATAAACTGTTTGGCATTCCATTTGGGAAAACAAATTTAGGTCGTAATTCTACCCTTTTGAGAATGGCAAAACTATACAATCATATCCCAGGATCTGCAGGAGTTGACATATTTAACGATAAAATTGAACAGTTTAAAGGGAAAGTGATGAAATATGTCGGCTCACTGGATATCCCAAAGTAGGCAGTCGCAGTACCTATCATATGTCTTAAAAAATACTTAATAAAATATTTGTATATAAGTAGTTCATCATTGTAATCGATTATTTAACATCATTCTAGCTATCAAGTATTAGCATTAGTTAATGTACCGTATCGTTTAATTGTTATTAATTAATTATAACAATCAGTTTGCTGGATGTTTACTAGTTTTCACAGGTACAAGACACTTATATAAGTTGTGGTTACCTATAATTAGATAAGCATCAGTCATGATTATTATATAGATTTAAGAGCATGTAAGATGTATTATCTGTTGGCAATCCTTAATAAATAAATAATTTATTTCGCTGATTTAAAACAAATAAAGTGTTAAATGCTAGGTCGATATAAGAGAAGGCAGGGTCCAAAATCGACAAAAAATATGACGTAATATATTTATGTACACTAGGCGCTATACTTGTTGACTTGCTTTTGAAACCTCATGGTACGTAGGTAGGGTAGGCTAAGCACGAGGCTGGGTAAGACGAGGCGAGGCTGCCCTGCTTGCTATGCTTGCCGTAAACGTGAATGCCACAAGAGTGAAAGAAACAACTGAGCAATCTTGAAGTGTTTCGGTATGGTAACATTGTGATGGCCTGATTCGGTATAAGGTAAACGTCCGAGTGCTCGCCGCTGTACCAGTCAATAGCATGGGCACTCTTTGTCAAAGTGACATGGCATGAGGACACATTTTGAAAAACTGTTCTATAATGTTTAGAAACATTTATCATGTACAACGAATAAGATTTTTCAAGAGAATATAACAATTAAGTAGAAAAAAATGCATTTTAGTTTTTAAATTTCAAATTGGCGCTTAAACGCTTGTCAGTGTCACGTCACATTTGTATAAACAGAACGCAAACCTTTTTGCTCTAGATGCTCCAAGTCTTGCGCGGCCGTGCGAGCGAGAAAGCGGAAACTGACATATGAAGAGCTGTCAGATAACATGGTTCTATCCCTGTCTTACTATTCGTTCAGTAAGCAAGGTTTCTCTGTAATCTGTAGTAATGGCCGTTATCGGTATTTGTTTGTTTATACAAGTGTGACGTCATGCGCTCTGATTGGTGTTTAACATATCATGGCGGGCGTCCGTATTTTTCGGTTTAATTTTATCAAAATAAAAATAATATCTTACTTAATAAAAAAATATGAGCATTTTTCGAATTCTATGATTAAAATTTCACTAAGAAAATACCATATTTTAGTGATTTTCAATGTCATCATGCCTATTCGAATGAAAAAAAATCCTCGTAGTTCGAATTTAACCCATATTGCTTTGACATAAGGTGCTAAATACTAGTACAGCGTCGAGCACTCGGACGTTTACCTTATGCGATGATCATAACGTTACCCTGACGAAAATGTTATTTATTTTAAAAAAACAATTGTAAATCATTGACATAAAGTACATTTCAGATAGGTACAGCTAATACTATGCTTAGGTTAAATATTGCTAGATTTACTTATAATAACATAAAATCAGCCTATATACGTCCCACTGCTGGGCACAGGCCTCCTCTCATGGATGGCTAGGCCCTAGATTTACTTAAGTTATTACAAAGACGATGATAGATAGGTATTTCATGTTCAAAACTTATTAAAAACTACTAGAAATCACACAATTTTATAACTCATGGAATTGGAGCACTTAAGAGAAAGTTAACAATAATATAACCTTCGACCAAGACTCGAGACGACAAAGCTCATTAAATAAGATTTTAATAGTACATTACGTAACTAGGGCGGTGAATTCGTGAATGCTCTAGATCGCAGGTGTTTGTGGCCCGAACCGAAGGTGAGGGCCATAAATATGCGCTCTGGGGCTTTACGAATTACCGCCCGTAGTAAGTACACAATTTTACGTCTTCACCTGGCCACAATGCGAGTTTTACTGTACGCGCAGCGTGCAGTAAAACTCGCATTATGGCCAGGTGTGACGTAAAATAAATTACTAGTCAAGGTGTTTGTGTGTGTCACCGATATGACAGCCACATACTAAATTCATGTTCATGCAATGAGACTGTCGTGGGGTGAGTTAGAAGAGTATCGCAAACACAAAATGCTCTATAAAAGGTGCAATCACCCTTTATGAATCATCCATGAGTTAACCATTATATTAAGTACACCTACGGTAAACATCCCACTACCCGACACTAGCTTAATATATGAAAATTTCAATCTTATGTCAAAACTAGGTGAACAATCGTGTCAACTATTAGGCATTAAGGTGTCGAGCATTGCAACGCTTATTATTAAGGTAATTTTATTTTGAGACTGAAATCTGAATCCACTTTAAAAACTAAAAAAATAGTTTGGAGACAAACTCATAATAATTAGTTTTGTGGTGTTATGTGATATTTCTGAGTAAACTCAGTTTTAATAAATAAATAAATAATAAATAAACTAAATGGTACTTGGAGTACAGTATGTCATCATATTCTTATAAATCTCGCTTCTTGATATGACTAAGGCGTATGACAAAGTTTCTCATAAAATACTACTCTCCAAGCTGAACGGCATGGGAATTAGAGGAAACGCACACAATAGGTTAAAATGTTATTAACAAAATCGATCGCAATGGGTACAGATAGATGATAATGAACGCACAGAGAAGTACAACTTCGTCAACACCACAAGGAAGCGTCATTGGGTGTAATCTTTTTTAGCGTATATAAACGTTCTACCATAAATCCTAGACACCACGTGTATAATGTTTGCTAATGACGTTACAGTGTTATACAAAGCTGTCGCAATATTTTAACGTAATTTTTAATTGGTTAGAGGACCACAAAAGTCATACAATTTAACACATTGGACACCGCGTACCCGACTCTCGGGCACTCGTAAACTTTACTCAGATGCCGGCATACCCGAGAGTCGAGCACGAGCTATAAACCCTCACGCGACGCCAATTCTGTCGGTATTGTTCGGAATTTTGCCTGGTTGCGAAAGTGTTAAACCCTACCAAGAAAGTCATCTATATGCATATAAAACTACAAATTATAAATCATAATATAGAACAAGTCGACCACTTTAACCTATTAGGCATAACATTATTAATTAATTAATTGGAAACCGGAATAAATTGGAAACCCCATGTACAAACGCCAACACAGTAAACTGACCATCCTGTATTTAAATTGAACCTTATTGCAATGCACATAAAGTGCAAAGGTGGTCAATTAACCGTGTTAACGATGGTACAAAGCAGGAATAAGCTATCAAAATTCATATACGCCCCCAGCATACTTACATATCTTATTTGGGCTCATGATCAATGACCTGGAACCTGTGGTTAAGCATGCACAATGTTTGTTGTACGCTGACGATTTGAAGCTTATCTATGGAGTAAAGAGTAAACCGGATTGTGTTTCTCTTCAAGAGGATATTACCGCAGTAACTAACTGGAGCATAGCCAACAAGCTGCTTTTTAATACGTCGAAGTGTTCTGTGTTCACGTTTTGTCGTTCCATACCATAATATGTGGGGTCCCTTTGTTTCCCATAAACTTATTGTTCCGAATTTCGATAGTCAGAAATTGATATCCATATAATTTATAGACATAAACATCAGTAGTCATAATCTTTGTTAAGTATAATGTTTTGTAGTTCTAACATTAATGACCCATAATATTAAGTATTATAATCACAAAAGTCAGAAATTGATGTCCATAACGATCAAAGGTCTATCGATAATTATTCATAAATATTCTAAGGCATATATTTCAACGTACTAATGATTGCTATTCATATCGTTTTAATGCCTAAAGTGAATTACGTCTAAGAGACCAAATCTATAACATCCAAAGTCATACAGATAATTACTCAGAAACATTTCTAGACATACATTTGAAAGGGGTACTAGGTACTACTGCGCGAAGGGTTTATGACTGTTTCGTAAAGAATACGTTTAAATAAGCATGTTTTATTCGAAACTTTTTCTCTGAAATTAAAAATGGCCAAGATATTGGACTTCTAAGGCAGGTCGGTGTAGGTACGACGACGAGCGAAGCGAGGAGGAGTGTTAGTTGTACCGTGACCCTAAGCGCGCGAGACCAATAATGACACAACATTCATCCAAATGTTGACAAGTACATATTTTTCCTAACTTTCGGGTCAAATATTTCGGCCATTTTTGATTTTAGAGAAAAAGTTACAAAAGAAACATACTTATTTTAACGTATTCTGACCACTAAACAAAACAGTGAGCGGCATAAATATCTTTCAATCGTATCACTCTTTATTTTTGCCAAAGTACCCACATTAATTATAATTAATGGGTATGACTATGTTATAAAGCAGTCTGGAAGAACGCGTTCAGTAACGTTCGGTAGTAAAAAAAACATGTATTTTATTATTTTTCTGGGAGTGTGTTTATGGGCTTTAACATTATGAAAAGTGACACCACCGTGAAATTGAATGATATGACTAACTAATCAGATGACTACCAATCATTATAACTTGCGAAAAAATACCTTACAATGATTATTACAAACTAGATTATTGCCTGTAACATTATGTAATTGCTTACCACCGGGACATTGAACGTTATGGCTAACCAATTTTATGACTAACAATAATGATGACCTGCAAAAATCGGAACTCCAATGTATATTGTTAAATTTTATGACTTTCGACAATATGACTAGAAAAAAATATGGTGGAAAACGTTATGGACTGAAAAAATCGGATCTTAAATTTTATGGGAAACAATAGACTCATAATATGTACCATACCATGTACCATAATAAATAAATGTACAGTGTTCACTATTTTATTACAACAAATTTAGAGGGTTTATCGTTGTGAACGCGTTTAAGATGTCTCCTGATACTATCAGGTCGTGCGAATTTCTTATGACAAATTTGACAAACATACGGCGTCTCCCCGGTGTGACTACGATAATGACATTTCAAATCAGCTAGTACTATAAATTCCTTTTGACAGATATCGCAAGCGTGTGGTTTCTGTCCTGTATGTCGTCGGGCATGAACTGTTAAAGCAGATTTATGTCTAAATTGCTTACTGCATACCTCGCAAGTATGCTGTTTTGACTCCTCATGTATCAACATGTGATCTTGTAAACATTTGCTTAATCTAAATCTCTTCTGACATGTTTCACAGGAGAAGGGTTTTTCTTCAGAGTGCGTTAGTCTATGAGCTTTCAAGGTACTTTTTAACGTAAATCGTTTGCTACATATTTCACACATGTATGGTTTTTTACCCATGTGTATATCCACATGTTTACATAAAGAGCTCTTAAGTGTAAATTGTTTTCCACATATTTCGCAACTGAATGGTTTCTCTCCTGTGTGCGTTTGTAAGTGCTTACCTAAGGCGGACTTTAGCTTAAATTGCTTGTTGCACGTTTCACATGTATAGGGCGATTCTGGGTCTTCCGTATCGCCTTGATTGTGTCTGACCTGTAAATGAGTCTTCAAGCTACATTTATATGAAAAATCTTTGTTGCATATATCACAGGTGTAGGGCTTTTCTCCTGTGTGTGCACGCATATGGTTCATCATGGAATCTTTTTGTATGAATCGTTTATTGCAAACATCACAACAAAACTTATAATCTCCAGTATGGCTTTTTAAATGAAGGTTTAAAGCGCTTTTTTGTGAGTAATTTTTGCTACATACTTCACAGGAATAAGGTTTTTCTCTAGTGTGTACAAGCTTGTGCGTATCCAGGCGAGACTTATGGGGGAATTTCTTTTGGCAGATATCACAAGAGAACTCATAATCGTTTGTGTGACATTTTAAATGGGCTTTGAAGTAACTTTTCTGCGAAAACCGTTTATTACACACTTCGCAAGTATAAGGTTTTTGTACCGTCTGTAGATGGTCATCTAAATGAGTGTTTGAGTTACTCTCTTCAGCAATCTCCATTTTACAGAGAGTATTTTCTGCCATGTTTACACGCTTATTCAAACTTGCATCTGCTTTTTCCTGTCTTTTTAGTTCCCTTAGCTTTTTCTTTAAATGAGTCTTCCTATGAGAATTCAAGTTACTTTTTTGTGCAAATTGTTTGTTACATATTTCACAAGAGAAAGGTTTTTCTCCAGTATGTATCAGTATATGTTTAGTCAAATGAGATCGTTGCGTAAATCGCATGTCGCATGAGTTGCAGGGGTATCGATAGTCTCCTATGTGATATCTGAAATGGTCATTTAAGTGGCCTTTTCGAGCGAACTTCTTGTTGCATACATTACACGAGTAGGGTCTCTCTCCAGTGTGCGTGCTCTGGTCGGCTTTGGGTTTTGATTCGTGTTCCAATGTAGACGGGTCGCGGGTGTAGACTGCGTCACGGACGGCCGGGGCAGGCTTCGGCGCGGACACAGGCGGGGCGCCGTATAATGTCACTGAAACATTACACATTACTGTCAGGATTTAGTGAACTGACACGAAGAACCTTAACGAAAATTGTTCCCATTTCGCTACACACTTCATACTAAGATTACAGAGTAATTTGACATTTAAGACGTTTCAACACCAAAATGCCAGCGCACACTGTCTATTTGCATCGGAGTAAACGAGAGCGAGTGTAACTGGGCTGCCGTCTTAGAAGATAATAATAAATAAATATTGAAATAAATAAGTGTGGAGTATTTGTAAAAAAAAACTAGTTTAGGCATGACTATGTTGAGTTCAGGTAGTAGATTACGCAGTAGACTACGGTTTATGCATGACTATGTTGATTTCAGGTTTATAATTGCAAACCCATACTCCAAAAAAATAAAGACATAGAACTGTTTAATGATGATTTTAAGACCATCTTTGCAATTATTTTCTATCGAGCCGATTTCGTCCAATTACGTATCGAGTCCGTCCACGGTCTTTGTAATATGACGAATATTAACTTTTTTTTTGATGTGCTTAATCAATATTTCTTAAAAAAATTGCTTAAATAACATCAATTTCAACAAAATTAGGTCTTGTCAGCCTGTTTTTGTTTTACAACAAGCCTGTTACGAAAGCAGTTCTTTACATCTGCGCATGCGTATATTTGAGGCTCATAATCGCAGATGCATATTAAAAAGGCAGCAGGGCTACTACCAATGTCCAGCATTGGACGTAGTTATATGCTGATGCGGATTTATGGGTCAAACTCTCAAAACGGCGACTTGACATGACGCAGTACTCAATCACCTCGCGACTAAATTACAATCGTTGAAACATTCGAGTCAGTGCCTGCCTTCAGCACGACTAACACAAGACCACGCGAGCTATCTCTCCCCCTCTTTTTACCCAACCGCCTCAGAAGGAGGGTTATGTTTTTCGAGCGTATGTATGTATGATAGTTATAAAATGACTTGATTATTTTAATATGCATAATTGTTTATTATTGGATTTTTTTTATCTATGATGTCCTTGCTTTTATTAATAATTGTTACATTTAAACATATTCCAATTGTTCTTATTATAATTCTGTTTTAATTGTGCACTGTTTTTTGATTTGACTATTATTTATATTATTCTTGTACACTCTGACGATTTGAGAGTTTTTTTTAACACTATAATATTCAAAATTAAATAAATTATTAAATCTATAGATGTTGACAAAAAAAACTGTATTACCGTTTCACGGGCTACATTCGAAACGGCTTGATGGATTTTAAGATATTTATTTATTTGTATGATATGAGGTGTTGTTTGATTCCTGATAATCTTGGGAATGACATAGGCTATAATATTTGAAACAAGCAATTGGGTTTTTGAAAAATCTTTTGATTCACGTATTGAGTGTTCTAATTAAAAATATACGTATAGTTTCGATCCAGCATTGTCCAGCGCTGGCTGTTAAAGCCACATCATTCTGAGCGGAGTCAACGCGTTACAGAAACCTGTTTTAGGTTACATGAGGCGCGAATGTATTGCTGCGCTCACAACATTATTTTAATTAAACTAGGCGAGTACCTTGTATTTCGTTCTCGTTATAAAAAAAACAAATACTATATTTAAATAAAAGTTCTTGTAATCATCCCAGAAGACCCAGGAACATATTGAGACGTATGTCGTAGAGAGTAAATAATACAACGGATCTCGGTGATATAAAGAACATAAAGACATTTATTTAGGTAGAACAGGGCTTTATATATGGACTGTGTGTCGTTGTGTGAGTGACGCTTACAGAGGTTTTAACGATGTAGATTCTTATCGCTAATGCACTTTAATGGTGATGTGTTTACTTGTGCGTGAACCATTTGCTAGGGTATTGAATTTCAAGGTTATTACTACAATGTTGCATTTCATAAGATTATTAGATATTGCGTCATACACCACAATATCCAGGGTTATCCACTTATATACAAGATGTCCCACGAAGGGAAAGTACCTTCAATATTGAAGATAGGATACTCAAACTCATCATCACCAAAAGACATATTTATTCATAATAATCATAATGGTGCTCGTCACTATTTAAAACTATGATTTTATGGGGTTCAAATCCACGTTCCACGTGTTTTTGTTATATTTATGGTGGGGCATCTCCTTGGCATGATAGAGTCCAATTTATAGTATTTTCTAAGAAACTCTGTCACAGTTGTCTCCTGGCTTACCGGCATAAAATAACGATAAGAAAACGTTGATTGACCTCTATGTCAAAGTTTTTTTCATTTCAAATATTTTGGTCTATGGACACATTATTTGTTTTTTAAACAATTAAAACTTAATTCTACTCTTCCTTCATGTCGCCTAACCGTGGGACACTCTGATCATCCTCCTAGCGTTATTCCCGGTTTTGCCTTAAACGAGCCCAGGGTTCGCTTTGACACCTAATCCCAAGATTTGGCATAGGCACTAGTTTCGCAGTCCTATCCTTACTCATTGGATAACTGTGCATGTGCAATCTAATTAGTATTTTGTATTTAATTAAATTAGGTACCTACCTAATGAATTTATTGATACTAACATAAATTCAAATTTTTTCGTGTTTATATGGATACCCGATGTCGAAATAAACTTTTTTTTACGAAAGCCATTGCTAATCTTCCAATACGGAGGGAAAACTAGACCTTATTGGGATTACACCGGTTTCCTCGCGATGTTTTCCTTCACCGAAAATGTAACGGTAAATATTCCGTACATAAGGTCCGAAAAACTCATTGGTACGAGCCGGCATTCGAACCCACGACCACCGCATGCCCGCCGAATGCCTAAACCACTAGGCTCGTGTATCTCGTGGGACACCTTGCATAATGTAATTCCAGTAATTACCTGATACAATCTGCCCATCCGCCATTTCAACATCTGACTTCTCCAACTTGATTTCACCTGGGGACAAAACAATTAACGTGAACCACAACGGTGGCAAACAGGCATACGGCCTGCCTGATGATAAGCAGACACCGTAGTCTCTGGGCGCTTGCAATTCCAGTAGAATCACAAGCGAGTTGCCGACCCTTCATTAATTTGAGAATATGTTGTGTTGATAGCTAAAGACGAACGGGCCCCTCACTCTCAACAAACACACCCTCGGGCGGGGAAGATAATAGACATGATGACAGTAATTGAAAATCACTAAAATATGGTATTTTCTTAGAAAAATTTTAATCATAGAATTCGAAAAATGCTCATATTTTTTTATTAAGTAAGAGATTATTATTTATTTTGATAAAATTAATCTGAAAAATACGGACGCCCGCCATGATATGTTAAACACTAATCAGAGCGCATGACGTCACGTTTGTATAAACAAATACCCATAACGGCCATTACCAAAGATTACAGAGAAAACTTGGGTACTGAACGAATAGTAAGACAGGGATAGAACCATGTTATCTGTCAGATCTTCATACGTCATTGTCCCGCTTTCTCGCTCGCAGGGCCGCGCAAGACTTGTAAAGTTTTTAATTTATGTTCATTCAATGAGCAATTGAGCGAGCTAGGTAGCAAACGTCAAAGGTCTGCGTTCTGTTTATACAAACGTGACGTCACTCGGGACGCCATGACACTAACAAGCGATTTAGCGCCAATTTGAAATTTAAAAACTTAAATGCATTTTTTTCCTACTTAACTGTTATATTCTCTTGAAAAATCTTATTCGTTGTACATAATAAATATTTCTAAACATTATAGAACAGTTTTTCTCAATGTGTCATCATGCCTATTGTATAGTTAACTACAAGTTTTATATTAAATTGCCTTGTAAGTTCATTCGTTCGTTCTAGACTCAAAATGTAACTCCAAAAGAAAGAATGCAAGAAATATGCCTAGTAACAAAAATCCCATTTTCAATTACGAAGCTCCAGCCGTTTTAATATTGCTTGTTAGAGAGAGAAAAGGCTTGCAGATCGTGACGTCACGATCTGCGAGCGACACAGTAAATGACAATCGTTGCATAAGAAGTAAAACTTTGGACTTCGTGATTATTTAATGCTGCTTGACTTTTATATCCATTTGACTTATTTTTAATACTTTTTCGGGAAAATTCAACATTATTGGTTATTTTATTTCCTGTCCTATTGAGTTGAAATATTGCACGGTTATGGAAGTCGTATGACAATACAAAATTATGATATATAAACCATATTTAACATAAATAGGTGAAGCCATTATACTATAGGGTCTATGCAGACTGCGTGGCAAGACTCAGGTAAGTTGACACAAACGCGCATCAACGGCGCTCTTAATAAACGCAGTCTGAATATGCGTATAGCTTATTAATACTAGATATTAAAAATATACTTTAGATGAACATTGCCATGAAATTCGAGTAATTCTACTTCACTTTACATTCTTTACATTACTGTCTTATGCGTTTGCAATACGAGTACAACCTAAGTTGACGGATCACTATAGCCCGTTTTTTTTAGGATTAGAAATACAGTAAACAAAGAAGCAGTCGTCGTCAACCTTTCTGCTTGGGACAAATATTAGATGTTACCCGGAAGTTCATCCTTGCTGCAAAGTTCACACACCAACTTGTAAATGTTCCACAATACGTTTCTCATTTGTGGTTAATGGACTCTGTTTCTGTCTCTTTGCTTTTGGTGAAGGCAAAACGTTCGGGGGAGAACGAGTCGGTCTTTTTTGCAAGCCGCTTAGGCCTGCCTCTGGTTGGTCCATCGCAGTCCACACGCCACCACACACAGCGAATTTATAATGACGTGCCATCAACAACCATATAAGGTCGGTCCGATGAAAACGTAAGGTGGCTAGAATAGCATCTAATAGGCATGATGACACATTTTGAAAAACTGGTCTATAATATTTAGAAACATTTATTATGTACAACGAATAAGATTTTTCAAGAGAATATAACAGTTAAGTAGGAAAAAAATGCATTTTCGTTTTTAAATTTCAAATTGGCGCTAAAACGCTTGTCAGTGTCATGGCGTCCCGAGTGACGTCACGTTTGTATAAACCGAATGCAAACCTTTTTGCTACCTAGATGCTCCAAGTCTTGCGCGGCCGTGCGCGGAAGCGGAAGCGGAGACAATGACATATGAAGACCTGTCAGATAACATGGTTCTATCCCTGTCTTACTATTCGTTCAGTACGTAAGTTTTCTCTGTAATCTGTGGTAATGGCCGTTATGGGTATTTGTTTATACAAGTGTGACGTCATGCGCTCTGATTGGTGTTTAACATATGATGGCGGGCGTCCATATTTTTCGGTTTAATTTTATCAAAATAAACAATAATCTCTTACATAATAAAAAAAATATGAGCATTTTTCGAATTCTATGATTTAAATTTCACTAAGAAAATACCATATTTTAGTGATTTTCAATTACTGTCATCATGCCTATTACACAAGATAAACCCGACTTGTTTATAAACGGAACTGTATCAACGAGTAGTTGAAGACTGCAAAAAAGTACAGTCAGCAATAAAGGCACGTATCATAAATGGTTTTTTAAACCGCATCTGCATCTACTCTCTGTGACTGCAGGTGGAGCCACGGGGGCAGCTAAAGTCTATTCATCCTTGTGTTTCCTATCATGTAAACAAACATGATGTCAACAGACGATAAAATATATACATCAAGTGTGATTCATAGACAATTTAGACATTGTTATGTGAGATATTTTTGAGGTCATTCGTTCGTTGCTTAGATTATTGACGAAAATCCCATTAGAAATGATATTTTTAGTGGTTACTTGATTAATTTCAATACTTTGTGAGTTTCTATATGTATACAACAACATATCAAGTAATGATTATCGTGTAATCCTAGAGAAGGTATGATAATGTCTTCGAGAAGCTATGACTATGTGTTTAGTAAACAATAAAGTTCTTAACCTTTTCACCGCCAAACACGTGAAATCACGTCATCGACGATTCGTGACACCGACGCCAAAGACGGCATTTGCCGACATTTTTTTCATTTTTTTTTATTTATGATAATCCACTATGAAATGGCCCAATTTCATGTTGGCATTATTTCTTTATCCATTATTTTTTTACCCGTCTGGCGTGAGGTGGCACGGCAAGTTGCTTTACCATCTGGCGGTGAAAAGGTTAAGTACAATTACCTTCGTTTTTATGAGGATTTGCGAGGAACAAGTGTATGTGGTGTGGGGTTTGTATACTTACGCATTACAGCCCCATCTCCAGAAGCTTTTTCCAGCTTTATATTGAACTTGCAAGCGTTGTCATCTGCAGCAAAAAGATAGACAAAGTCACAGACCCATCCTAGTCATTATAGTTTCCAGTATGCGCATAGATTAAATAAATAAAATAAAATTATTGCAGACTATAGCACACATTATAAAAAAGTTTAATATAACGGCTATACTATGAGTGTTAATTCAATTCAATTTCTTTTATTCAAGGTAACAAGGATCAAATCTCCTAGATTTCCAAACTCACGCCCATCCTAAATTGTACAACTTATAATATATATAATAATACAATAAAATACAAATACTCTTTATTGCACACCTCAAAACAAGAATGACATACAGTAGTAGTGATAAAAGTAGAGGTTAACAACAGGCGGTCTTATCGCTAAAGAGCGATATCTTCCTGACAAGCTTTGGGTACCGGAAAAACCGCAACAAATAATTACAAGTAGGTAGGTGGCAAAATTAGATTATACTACTTAAATACAATATATACAATTACGTGAATAATAAATATACACACATAAAGACATAAAGCATACATAAATTACTTTGTAGTAAGCACTGTACGAGTATGTATTTATGTAATTACTATAAAAGGTAGCTTTTAATCTACTCTACAATAATACAATAAAAAAATGCATATTTTTTCCACATGATTTTAATTATATTTTGCAATTTATACTTTTTTACAATCATTTGATGGTTTGATCCATTAAGCAATTTTATTATAACGCAACTACCCTTTATAGAGAGGAGTAGTGTCTGAGCAAGCACAATTTTGGTTGGAATGGCACGAAAATACACTCGCGGTCAAAATTTTCGGGTCACTCTAAATTAAATAACTGCAATAGGTTTATTTTAATATTTAACACTTGTTTTATTTACATAATATATAATACATACTATTCATTACAATACCCAACTGTATTAGCAATTTCCCGGATCCTGTCATAAAAATACTATTCCAAAAATTACTATTTTTGCGATATCTCGCTTTTTTTTCATTGGTTTTTAAGAGTCCGATTTAAACCTAACGTTATATTTTTTACTGTTATTTTTGCAGTTTAGATGTAATATTAAAATAAAGGTACTGTACAACAAAACTGTGCAACTTGCACTATTTTAGGGAATATGACGGAATTTTACCAACTAACTTCTTTGCCCGCGAGTGTAGCCTTCTGAGGGAATTAATTGCAGCAAACATCTTCCTACTTTAGTTGAGGCACCCACGATACACTTCGGTCTATGATAACGCCCAGGGTTTGAACTATTGTGGGTGATCAAGATGAATATTGTATTACAATTAAATTAATAAATGGTAAATATTTACCAAAAAAATAGATCAAAATTGGGATGAAGCTAAGAGCTACCAACTTTAATACCTTGGGTCTTGGTAGGATTAACAATGTGTCCATAACTACGATTCCAGTTTGAGATACTAATATTATAATTATAAATGCGAAAGTGTCTGTCCATCTGTCTGTTAAACCGCTTCATACTAACCGCCACTAACCACCGGGGAAACGATTTAGATGAAATGTGGTATAGAGATAGATTGATTCCCTGGGGAAGGACAGTTTTTATCCCGGAAATCATTCCCTACCCTACAGGGAAGTTTGTACGGAGCTACGATATGAACGAGTTCCACGCGGACGGAGTCGCGGGCAGAAGCTAGTAATGTTGTCAATTGCAATTCAATGCAGCAATGCAGAAAGTGTGATGGGTACCTTTGCACCCGGAATGACACGGGGCAGGTTATTTGACTAAGTGTGTTTTTACATGTAAACTTTACTTCTAATAAACAGAATTAAGTTTAAGTCTAGTATTCTATCAACTTACCTTTGGCCCTTTCAGCAACCTGCAGCCGCGCCTGCAGCTCCGCTTGGCTGCGCTGCACTTGCAGCTTGAAGTCGCTCGCGTCCCGCAGCCGGCCCACACACACCTCGCAGATACCACACTCGTCATTGCCCAAATTTATCTGTAATTTTCCAAATTAAAAGCAAATTATCTAATTAATCAAACACTTTTATTTAAAAACCATAACTTTAATGCAGTAGTATCACGCATTTAAATGTGTTAGTCAGCCTTAAGAAGGTTAGTATTTTAAGATGTTTTACTAAAACAACACCTTTAAATAATAACTTTATTAAGGTTAATCAACCCTAACAATCAGAATTATAGTGTAATGATTGATTTTTATCTATTTATGAAATATGGAAAAAGATCTTAAATATTACATACACCTATGAATGTTGATAGATAACTACCACTTCAGAAAGAAAACCTCTACCTAAAAGAAGCGTAAAAGCTCACCAAGGTATATATATTTTTAAACAGTATACAGGGTGTATCAGAAATGGGGTGTGGTGGTTATTATACAATAACATAGCTACTAGATTTCTCGTGCAGTACATTATCACAGCCCAATTTCCCTATACACAATCAATCAGTGTTCATTTTAAGACAGATTTGAATTTAGACTAGGTAAGTCCGGTAATGTGTTTTGAAATTTTAATGTAGTTTTATACAATTTACTAATCTGTAAAAAGTTGTTTAGAGAATCCCTGTGCTTCTGGTAACATTATGCTTATCAGCATCCTTTGGGATTTGTATACCTTCTTCCTAAAATACATTATTATTTCAAATATGCGACCCGTGGTTATAAATAGCTCTACAGTCTCAATATCTGCCCCTGGACCAAATAAAATTAGACTAGAAGTAATTTATATCTTTAATGGCAATTAGCTTTAATTATATTGGTATTTAGATATAAGTATTAATACTATTAAAGTAAGCAATGTAAACTATTTAACTGCACCCTTGCAACATTGGTAAGCTGCCTTATTCTTTTGACTGCAATAGCAGCAGACCTCAAATTTCATTTCAGATTTCATTTCATTTCATATAAAACTAATGATTGTAGTGTATGTTGGGATTAAAACTGGTCATCTGAATACAAAATTTTCAAGTGAAATCTCGTTTCTAAGTTCCTCATAAGATGTCATACCACAGACAGTGCATGACAAATAAACAAAAGATGGCTTGAACGCTATACTATGCCTGTCTGCATATGGCAAGCTGTGTGATGGCATATATATCAATGTATAAAGCAAAACTATGAAGCATATATTGATACCATAGTTCACAATCGTACTAATTATGGGGGAAAATGTGATGTAATTAGTATGATAGTGCTCAAATCATAAACTTACGATTTCAGTGACAAAATAAATGTAATTAGTATGACTGTGAACTAGGGTATCGATATAGGGACTTATACACAACCAAGATAGTTAGAAGAAAAAAGAAATCAAGTTTGTTATTTCGTTTAATAATAAAAACAAAGATTAGTATAAAACTTTCTACCAAACTAGGTCCCTGTATGTTTTACTTAGTCACATTTTAACGCAAGTTCTGGGTGGGAAATAGCCTACTAAGAATGCATATCTATCCTAGTAATTAATTGAATGAGATACAAACATCGAATACATTTTGAATCGGTACGCTGGTAATCAAGTTTACTGCCATGCATATTGCAGGGAGGACATATAACACTTGTTAAAATTATATGCATTTAAATCTATTTACTTGTATATCGAAGCATTCTCGTAGCATGTCCGAATATATCTCTGTTTTATCGAGATATGTGTACAGCGTCCTCAGACCCTTGTCTGGAGGTCGCAGCAGGCAGCAGCGGCACGAGTGCAGGGCGTCCATTTGATCATTAGCTGTGTCGTCAGCCATTACGGTGAATACCAGCTATTTGTTAAATATCACACTTAAATGAATTGACATATTTATCCATAACATCCAAGTATCTTTTTCTTTTTAGTATGTGATAATATCTTCAGATTTATTTTTGGGACACAGGTCACATGACAGTGACAGTAGCATCGAAATGGCGTCGCGTCAGTCTCATGGCGTCTGTCCACAGAGTACTTTTGTATATCGTCTGTCGTTGTGGTCTAAGCCTAAGGTTTAAGCCTGCATCACAGACTGGCGCGGCCTGGCCAATTTTCTATTGTCCGCCACCGCAGGCCTAACGCGGCCTGCGGTGGCGGACAATAGTAAATTTGACAGCGGCGGACAAGTTTACGCGCCAGTCTGTCAGTCTGAGAGGTTTATATGGTCAAGTATTTAAGCGCCATACACACGTGCAAATGTACAGTTGTACTTAGTGGTTATATTCTCTTTGGGTCGATGGTGGGTCCATGTGTACACACGTTTTCCATGACAACCAAGAAAATAAACAATGCCTGCTCCTGCATTGTGAAATGTTGTAGAAACAACACCAATAAATCTGTATCTTGTAACATGGCAGAATTTTGACTGACACTTCTTGTTTTAGATAGTGTACTACAATTTCGGCGTTAAAGTCATTGGCTGAAATGATTCCATGCTTAGATATATTTTCTAGGTACAACAGTTTGCCTAAATTGTCCACATTTTTAACCCTAAGTAAATAAATGTATTCTTGCACATATTCTATTTCAGTATTGTTTTAATTCCAACCCGATTTGCTAACCGTATTAAGCTCAAGTCATTGATTGTAGCTGAGCTGCGGATTCTGAGGAAAGAATTATACCATCGGCGAACCGGAGATTGCTTAGAAAGTCGTTTTTATGTTTATTCCTTTCTTTTCCCAGCTTAGATTTTTCATGATGGATTCGAGTATAGGCAAAGCAACAAAAATTCTAGACGAGAAGGGGTCTCCCTGCCCGACTCCTCTACAGATTACAGATCTTTATTTCCGAGCCTTTTGTTTTCATTCTAACACGAGATACGCTTTTATTATATATGTCTTTAATAAGTCTACAGTGGCCTCTAACTTCCTAATTTTATTTAGGTCTCGCTAAAACACTTTGCTATTCTATGAGCAGCTGTCGTAATCAAATGACAGCGCTAATTTGAATCTGACGTTTGTTATTTTAGGCGGTATATTCAACTTAGCTGTTCAAATGCTATTCTAAATACGTCGTTTTTAATCTGCCGCCTAAATTATGTCTAAAAATTGGATAATTTAGTTTTAGGCTAGTTAAGCCATTTGCACGTAGAATCGGGTCCAATCTCTGTTGGAACGTCGCACTCGTATAGAGCCTTCCAAATACTATTATGGGATATAGAGTCGAACGCCTTTCGTCGGTTAAAAAATAGGCATTAGCTGAAGAAAACTTATTTTATTTTACCACAATAACAATACCTCATAAGGAGACGCTACACGGGCCGATATCGGCGGACGGCCAAGCAAGGTCACAGAAAATCTAGTATGGAGTGACCTTGATTTGGTTGGCCGCCGTGCTTCCGACACGTATCCAGGCGGGCAGAATCACGTGTCGGCCTACATGCAGTCCGGCCGATATCGGCCCGTGTAGCGTCTCTTATAGCAGTTCGAGTTTAGTAAGTTGCTTCATCATGGAATACTGCACGGCTATCATGCGACGGCGCGCGAGTTCTCTCGATTTTCTCGCACTATACGTCTCTTTCTTATTAGAACACTTATAACAAGAGATATATAGAAGAGGTACACGGCAAGATCAGGGCAAGTCAGCATCATTAAGTAGCAAACTAAATACCCAAATATATCGTAACACGTCCTTATTCGTTTAGTAATAAAGACGTAGGTATAGGTAATGCCATAATGCTGACTGTATGTGTATCGGGCAGACTACTGTCAGTAAATAATGGTTGTCTATTGTTTGCCCGACATTAACATACTATAATAATCATTTGCCCGAACTTCGCTTGCCCGAATTTCATTTGCCCGAATGTTTCGTTTACCATAATAGTTAATTGACATACTCTTGTTTACCCGAATATTGGATGTCATAATGATACGAATGCCATACGTATTGTTTTCCAGATTATTGTGTGCAATAATATTATTTAAACGCCATACTAAACATGCATGCGGATTCATCTTTGTTAATTTGTTAGTTTTTCAGGAGCAAAGCTCCCGCTTCCGTCTTCTAACCTATCCGCGATCCGAGTCGGTTTTGCCACTAAGGCCCTGTTCCCTACTGCCTATGATACACCACTATCTTGGCATTGGGTAATCTCAGAGAAAAGTTTATTTTTACTTAGTGGCCAAACCGACCCGGATCGCAGATAGGTTCGAGGTTTTTTTTTTTCATTTAGACACTGCAATACGTACACACATTATTACATATGAATATTATGGATGTTGATATGGATGGCAAATGACATTATGGCATGTGATATTTATGGATTACAATGATTATGGAAAATGAGATTATTGATATTGATATTATGGAAAACAAAGATTCTGGCATATAATTAATATGGTAAACAATGAGTATGGCATACAAAATTATAGAAAACAACTTTATTGCAGTTGAATATTATGGCAGATAAAATTCGGGCAAATGAAATTCTGGCAAGCAAGAGTATACCGTAAATTATTGATACAAATCTGCCAAACATTGACATAAGTTACAATTAAAGCTTGAAAAACATTATTTCATTAATATAATTGAAATATTAAAAATCAACCATTTTACAGACTAAGGCACGCTGGATAACATTCCATTAGATAGGGTTACCAAGTATATATTGATAATATAGATTGCACCCATGTGGAAATATTTCCACCACTGCCCTATGGTGTTCAATATTTAACCTTTTCACCGCCAGATGGTAAACCAACTTGCCGTGCCACCTCACGCCACAAGGGTAAAAAAATAATGGATAAAGAAATAATGCCAACATGAAATTGGGCTATTTCAGAGTAGGTTTTCATAAATAAAAAAAAAATGGGCGTCGGTGTCACGAATCGTCGATGACGTGATTTCACGTGTTTGGCGGTGAAAAGTTTAACCGGAAAGGTGCCATTTAACTTGCTTTTATTTAACTTGTACTGGGTTTCGTATGTATGTAAGTTGTACGTCAAAATTTGCAATCCATTTTTCAGTTACTTGCTGTTATCCGATTGAGCTGAAATTTTGAGTACCTATGGGTATTGTTTAGATGACAAACAAATACTGTAGTAGCATCGAGCTGATCTGATGATGGAGACAGAAGGTGGCCATGGGAATTCAGTACTTAACCGACGTAACCCCGTTGAGTTTGGGCTCGTTAGAATCGTCTTAATAGCCGCGTACTGACTGAGCGAGGATCCTCGCGGGGCAGCCTCGCGAGGAAAATCCTCGGTGAGTCAGGACGTGCCTCGCCCGAGGCGAGCGTGTGCGCGGCCTCAGCCGAGCGCCCCTCGGCCCGAGCCGCGCGTTGTCGGTTTTTGTCCATGCTCAAAGGCACCTCAGTCCGATTGCCGCGCTCACTCAAGACGGTTGTGTTGCTCAGCCTCACCGCGGCTCGGCAATTTGCCGCGCGAAGCATTCTAAATGCAAATCCTACGACCGAGCATGCCTCGCGCGGCAAACGTCCGAGGCTGCCTCGCGAGGATCCTCGCTCAATCAGTACGCAGCTAATAAGTAGTTGATGACTGTGTACAGAAAAGTACAGTCGGGAATAAAAGCTTGTACCAAAAATGAAATTTTTGACAGTAATTTATTTTATGTTACTTATTTGTATTTAGTAACTTTTTCTTGCTTAAGAATAACCTTTTTATATATAACATAATATTAATTAACTTCAGACTCTGCACAGAACTTGCCTTATACTTAGTATACCAACGAATTACGATACATTTGTAAAGTTATTTTTTTCTTATTATGTTAGCTAAGGCAAAGTTTGCATAAATTAGCAGGTAACATACATATTAAAACTACCTAACCTCACATAAAATAGTATTTTAGTAAAAAAAAAAACAACGTAAACGTAGATTATACAATATATAACTACATTGTGTTAAACATCGGTTTGGATATCATATTTTCTGTCCAAAATAATCGTATGATAAAAAATACTGCATATCATTTTATAAATAAATTAATAATTACTTAAAATTTAGCAGATTGGATATTTTTTTCGGTTTAAAACCTTAAGACATAAGGTAAGGTAAATCATAGTTGTAATAAACTTTACACATTCCCTTATTTTATTTTAAAAACACTTTCTGTAAAAAAAATGCAAACTGTTATGCAGTTTGGCGGTGCCGTAAATTGTTAAAAAAAAAGAATTGTATAATTGTGGAACAAATAAATAAAAATAAATAGTGTTTGTTAAAAACGGCGGTAAAGCATTTGAGGGTCAATCAACTTTTTTTGTTGTTATTGTGTCCCAGTAATCCAAGAGAAAACAAAGATTTTTTGTATTTATAAGAAAAAAAATATATAAATTGAACTATCAAGCAAAGGTTTCTGCACCATGGATTGGGTTCACCAATATAACAAAAACACGTGTTTAGTATACTTAAACCATAGTTTTAAAGGGTAACCCAGGAGTCGTAACCATGGCAACGCGCAAAAAAAAATTGATAGGCCCATGAAACATTTTTGTCGACAAATGATTAGAATTCACTCTTTTATCAAATAAAATTTTGAGGGTTTATCACGGTGAACGCGTATAAGATGTCTCCTGATGCCTGACGACCGGGCGAATCTCGTATTGCAAATTTGACAAGCATAGGGCTTCTCCCCAGTGTGTATACGATAATGCTGTTTCAATTCAGCTAGGACAGGAAAATTTTTACTGCATATATCGCAGGAATGAGGTTTCTGTCTTGTATGGAGTCGTCGGATATGAACTGTTAAAGCAGATTTATGTCTAAATTGCTGACTACACACGTCACATGTGTGTCGTTTGAACCCTTCGTGAATCAGCATGTGACTTTGTAAACTGTCATTAAGTCGAAATCGTTTCTGACAGATTTCGCAGGCATATGGTTTGTCGTCAGAGTGAGTTAATGTATGAGATTTTAAGATACTTTTCGTTGTAAATCGCTTGAAACATATTTCACAGGTGTATGGCTTTTTCCCCATATGGATGTTATCCATGTGCTTCGACAGGGAATTCTTTTGTGTAAATTGTTTACCACACATTTCGCAGCAGAAATTGAGTTGCCTTTCTCCCGTGTGCGTTCGTATGTGTCGATCTAAAGCGGACTTTATATTGAATTGCTTGTTGCATGTTTCGCAAGTGTAGGTTTTTGTTTCCCCCGTATTTCCTTGGCAGTGTTTTAGTTTAAGGTGGGTCTTTAAGGTGCCTCTTAGCGAGAACTCTTTCTTGCATATATCACAGGAGTAAGGTTTTTCCTCAGTATGTACCCGCATATGTTGTATCATAGCCTCTTTTTGTATGAATCGTTTATTACATACATCACATGTAAATCTGTAATCTCCTGTGTGAATTTTTATATGAAGGTTTAAAACACTTTTAGATTTATATTGCTTATTGCAAACGTCACACGAATAGATCGGTCTACCCGTGTGACCAAGTATATGAGCATTTAAACGAGACTTAAGTGTAAATTTCTTGTCGCACTGATCGCAAGAAAATCGTGGTGTGTGATATTTTAAATGGAAGTTCAAGTTGCTTTTCTGTGCAAACCGTTTCTTGCAGACATCACATTCGAATGGTTTGTCTCCTGGCTGTACCTGATCATTTATATTAGTATCACTTGAGTCACTTTCTTGAGCGTCCTCCTTGTTTTCATAATCTTCTGTATACGCACGAGTATCTTCACGTTTGAAATGTGTTTTCAAATGAGCCGTTAAATTACCTTTTAATGCAAATTGCTTACTGCACACTTCACAAGCATATGGTTTCACTCCAGTGTGTGACACCGCATGTTTAACCAAGGTAGATTTCTGTGTAAATCCTTTTTTGCATACTTCGCAGAAGAATCTATAGTCGCCCATGTGATATTTGAAATGGGCGTTCAAGTTTCCTTTTTGTGCGAATTTTTTATCGCATACTTTACACGAGTAGGGTTTTTCTCCTGTGTGGATGCGGCGGTGGACTCTCAGCGCGGATTGGTGGTCGAATGATTTCTGGCATATGTCGCAGGTGTGGATGGTGCCGCGGGCCGAGGGGGCGGCCGGGGCGGGCGCTAGGGGCGCTGGCGGTGTGCCGTATAGTGCCACTGAAACATTTTTTTACATTTACAACCACTCACTTGTGGCAACCACAGGTGCCAATTTCGCGCACCCCTAAACTGATGGCGGCAACTGTGGTTGCCATGCGAAGTATAGACTTCTTTGATAAAGAAAAACTGCCCACGCAGCTCAATGATTAATAAATATTACGGGATAATCTTACACTAATCGAACAAGTGCAATAGTAAGCTCAATAAGGCTTGTGTTTTGAGTATTAGACGACTATCGTCACATTTTCTCGAAAAATGTAGTCAAATGGAGAAAAAATCAACGCGAAAGGTTAAATAATTACGAAGTTATAAGTGTCCAAAGTTTTAAGAAGGGGTATGTTTTGTCCCTTTTTCGCAAAACGCAACATAATATGAAACCATGACGCAGGAAGATTGTGACGGCACGTAATAGACGGCGACGTGCCGCGCCCCGTCGTGTTCGGCGCCGCCGTCGACGCGGCACCTCGGCAGCATCCCATAATGTGACGTCACACACTGTTTGCGTTTTCTCTCTCTAACAAGCAATACTAAAACGGTTGTAGCTTCGTAATTATTTGAGATATCTGAATGGGATTTTCGTCACCTTGCATATTTTTTTGCCTTCTTTCTTTTGGAGTAATAATAATTTTCGAGTCTACACCCCTATTAGAAAAGTAAGTAATGAGTAAAAGTAAGTCTAACGAACGATTATGGATGGGGTACTCACGGGACACAATCTCCCCGTCCGCCATCTCAACATCGGATTTCTCCAGCTTGATTTCACCTGGGACATTAACGAATTCATTAATCATATCATCATCATATCAGCCATAACTACAACTTAGAAAAGTTGAAAAACCCCCGACATTTTCATTTCAAAGTCCACTATCTCAAAAACGGCTAAACATATTTTGATGAAACATGGTTAAGAACACGGGATAAAATTATCTATGACACAAAAAAAACCGCATTCAAATCGGTCCATTCGTTTGGGAGCTACGATACCACAGACAGATACACAGACAGACACCTTAAACTTATAACACCCATCTTTTTTCGTCAGGGGTTAAAAAGACGTTCACTTCTGGTCACAGGCCTCCCCCAAAGAGTGCCGCAATGACCGGTCCTGTGCCACCCGCATCCAGCGGACTTTTGCGATATCATAGTATATAATAATATTATAGCCTATGTCATCCCACAATAATGTGGAATCTAAATACATTTTTTTTTTATCCTTGTGCTCATGTTTTAGGGTTCCGTAGTCAACATTTTTTTTAATTTTTCTTGTTTATTGGGTCCAATATACACGTACAACCCCATGTAGCATCATCAATATCATCATCATCATCATCATATCAGCCGAAAGACGTCCACTGCTGGACATAGGCCTCCCCCAAAGAGTGCAAATAGCAGGTCTTACTTATTATAGCTTCAGGTCCACAAGCTTTCTCCAACTTAATGTTCAGCTTGGCAGGATTGTCATCTGCAGCAAACAATTATTTTAAAAGCAAAGTTTTAAGGGGGTGAATTGGAAAAAATCGCGTCCTTTGAAACGCCATTTTGACTAGATTGAGAAACAATAAGGTCTGATTTTCAGATATATGATTCTTGACTAATGATTGTTTATCTGTTTTAATTGATACACGATTGCTTAAAATTTCCTCAATAAAAAAAAACCAACGCGGGTCTTAATTTTTATTTATTTATTTACTGACTTTTGTTACATCAAGGCAGGGAACGAAATAACCATAGATTGCGAACTCCTTACAAATTTCTACCCAAATATGTGCCTCGGGTGTACCTTGTTTTGTCGACAAACTTTTCATCTAATTTCATTCCATCGAAAACGTTTCAAGTAACATTTAGTTCACGAATTATTAGTGGTTGTATTATGAGTGTACACGCCGGCGTACACTCATAATACAACCACTACAAATTATTTTTACCTAACCTAGCCTAACGGTTAGGTAAAAATAATTTCCGTGCGTAAAATTTTTGAGTTCAAACATGTTATTAGTAAATAATGCCATAGATGACTGTTTATGCCAACTATCTTAAATTTAAATAGTACTTAATCATTGTAATATTTTGTATGTTAATTAAAAATACTTGAAACATTAAATCACAAAACGTTTTCCATGACAACTATTTAATTAATCCTCGGACAAGTAAAAATACACGAAATAAAATTACTTGTAATGACCATTCCACGAACTATAAACTTCTTGTATTATGACTTTGAAGTGAAATTCGACGAAGTGTGTCGACTCGAATTTGATGATAAACCCCGCATAGTGCCAATGGCACCCGTACTGCGGGGCCATTTTGTGGCGCTCCATAAGAGTTCTATGGTTTTTCGTCCGCTGTTTTAAGGAATATTGAATAAAGGTCTAAAAATCATATTCAGTTTGACTTATTTTAATTAGCTTAAGAACTATCATTGTAATAAGCTTTATTTGAGAAAAATTACTGACGGTTGAGTTTGTTTCGGCGTTTGTTCTTAATAGTGGTCTTCTCGCAGGTAGAATTTTGACTTGTAAAGGTGCCATTGCGGCCTACTTCCAGAATAAAATTTCATTTATCTCATTCAATTACATAAATTTAAACAAAAACAATTATTTATAGATTTGCATGCCTACTTATATAAGGTTTCGATATTATATGGACATTATAGTTCTTAATGAAACAAAATATTTTATTTTATATTTTTGTTTCGTGTTATTTTTAATGAGGAAGTTACCCAGATCATATTTTAAAGGATATGATACAGAGAGAAAGAATATAATGGAAAAATAAACCTTCATCTGTAGCCCCCCTTCAGGACTCGCACCTGCGATCCCTCTATTAACGCTAGACATTATACTCTATATGGACATTATTTACCATTTACCTCACACTCTTTATACATTCATAATATTAAGCAAATAAATACATTTCATTTCACACAATTGACATAATTCAAATTCCATTACCATTTTGCGTGAATTAAAGAGACTGATATGCGCAGGCAATTTCAAGTGAAGACCCCGTCTTCCATGGCTTACCGGCGACACTCGGCGACACTCCCTGCAGCCGCGCCTGCAGCTCCGCCTGGCTGCGCTGCACTTGCAGCTTGAAGTCGCTCGCGTCCCGCAGCCGGCGCACGCACACCTCACAGATACCGCTTTCATCATTCCCTACAGTTTTTAACTGCAAGTTAAAATTAAAACTGTTTACGGAATTGCAGTATTCACGTGAACTGTATTTTCGTTTCGTGCCATGTATTGAAATAGATAGGACGAAACGAAAATAGATCACATTTTACAACATCCTTCTAATGAGTGTATGATTGCACAGAATGTTCTAAAATTATTGTATACAAATATTCTTTGCCACAATATTTACCTTTTATTCACAAATTTAAAAAAATAAAAAAAATTCTGCAATATGGATTTTTTTTGTGTTTCAAGTCTTAATTAAAACATATACAGTCTCGGAATGAAACTTGTGGACCTCAACAACCTTGAAATAAAGTCGAAATGTGGCCGTGGTGAACCTTTTCATTCCTCAACCACAGAACATTTTCTCATTTTTTAATGGCCTAGGTCCTTTTATTAACTATTTCTATAACTAACTACTTTACGGCATTTCGTTTTATGAAGACTCCTGGAAAATAATACAATATTCAACTAAATCAATGGAATTTGCTAACTATGTAAACAAACAATGTATGACATTTTATGTCAATTTCAGTATGACGGTTTGTTTACATAGCAAATCCCATTGATTTAGATCTTAGACAGTACAACTCACATGTTAGGTTAATGTTCAAACACACATGTTTGGAACTCTTTGGGTGTTCTTCCTCAGGATGAGTGTTTTCGCGGCAGTGTCGTTTTAAGTGTGCTTTTGAAGCCACGGACGCGAAAACACTCAAATTCCATATTAAAAAACAACACTCATCTTGAAGAAGAACACGAAAAATGGCCCCGTAGTGACAATCCTTTAACAGTTATAATTTACAAGCGTATCGAGTTATCATAATTACATGTATCTCAAAACACTCCCGCAGCATCTCCGAGTATATCTCCGTTTTGCCGAGATGGCTGTACAGCGTATTCAGACCCTTGTCTGGCGGCCGCCGCAGGCAGCAGCGGCACGAGCAGAGTGCCTCCATATTGCCATAAGCGTCGTCAAACATGTAGCAATGTTCTCTAGGTCACAAGTTACTTTAGTTTTGTTTCTACTACAACGGCGCCTCCATTACATTTACATTACAACATTTCACCGATTACACGCCTATTTGTCGTAGTAGTACACAGAAAAATGTAGCTTTAAAACCGCAAACTATTAAGAATATACTATGTCTGCAAATCCAGTGTAACCAATCTTTCTGATCAATATCAATAAAATATTTCTGACATTTCTACAAGGATTTTTTTTTTTTTTTTTTTTTTTTTTTTTTTATGGCTTTTACTCCTTGCTTTTTTAGCAAGGTGGATTTGCCAATATCAGTATAGGGTTCACATTACACACGAGGAGAATGTTCGGTTTAATTTTGACGGTTTTTGGGGAAGGATCAGTCCGGAAACCTAAAACAAATAAAAATTATGGACATCACAGACAATCACATGACGTTTACAAACGTTATGAAAAAAGAGCGGGAAAGAGGATGACAGAATGTTAATCATGCCAACATGACGGATATAGTGGAAAACATATAATAATATAATAAGAGTTATCCCGCACCCTGATCTTGGCGAGGAACACCGGAGTGCAGTTATGATCGAGTCGAAGGCGGCAGATGGTTGAAGTAGCCCACTTTGGGGCCTTCCGGAAATTAAAAAACCATGGCTTGCAGCGAATCATGGGTTGAATGCCACTGTAATAGCGTCCTGTATGTAGTCTGGACGCATCCCACAAGTTTTGCCACGAGTCAGACAAGCTGGTTTGAGCACAGGTCAGTAGGTCAGAACAATATACTTTGTTGTGGAGTTGTGTGCCTGTCTCGATAGCCTGTTTTGCCCAAGTGTCCGCCCATTCATTGCCGGAGATGCCACAATGACTAGGGATCCACCCGAGAACAATCTCAAGGCCCTGGGTCTCACACTGGAGAAGTTTTTCTTTAATACCCAGAATTAGAGGGGATTTATTTTGAGCCTTAAACTGATTCTGAAACTGAAACTGACATGGCATTGGCATCGCTGACAGCGATTCGCTGTTGTCCGTCACTTTAATTGTCATTACGAGATCGTTCGGCTACTACACAACAACAACGAATCGCTTTTACAATATATAAAACGAACGAAAGGCAAAGGGACAAGAGAGACGAATATGAATTTACCATATTAATTTATTTCGAAGGTTAAACATAGAAACCTTCCTAGTTTGTCCTGCAAATGGAAATAGGCAAAGCAACCATAATATAATGAATAGCTGCCGCCATTATTAAACCAAAGTTGCATAATCTGTGGCGGTTGCTTATCACACACTGTGTGTGGCAGGCCTAATGGGATGTATACATGTCATGATTTCTCAATCGTCTGGAAGCATGTTGCGCTGCAGATCCAACGGTCACACGGGAAAGGCAATGCCTACATACTGTGGGGGTCAGCATAATAGTGATAGGCTATGCTTTTAAGAAAAATAAACAATTTGTATTTTGTAAGCGTATGTACCAATAAAACCGGCCAAGTGCGAGTCGGATTCGCGCACGTAGGGTTTCGTACCATTATATATAAAAACACACTAAAAACAAAAAGCTTTTGTTATATAGTCGTGTCCGATGCGCGCAGCGAAGTAGACACATCAATGATTTAATTAATTATTTAATTGTGAATTAGCGCGGCTCGACCGCTGCCACTAGTTAAACAATGGGTGACCCTAATAAAAGTGAGCCCATTGTCAACGGGATCCTCGCCTTTCTGCAACAGAAGCTGCTGCTGGAAGGTCAGATGGATGCGGTGACTGCTGTTCAGATCTGTTCGTCGCGTTTTACTGTCGACGAAATCTGCGCTGCGAAGAAGGTGCTGTACCAGTCTCTCGGGATTGTCGGCACATTTGTACCTCATCGCAGAGAAGATGAAGCCGGAAGGAAGACCCTCGGGGACATCACTGAGGTCCTAAGGGAGAACGAACACGACATGCCTGAGTTCGTGGCGACGGAGGTCTCCAGATTGCCGTCCAATACGCCAGACCATGTCGACGTGAGCTGCCTGCTGAAGGAAATTGTGGCTCTTAAAGCAGGTGTGGCAGAAATTCTAAAGAAATTTGACAAATCGCAGGCCGTTATTGACGTATTGCGCAAAGAAATCATCCGTTTGCGCGACGGTGCCCTAGAAACGCGGTCACCGACGGCGTCAAATTTCAAGAATAGTAACCGGGCGTCAAATGCCGACTCGGTCAATTCGCGTGTAGCTGACAATGCGCATAGCGATGTCACTGTACATGCTGATCCGCGGCCCCCCTGCCCCCTCCTCGCGGGGCCTCCCGTCAACGCTTCATCGAAACCACGTCGTCGTTTTGCTGACGTCGTTTCTGCTGGTGAGCCTACTGTTCCAGCCTGCCGGAAAGCTGCGCCCTCGAAAGCGCGTGAAGTTCGGGATCCTCCTAAAGAGGAAACCCCTCGCACCAATGTGGACAAGGAGGGTTTCACAACGGTGTCAAGAAAGCGTAAGACACGTAAGAGTCAGTGTGGTACTGCAGACCCGGTTTGTTGTGGTCTGCGGGTCTCCACACCGAGCAAGGCGCTGTACGTGTCGCGCCTGCATCACACTGCCACCGCTGAAGAAGTGACGCAGTATGTTCGCCAGAAAACCGGCTACTCGCTGAGGGTGCACCAGCTGCGGTCCCGGCACTACGTGCACTTCAGCTCTTTTGTAGTGCGCGTGCCGCGGCCGCTCCGGGAGACCATCGCGTGTGCTGATTTCTGGCCGAAAGGTGTCGTGTTTCGTCGGTTCCGGGGCAACCTACCAAATCCAACACCCGAGATGTCGACGCAACGGGGCCACGCCGTTTCGCCGTCTAAATAAACATTGTTCGGTTCATGACGCATTGGTGCTTACACTGTAATGTTATGTAACCTGTTTTTTCAATAAATAAATAAATAAATAAATTAATAAATAAATAAATATAGGAGCCCCCCCTTAAATATTTATTTCATTTCTTTTTTAGTATTTGTTTTTATCGCGGCAACAGAAATACATCATGTGTGAAAATTTCAAATGTCCAGCTATCGCGGTTATTGAGATACAGTCTGGTGACAGACAGACGGACGGACGGATAGCGAGTCTTAGTAATGGCATGTAATAGGGTCCCGTTTTTACCCTTTGGGTACGGAACCCTAAAAACGATTCGGACCATAAGATTTGTAATTAGCTCTAGTATTTCCTAAAGTTTTTTTTTTGTTTGATTGTGTGTCTTGCTTAACCTTTAGTTTTTGCTGATAAAGATTGAACGACGAGGATTGATTTATTTATTTGTCTAAATGATTGTAAGTTCATTTAGGTAGGGCTCTCTAGGGTCTAAGAAATATCTAAACACGAATTTTAAACTGCCATAATTGTTAGTATTCCGATTGCATTTAAATATCGATACGACGGTCCGAGGCCCCTAATTATTCATAAAATGCAAAATGTTGCCAACATTTTGAAATACTTTGTTAATTCTCTACTGAGCGGCTTTACCCGCGTATTACAAAGAACGCAGGCAGACCTGCGGGATAAAACATAGCCTACATCCATTCAGAAAATCCACTCCATTTGAAATCCGTCCAGTGGTTTCGGAGATAACCCATTACAAAGTTATAGTCTCACATACTTTTTCTCTTTATAATATTACTAGCTTTTGCCCGCGGCTTCGCCCGCGTAGTAAAAGTAATTTTCCAATAATTGTTGAATTGCTACGCCGCCTACTAACCTACTACTGCTAACTTCCCCTACTAATAACCCTTCGTCATAACCCATTATGGTAAATTAATTTTTATTTACTATTATATTTATGCCCGTGTGGTGGCAGGTTAGAATTTCACCACCCTCTTTCTTCCCGTGTGTGTCGTAAAAGTCGATTAAGAGAGCAGGGTTGAAGTGTGTTGTGGGTGATGGGCTAACAACCTAAGCAATATCACTTTTTGTCGATCTTTTATACCCACATTTATGCTAAAAGTGGCTCTGGAACATAAAGTTCATGTGCTCTGCCTGCCCCTTTTGGGAATAAAGGCGTCAATGTATGCATGTATGTACGTATTTCTGTTATTAAATTTACAATCATGATTAAGGAGAATCTGTCCTCTGGAATAAAAGCTACTTTATGTTCATGAACATTAATGTTGAAATACCAAAATATCTCCACGAATGTTAAGTCAAATTTGTGGCCTGGACATTGCTATAGGCTTGTTTCCTAAGATTTTTTTTGTATGCTTTTCGAACCAGTATTTAATATAAATACCCAAAAATTTGTTTTAATTTAACGGCGGCCAAAATGCTTAACATATTAAAAGTAAGCAGATCTTCGTGCAGCACCTTGAATGTACTTATTACGGATGCAGGCACTTTCCCAATGTCTCCTACCCTCCCGTCCCGCCGCGCCGCCCGCACTCGCCTAGGTACCGATTGCTGACGATCGAGATGGCACCGAATACAAACTTTAAAACATATCACCCTATATAATGCGGGTCTCGTTCCATACCTCAAAAGCAAAAATAGAACCCTTATTTATAGGATCACGTGTGGCTGTCTGTCAGTCCGTCTGTTACAACCGATTTGCTACGAAAAAAACTGGACCGATTGAATTGCAATTTGGCACAAATATTTTCATGAATTTTCATGTCCACAACATTACATTTCAAAATCTATGTGATTTTCGTTATTAACGTCCCAAAAAACCGTTATAACAACGCCCATATTGATATTTAGACGCCACGTTGGAATGTAAAATCGTTGTTGTTTTCCTAATCAGCGACCCGATAAACCATAGAAACAATAGATGCCGATGTTGATTTTCAGATTTTGTCACCACATGTCTCCTTTTAGGGGTTGAATTCTCAAAAAACCGGAAACACTTGTTTACTCATTTATCGTTAGGAATTATCCTGTGAATTCTCGAATAAAATTGTCTAACTAATCTTTTTTCTCCATACAAACTTTGGACCTCCTTTTTAACCTTTTTAGGTGTAATTGATTTCAAAAACGCTGAAAGCACTTTATTTGTAAATTAATAAGTAATCTGTCCACAAAGTTTTAAGTACGTAGTAGCTAAAAATAAGTTTCCCTTATACAAAATTTGGACCCTCATTTAACCCTCTTAGCGGTGGAATTTTATAGAACGCTGATATTACTTTTTTTTGTATCCTAATAAGTTATCTTCCTACAAAGTCTCAAGTCTCTAGTTCAATAAATAATGTTTCCCCTCCACAAACATTGCATCCCTATTTAACCCCCTTAGGGGTAGAATTTTTTAAAACGCTGAAAGAACTTTTTTTGTATCTTTATAAGTAATATCCCTACAAAGTTTCAAGTCTTTAGTACAAAAAATCATATTTCTCCCATACAAACTTTGCACCCCTTTTTAACCCCCTTTGGGATAGGATTTCCAAAAGTCCCGTCTTATCCCTTGCCTACGTCATAAAAGGAAGTTCTGGTGTAAATTTCTTGTTTGTAGTCCCAGTTGTTTTGAATACAAACTTTGCACCCTTAGGGGTGGAATTTTAAAAACGCTAAGGATATTTATATTTGTATCCTAATAAGTAATCTTCGTACAAAGTTTCAAGTCTCTAGTTCAATAAATAATGTTTACCTCATACAAACATTGCACCCCTATTTGACCCCCTTAGGGGTAGAATTTTCTAAAACGCTGAAAGAACTTTTTTTGTATCTTTATAAGTAATATCCCTACAAAATTTCAAGTCTCTAATACAAAAAATAATGTTTCTCCCATACAAACTTTGCACCCCTATTTAACACCCATAGGGACAGAATTTCCAAAAATCTTGTCTTATCCCTTGCCTATGTCATAAAAGGAAAATCTGGTGTAAATTTCAAGTTTCTAGAAACAGTAGTTTTTAATTCAAATTTTGCACCCCTATTTAACCCCCTTAGGGGTAGAATTTTATAAAACGCCGAAAGTACCTTTTTGGTATCAATAAGTAATCCTCCTACAAAGTTTTAAGTCTCCAGTTCAATAAATAATGTTCCCCCATACAAACTTTGGACCCCCATTTCACCCCCTTAGGGATAGCATTTCCAAAAATCCTGTTCTATCCCCTACCTACGTCATAAAAAGAAGTTCTGGTGTAATTTTCAAGTTCCTAGTCCCAGTAGTTTTGAATACAAAATTTGCACCCCTATTTAATCCCCTTAGAGGTGGAATTTTCTAAAACGCTGAAAGAACTTTTTTTGTATCTTAATAAGTAATATCCCTACAAAGTTTCAAGTCTCTAGTACAAAAAATAATGTTTCACCCATACAAACTTTGCACCCCTATTTAACACCCTTAGGGATAGAATTTCCAAAAATCCCGTCTTAACCCTTGCCTACGTCATAAAAGGAAGGTCTGGTGTAAATTTCAAGTTCCTAGTCCCAGTAGTTTTGAATACAAAATTTGCACCCCTATTTAATCCCCTTAGGGGTGGAATTTTCTAAGACGCTGAAAGACCTTTTTTTGTATCTTAATAAGTAATATCCCTACAAAGTTTCAAATCTTTAGTACAAAAAATCATATTTCTCCCATACAAACTTTGCACCCCTTTTTAACCCCCTTTGGGATAGGATTTCCAAAAGTCCCGTCTTATCCCTTGCCTACGTCATAAAAGGAAGTTCTGGTGTAAATTTCTTGTTTGTAGTCCCAGTTGTTTTGAATACAAACTTTGCACCCTTATTTAATCTCCTTAGGGGTGGAATTTTTAAAACGCTAAGGATGTTTATATTTGTATCCTAATAAGTAATCTTCGTACAAAGTTTCAAGTCTCTAGTTCAATAAATAATGTTTACCTCATACAAACATTGCACCCCTATTTGACCCCCTTAGGGGTAGAATTTTCTAAAACGCTGAAAGAACTTTTTTTGTATCTTTATAAGTAATATCCCTACAAAGTTTCAAGTCTTTAATACAAAAAATAATGTTTCTCCCATACAAACTTTGCACCCCTATTTAACACCCATAGGGACAGTATTTCCAAAAATCTTGCCTTATCCCTTGCTTATGTCATAAAAGGAAAATCTGGTGTAAATTTCAAGTTTCTAGAAACAGTAGTTTTTAATTCAAATTTTGCACCCCTATTTAACCCCCTTAGGGGTAGAATTTTATAAAACGCCGAAAGTACCTTTTTGGTATCAATAAGTAATCCTCCTACACAGTTTTAAGTCTCCAGTTCAATAAATAATGTTCCCCCATACAAACTTTGGACCCCCATTTCACCCCCTTAGGGATAGAATTTCCAAAAATCCTGTTCTATCCCCTACCTACGTCATAAAAAGAAGTTCTGGTGTAATTTTCAAGTTCCTAGTCCCAGTAGTTTTGAATACAAAATTTGCACCCCTATTTAATCCCCTTAGGGGTGGAATTTTCTAAAACGCTGAAAGAACTTTTTTTGTATCTTAATAAGTAATATCCCTACAAAGTTTCAAGTCTCTAGTACAAAAAATAATGTTTCACCCATACAAACTTTGCACCCCTATTTAACACCCTTAGGGATAGAATTTCCAAAAATCCCGTCTTATCCCTTGCCTACGTCATAAAAGGAAGGTCTGGTGTAAATTTCAAGTTTGTAGTCCCAGTAGTTTTGAATACAAAATTTGCACCCCTATTTAATCCCCTTAGGGGTGGAATTTTCTAAAACGCTGAAAGAACTTTTTTTGTATCTTAATAAGTAATATCCCTACAAAGTTTCAAGTCTCTAGTACAAAAAATAATGTTTCACCCATACAAACTTTGCACCCCTATTTAACACCCTTAGGGATAGAATTTCCAAAAATCCCGTCTTATCCCTTGCCTACGTCATAAAAGGAAGGTCTGGTGTAAATTTCAAGTTTGTAGTCCCAGTAGTTTTGAATACAAACTTTGCACCCCTATTTAACCCCCTTAGGGGTGGAATTTTGTAAAACGCTTAAAGAACTTTTTTGTATCTTAATAAGTAATATCCCTACAAAGTTTCAAGTCTCTAGTACAAAAAATAATGTTTCACCCATACAAACTTTGCACCCCTATTCAACACCCTTAGGGATAGAATTTCCAAAAATCCCGTCTTATCCCTTGCCTACGTCATAAAAGGAAGGTCTGGTGTAAATTTCAAGTTTGTAGTCCCAGTAGTTTTGAATACAAACTTTGCACCCCTATTTAACCCCTTTAGGGGTGGAATTTTGTAAAACGCTGAAAGAACTTTTTTTGTATCTTAATAAGTAATATTCCTACAAAGTTTCAAGTCTCTAGTACAAAAAATAATGTTTCACCCATACAAACTTTGCACCCCTATTTAACACCCTTAGGGATAGAATTTCCAAAAATCCCGTCTTATCCCTTGCCTACGTCATAAAAGGAAGGTCTGGTGTAAATTTCAAGTTTGTAGTCCCAGTAGTTTTGAATACAAACTTTGCACCCCTATTTAACCCCCTTAGGGGTGGAATTTTGTAAAACGCTTAAAGAACTTTTTTGTATCTTAATAAGTAATATCCCTACAAAGTTTCAAGTCTCTAGTACAAAAAATAATGTTTCACCCATACAAACTTTGCACCCCTATTCAACACCCTTAGTGATAGAAATTCCAAAAATCCCGTCTTATCCCTTGCCTACGTCATAAAAGGAAGGTCTGGTGTAAATTTCAAGTTTGTAGTCCCAGTAGTTTTGAATACAAACTTTGCACCCCTATTTAACCCCTTTAGGGGTGGAATTTTGTAAAACGCTGAAAGAAATTTTTTTGTATCTTAATAAGTAATATTCCTACAAAGTTTCAAGTCTCTAGTACAAAAAATAATGTTTCACCCATACAAACTTTGCACCCCTATTTAACACCCTTAGGGATAGAATTTCCAAAAATCCCGTCTTATCCCTTGCCTACGTCATAAAAGGAAGGTCTGGTGTAAATTTCAAGTTTGTAGTCCCAGTAGTTTTGAATACAAACTTTGCACCCCTATTTAACCCCCTTAGGGGTGGAATTTTGTAAAACGCTGAAAGTGCTTTTTTTGTATTCTAATAAGTAATCTTCCTGCAAAGTTTCAAGTCTCTAGTTCAATAAATAATGTATCCTCCATACAAACTTTGGACCCCCATTTCACCCCTTTAGAGGGTGAATTTTGAAAAATCCTTTCTTAGTGCTCCCCTACACCTTATAAGGAACCTACGTGCCAAATTTGGAATCTCTAGACCCAGCGGTTTGGGCTGTGCGTTGATATGTCAGTCAGTCAGTCAGTCAGTCAGTTTCTTCTTTTATATATTTAGAAGACTAGGTATAGATTACCGCTCAAAATCGATTTGACCGTAAATCTAGAGATTTGACCTGACTGAATCAGAGTCGGGAGAAGTGGCGGCCATTTCAAATTTCGTGACAAATCTACCCATCCGACCGCGGGTCCTTCCAATACGCATCTGACCTAAAAATATATACTACTATATTATCCTATGGTTGTTTGCCAGCTCGTTGGAGTTAAAAATGCGTTGCCAACCCGTTTGATGATTGGTTGTGTCGACAACTAAAAACGAATGCAGGTTCTTCGGAAATTTTTGATCTCACTCACCAACAGGAACACTTCACCACAACCATACAGAACAAGAAGAATTGTGGTGTTATTATGGCTACGTTTTAAAAAAAGTTTCATTTACAATACAATACAAATACTCTTTATTGCACACCTTAAAACATGAATCAAATAGACATAACAACTTATAAAAAAATATATGTTGACAACAGGCGATCTTATCGCTAAAGAGCAATCTCTTACAGACAACCTTTAGGTAGCGGAGAAATAGCAACAAAAAATTACATAATAGATAGGCGGCAAAATTGGAAGTAAACGAACTTCCAACATACGCAATTAGATCAATATTAAACATACACACATAAAGCATTTACTTCACTTCACTTCATTGAAGTCTCCTATGAACCGGCAAATGTCCATAGGAAAGCCCAAAACTTAAGCTATACACTCATAACTACACCTATGTATGTATGTGTCTATGTTATACTCCCCGAGGTCTGTGGGAAGGGTGCCCATAAGGCTGGCCACATTTTCTCACAAGGTCAAGGTCACTCCATCCTAGATTTTCTCCAAGCAACGCTAAGTCTGCTTCGTAATAGCCTTAGATGTCTGATATAAATGGATTATTATTATAGCGTGTAGCAGCATCATTCCGCCTTGTAACAGAAATCGCTCGTAGAGGCATGACTCCTTTGTGGGTCATGGGCCGTGAACGGGTTAGCATTGTGATGAGGAATAGTAAAAAAACTACATATTTAATATCACATTTTAATGATGTGTCTACAAATATTTACAAGACATAACAGGACACGATTATATTTTTAACCCTCTGAAGAATAAAAAACTTAACATATCTCCAATGCCATTGTATCACGCACGTTATCCCGCCCCTGACCCCGATCACCCAGGGGAACCTAGCGGCAGTTATTTTATATTCAACTAGAAAAAAATATACTGTTCGGTTGTGGCGCTTCGCCGGACGCTGCCGCGTCACGCTCGCTTCGCTCGCTCGGCTCGCGCGCTGTAGGGTCGCAGTTCACCTAACAACCTAACCGTTTTCTTCCCCTGGGGATCAGGCTAGGGGATTCTAGTGGACAACAGCGTATCACGCTGTCACTTTCTAAACAGGGCAACACAGGCCTAATGTCTAGTTTAGATTAATATATCTTATTGTACAAATTTCATATTATACAGGTAATTTGGCTTATACTACTAGTCGTACAATGATCGTTTCAAAATATTTAATGATATTTACAAGTTATAATCTGCAGCATATGTACTAAATATATAGCTACATAGAAACATGAAATATTAATAAATTTTGCAATGTCAAGTGAACGGAATATAAAATTTGGCCCAAAATGTCAAATAATAATTACCAAATGTTGTACCTGAGTACAGGTACCAATCATGTCAATTTCATAATGCAATACTTAATTGTACCCGATAAGTAGGTACATATCAATAAATTTTCTATCTCTAAATCTTAATGCTAGCAAACCAAAATCAACAATTAATAAAACAAACAAAAATCATCAATAAAAATAAAAAATCTAAATAATATGCGATTATGTAATAATTTCAACATATTCCTTCAGTGGCCAGTCGTTATTAGTCAAGCCTGTTTTGTTATTTCAGACTTGAATCATATTCTTGGAATCAGGTCATACCTTATCCTTTTCGCCGCCAATCAAGACATCCGAAACTGACACTGTCACGCCAACGTCATTGTTACAAGAGAGCAAATATAAACCTTAAGGCCCCGTAGGTTCAGCGAAGTTAAGCGAACAGAGTTTTTGAAACAATATAATGCGTCTGTTTATAATAATATGGTTTAAAAAAAAAACGAATAGTAATCTTGAGGCTTTTCTGCAGGGAAATCAGTGTTTAGAAACATGATTAAGCAATTTTCGCTTAATAGAAAAAAATCACGAACATAGGGTCTAAAATACACTTAAAATATTTCTTACAATTTATGCACAAAAGCTAAAAATATTAAAATGGCTTCTAAAAATCGGCAATATCATGTTTGAGAGAAATCAGTGTTTACTTTTTTATTTATTTAAACGCCAAAAAACATAAAATTAAAAAACATGATTTCCGCGCTTCCGAGCACGCACTTCCATCTCGCTCACGCTTAAGCTCAGTGAGAGGGAGAGAAGACCATGAACCTACGGCGCCTTAATGACTGAAGTTTGCTTTGACAGCGTACGCCATAACACCTATATTCGTCCTTGGCGATGCGGGCACGTCTTCACAACACACGACACCCTTAAGGTGTTCTTGGCGTTCAAAGGGTTATTGAATCACGCTATCGCTGTCGTGCTTGCACGGCCTTGTGTAGCGCGACAAAGTTTATTTGCACATTAATTGAGCACAAATATATTGAGGATACTATAGTCTCGTAGGATCTTAAATAAACCGGCCAAATGCGAGTCGGACTCGCGCACGAAGGGTTCCGTACTGCTAATATTATAAATGCGAATGTTTGGATGCATAGATGTACGTTCAAATTAATATCAAAAATTACTGGACGATTTTTTATGAAACATTCCAGTTATGTGACTAAGTTTCTTCCTTATATATCAGAAGGACATAGGCTATAAATTATGCCTAATTTAATAATTTATTGAATCAGGCGTTACTTTGCGGAAGTTCATGATATATTAAAGATAAAGATACAAGATAAGATGCAGATATTTGCATCTTATCTTCACTAATAGACCAGCACTTTTTTTAGCGGAATAGCAAAGAAATATTGTTCTCGTAATATGCCTAATTTAATCCCTTTTAGAGACGAAAAAGGGGATGAAACTTTGTATGGAGACCAACAAACAGCGTGAAATGGGCTACTTAAATCCATGCCTACTGATGGAAGCCGGTGAAAGTAAGTCATACTGCCCCAAACCGATATCAGGGCAGAAAGCAGGATAGGTTTTACGGTCATTTTTGTGACGTGTTGTGTTATTATATATTTAAACTATAGTGTTAGCTGCCAAGCTGCTACAGACCCACCATACGATACAAAATCTCATTGTAATTTCGATCATCTACTGTTGGAAATAGAATGTTTCTTTTGTTTCAGAAAATTACCGTTTCGATACAAATGCACCTCTATTCCACATACATATAATCACGCCTTTCCCGGAGGGGTAGGATCACGGATTTCCACTTGCTTCATTCACTTTCATGACATTCCTGAACTTTCTTTAGATTTCTCCGATTTATGTTCCAATTTAAAACGATTTATATTATTCCTTAACATTATAAGTTTAGGCCTTAGGAGGCTATAGCTCCATTTGCGAGCAAGGCGAAAAAGCGATTTGGCGACATTTTGTTTTATAATAATACAAATTCTTGTATACACTTGATATACTTTAAACAATGATCTACCTAATTCATACATACATACGAATGTACGCCTCTATTCCCAAAAGGGGTAGGCAGAGCACATGAAACGTTTGTTCCAGCGCCACTTTTAGCATAAATGTGGGTATAAAATATCGACAAAATGTGATATTGCAGTGATAGGTTGCTAGCCCATCGCCCACAACACACTTCAACCCTGGTCTCTTAGTCGACTTTTACGACACCCACGGGAAAAAAGGGGTTGGTGAAATTATAACCCGACACCACACGGGTAAAACCCGGGGATCACGGGTAGGTAGATCACCTAATTCGTTTGATAAAAATGATAAATGTAGCGATGTAACTACGGCTTGTATTGTTTTAATTCAGCATTACAGTGCACTACAGTGGACCCTCACATTACAAGAGATTTTTCAGATTTCGGAGGCTTCTCGTTGTGAACGCGTTTAAGATGTCTCCTGAAATGATCAGGTCGTGCAAATTTGGCGTCACAAATATGACAAGCATATGGTTTTTCCCCAGTATGACTGCGGTAATGCATTTTTAATTCAGCTAAAACTATATATTCCTTTTTACATATGTCACAACAATGTGGTTTTTGTCCTGTGTGTCGTCGCATATGAACTGTCAACGCAGATTTATGTCTGAATTCCTTTTTACATACTTCGCAGGTGTGTGGTTTAAGACCTTCGTGAATCAACAAGTGGCCTTGTAAAGCGTTGCTCTGCCGGAATCGCTTATCACACACTTCGCAAGCATAGGGCTTTTCATTAGTGTGTGTTAATTTATGGGAATTCAAGATGTTTTTGTGTGTGAAACTTTTATTGCATACTTCACAAATGAATGGCCTTATTCCCATATGTACATCCATGTGTTTGGATAAAGAATTTTTTTGCAAAAACTGTTTTCCACATATTTCACAGCAGAAATTATGTTGCTTTGGTTCCGTGTGTACTTGCATATGTTGTAGCATGATCTCTTTCAGTTCAAATTTTTGGTTACATACATCACAAGTAAATCGATAGTCACCTGGGTGAATTTTCGAATGATGGGTCAACACACTTTTTGATTTAAAGTGCTTATTGCATATTCCACAAGCATAAATCTGTCCCCTTTTGTGACGAAGTATGTGGGCATCTAAGCGAGACTTCACTGTGAATTTTTGATCACACAGATTGCAAGAGAACCGGGCTGTATGATACTTTAAATGAGAATTTAAGTTGCTTTTCTGTGCAAACCGTTTTTTACATATTTCACATTCGTATGGTTTGTCACTTGCCCGATCTTTTAAATTAGTATTGACGTCGTGTGCGCCCTTTTTTTCGCAACCTTTTCTTTCTGTGTGTCGATTTTGTTCAGATTTCCAATGAGTTTTTAAATGAGAAGTCAAGTAACCTTTTAGTGCAAACTGTTTATTGCATACTTCGCAAGTGTGAGATTTTTCTCCAGTGTGTGACACCGCATGTTTGAGTAGGGTAGATTTTTGGGTATACCCTTTATTGCATATTTCGCAGTAGAATCGATAATCCCCCATGTGATATTTGAAATGAGCGTTTAAGTTGCCTTTTTGAGCGAATTGTTTGTGGCATACATTGCAGGTGTAAGGTTTCTCTCCTGTGTGGATGCGGCGGTGAGTGACGAGCGCCGAGTGGTGGTCGAAGGACTTCTGGCATATGTCGCAGATGTGGACGACGCCGCGGGCTGCGGGCGGGGCGGGGGCGGGGGCGGGCTGCGTCGACGCGAAGAACGCCACTGAAACAATAACGATTATGACAGCAACCATTATTATAATTATGCAGATAAACACTTTTTCCATTCTAATATATAGCAACAGAGCATAGCTTCCGAGGAGATTTGGCGGAACCCAATGTGTACAAAAAGTTTCATGTTATTCCAGTTTGGCGTTTTAAAATGAGAACTAAACTACAGTCGACTGTGCTGGGGAAACTTAAGTAACGCTCTTCTTATATGTAGTAGTACAGACAGAGACATTCGATATTCATCATCATCATCATATCAGCCTAAAGACGTCCACTGCTGGACAAAGGCCTCCCCCAAGGAGTGCCAAAGTGACCGGTCCTGCGCCACACGCATCCAGCGGACTCCCGCAACCTTCACCAGGTCATCAGTCCACCTTGTGGAGGGCCTATATCCACGCCGCGCCTTCCGATACGTGGTCGCCACTCGTGAACCCACCCCAACGGCCATCGGTTCTACGTGCTAAGTCTGCAATGCCTCATTTCTGATGCGATCACGCAGAGAAACTCCCAACATGGCCCTCTCCATAGCCCTTGGGGTGACTTCGAGCCTTCTTATGAGGCCGATAGTAAGCGACCACGTTTCAGTGCCATATGTCATCACTGGCAACACACACTGGTCAAACAAAAAAACCCTTTAAAAAACGCATCAAAATACGTTGCATAGTTTTAAAGACCTAAGCATACATAGGGACAGACAGTGGGACGAGACTTGGTTTTATTTTATGTAGTGATATATTTAAATAATAAAAATATCAACCTTATGGACACCCTATTCGACGTAGTCTGTAGCTTAAAGTGACAGATTAACGTAGCAATTAGGGTGACCATAAGACACGTAAGAAATTTAAATCATTTTTTAAAATTAATGAATTAACAAACAACGTTTACATATGTTTACCTGTCGACACGTCCACATGTTTAAACTAAAGAAACATATATTTCTGTTCACTACTTAGGATTCACCCTGTATATACGGAGAGCGATACGAGGCTGGCAATCCCTTCGAGGTACGAGTATGTAGAGTGCTTTTCTCATCATACAATGGAATTTAAAAAAGACCTCAAGCTTTTTAAAATGTCTGCGGCCCTAGCACACTAACAAAATGACGTCTTTTATGCACATGTTTTATGCCCACAACCGACATATAAAATTTTACCGTCATACACATACAAGAGTACAACTATTTAGTAGCAGTGCAGTGCTCATTTATTTATTTATTTCAGTCAGGCAACAAGGCCCATATTTACAAATACCTTACAGACTAACATACATAACATTGTACAAAACTTATAACATAACACAAATACACGTTAAGACGGCGACTCTTTAATTAAGTAGTAATATATGGCCGATTAGTGTGCTAGCCGGGCTGAACGCACTAACGTCGTCTCACGAATTGATATAGAAACAAAAGAAGGTCGCTTTGCAGGCCTCCAATTTTGTATGAAATTCTATTACAGATATCTCGTCTCACTCCCGAAACGTGATACTTCCAAGCCTGTTATAAATAACACGACTTCAATATCTGTTCTTTTAAAAAATGGCTTCCACCTAAGTTAAAATGATTTCGCCAATGTCAAGTTTGCTTATAAAGCGACGTTGTTCGGTAGTTTGGTCTGTCAATAATGCAATCAGAGTCCGCGTCAAAAGCTCCGTTTACGAAGCAACCGCTGACCGCACCCCCGACGAAAGACTTATTCCAATATTTCATTGCATGTGGGTGAAAGAGAGAAAAGGCAATGTCTTAGAACTGTCAAGTCGCAATGGTATTCTCACTTAAGAGTATACATTTATATGGAGGAGCTATAGTATAGCTATACGATTGCCACCGTAAGGGCCGGAAAGGCAGCATGCAGCTAAATTAAGGACTGGTTTTAAAATGGCTGCCGGTTTACCATAGACAACCTCTTAATTTGGACGGGTAACGGTTTATTTGCCGCAACCTCATACTATCTCAGTTGCAGCAAATAAAAAGAAAGACGAACGATATGTCCCTTTCTGTCATACTAACTGTGACTTGTATAATTCCATCTCGCTCGGTCGTGGTATTATTACGATAGCTTGTCCTGAGTATTCTATCTGAGGTCCACTACCAAGGTAGTGAGAGTTCCAACAGACCATCTATCGACCTTCACTAAGAAATAATTTTGGCCGATGGGAGTCAAGTTTTCGCGGTCGGTTACCAGACGCCACGATTTGCGCAGCTTCGTTGTGTCATTGAGCTGCATAGCAGCCTTTCCGCCCCTTAATGAGGCAACGTGTATAGCACGTCTGTAGGAATCTATACTCTAAGCCACAAAGGAATTCAGATTCACATTATGGCGAGATTCCAGCCAATAAATGCCTTGCAAGGTAACGTCAGCGAGCTGCGAGCTCAGCGTGGACGTGCCTCGGCCGAAGCATACACGCCGAGGCACATCCTCACTGGGCGAGCAGCCTCGAGGGTGCCTCGTCCATTGTGTTAATTACTTACGTGGAGTCTCCTCGTCACCAATTGGGGATATGTCAACGTCGAATTCTTGTCTCTCTATCTTTACTTCACCTGTGGACAAAATATGACTTTATTAAGCACTAGCTGCACGCCCGGCTTCGCCCGCGTAATGCAAAGAAAGCAGGCAAACCGCGGGATAAAATATAGTCTATGACTTTGACTATTCAGAAAGTCAATAATATAGGCATAGGGGATTTTTTTTTAATCGGATAGTTGGTCCCGGCGATTACCCCTACATACAATCTTACAAAGCTACACCGTGTGTTACCGGCATGCGGACATTTATTAAAACTGATAATAATATGTCCCATTAGCAATTATTTGCATGTATTTGCAAATAATAATATTAATAATTATGTAAATTAACTGCGCAATTATTTTTCCAAAATACAAGCCTTCAATGGACTAGGTGTATGACGCCGTAATAAACAAAGTACGAAGAGCTGTCAGTTACACGTACTTGTCAATTTACTTTGCTGTACATTGCTGGCAATTTCAATTTTGTTAGAAAATTCATGATTTTGGAATTATAGTTAAATATTTGAATTAAGGTCGTAATTAAGTTAAAGAACTAAGTTAATATACCCTACTTAAAAAAAAGCCCGCTTACCGGTAACACACAGTATATAATCTCAAAGAATTCCTTGTACGATTCCCATCGAACGGGCCGGCCTGGGCCGCCTGGCGCAGCATCGCAAAGGATGGCGAACACCCGACGGTAGCCGACCGCTTCTTAAAAGAGTCCAGGCAATAGGACGACCGACGGACGACGACGTCAGATTTCGTCGTCGTCCCTCCCCCCCCCCCCCTCCAATTTCCGCCCTAGTACAAGTGGGCTCAGTTCGGGTTGCAGAGGGCGGTTCCACAACACTTCGGTAGCTCAAATACCGCGAGCCATCCGGTTGCCTCTCGGACACTGCAACTACGCGTCATTGCTCTGAATATAAGGACAGATCTTATTCTCCCAAGCAGACGAGGACTGAGTGAAGCGGTCGGACTATAATTGACAGTTAACATCTCCTAAATGTATACAAAATATGCTCCTTTGGGACCGGGTTATATTTTTGTCCCTTTGGCGGTGGAAACAGCGGGGTGTTGGGGGGCGGACGGGAAACGGAGATAAAAAGGGGAGGATCCCCGCTTTGAGTACTTTCTGGTGCAAAGGCTTTCGATGGCCATCCAGCGTGGAAATGCCGCCAGTATAATGGGGAGTTTTGCGCCTAGAACGACTGGGTTCGATTAAAGTTTGATTTAGGTAATTTGTGGTTTTAATGTTATAATATTGTAAATTGTATCGTTTATACTTTAATGTATACATACACATTGCAGGTTCTTCTCCGTAATCTTTTTCCATTTTCATATTGTCATCGTCAGCATTGTCTTCTGTAACAGAAATTAATATAAATACTTAGCTTGCTGCCCGCACGGCTCCTAGTGACTATTGTAAATACCGCAGGCAAACCTGCAGGATAAAATAGACTATGATCATCCAAAAAGTATATTCTAAACACAGATGAAATATTTTTTGAAACGGATAAGTGGTTACGGATGTTTCATACAAACTTTGAAAGCTACAATCTCACAGACTTCTCCTCTTTAGAATATTAGTAAAGTTTAGAGATGTAGGATACCTCACTAACAGGGGCAGTCATGTTACCACAACTTTTTTTTTATTATTGCCAAAACCCAGCACTGCATTTACTCAATTATTCTTTATTATTTTGTAAAGCCATGTACATTGTAATTAAGGTATTACATTCTGTATTCATGTCAGACCATGACGCCCTGTAAGGGCACTCAAAACTTAATACTAGCATGCATAAGATAACAACATTATTAATAACATTTTTGCAATAAATGCATATTCATACATTTTAATTACAATTATAAGTTTGACTTTCGTTTCATATACCTAATTTAAAAAAAAAAAAATTGACATGTATAAGAAATTCACTTATGTGGTAATATTTTTCATTATACTCTTAAGAATAGGAACTAACAATTTAGATATGCCATTTATATGTTATTAATATTTTATAAAGTATAGAAAGCTTATGCGTTGGATGCAATTATGGAGACATCCGCTGTTATGTTAGTTATGATGGTTATGAAAAAATAAACATGAATAAAGCGCGCGAAACAATTTTCTCTGTAGGTGTTGTGTTCCTGGTGGGTGGTGGTAAGTAAGGAGGATATGTTGTGGTGAGTGTGAGGATGAGTACCTACATTTGTCTCAAACTGTCTACACAGTGGATCCTCATTTCATTAAAGGGCAACCCTCTTGTCATTTCCTTAATCGCAAGCCACCATATAATTCAGTAACCTTGTCGCCTGAAAGTATGGGGGACTATGCATCAAATTTTTGATTTTTCACAAAGTTGCGTTACGCGCTCGAGATCACAAACATGGATTATTCATTGGGCCAACATCAAAAATCAGAACTACCGGATTTGAAGCAAGCTCTGGATGTAAAATGTTACGGGGCTACGGACTACATGATGTACACTTGTTTGCCACCATTCTGATATATCGAAATACGATCCCTTACACGTCATATGACCACCTACCGGGAGGCGCAACTGATTATCTGGTAAAGGTCTCGGAAGTATGCGGGTGGTGCATGACCGGTCATTGAGGCACTCTTTGGGGGAGGCCTACGTCCAGCAGAAGACTTTTTTCGGCTGATATATAAATATACAAGAACATGAATGTAAAGTAAACGAAATGATGGAAACTGTTATAAAATGGTTAGAAATGCATAACTTACAAATTAATATTAATAAAACCCACTGTGTACAGTTTAAATCCAAACGAGGTGAAAATCTTAGCATTAATATACATTTTAGAAATAAGAAAATACAAGAATTGCAGGGACTTATTTTTATGGGAGTCACTTTAGATAAAAATTTAGACTGGCAAGCTCACATAGATAAGGTCCGTTGCAAATTGAATAGGTTTGTTTATGTTTTACATAAATTAAGGCGCACTTCAGGATTGCAGGCCACTCTTGCTGCATATCATGGCTATGTTAATTCAGTATTGAGATATGGACTAATTTTGTGGGGAAATTGTAATTATTCCGGCATTGCATTTGTGGCACAGAAAAAATGTGTGCGGGCTATCTGTGGACTCGCTAACTACAAGTCTTGCAAACCGCTCTTCAGAAAGCTTAATATATTACCTCTACCTTGTTTATATATTTTGGAAATCTGCATGTTCGTTAAGAGGCATATGTATTTATTTAAAACAGCTGCAAGCATTTCCACTCGAAACCAACGAAATCCTGGCCGGTTGGTGCATGATTGCGTTCCTAGGACGGCATTGTACTCTAGTCACTGCTTTGTTATGTGCATGACAATATTTAATAAGATACCGAAATGTTGGAAAGAGCTACCTCTGAATAAATTTAAAAACCTATTAATCAAGTTCTTAAGTGTAAAGAACTATTACAGTGTAAAAGATTTCCTGTCTCAGGACATTCAACAGTAGTAATATTTAAGATATTTGCATGCTAGTATTACTCAATACAAATAGCAGAATAAGATACTTATTGTCATATAACAGCTAAGGACACCGATGTACCTACTTATTCTAAGCAAATAAAGATTCTATTCTATTCTATTCTATTCTATGATGATGATGATGATCCCATCCCAATGCGTCATTTCAAACTAAGGTCTAATTTCTCCTCTAGCTTACCTGTGCCACTCGGTGCTCCCTGCAGCCGCTGCAGCTCCATCTGGCTGTGCTGCACTTGATGTTTGAAGTTGCTCGCGTCCCGCAGCCGGCCCACACACACCTCGCAGATACCGCACACATCATTTCCTGAACTTACCTGGAATAAAATAAATAATAATCAAATAGCCCTTAATTTTATTTTTTTGTGTATTTTATTCGTTTATAGCCTGGATTAAAATATACCGGGGATTCACGCAAACAAAGTCGGGGGCGAAAGCTAGTGTTGAATAAACCTTGAATTGAAACCACATCAAGCTACTTTCACTGCACCGGTTAGTGGCGGTTAGCAACTACTCTGAAGGTTCAACTGACTTGTGTACAGAAAGTTGTCATATTTACATGTATATCGAAGCATTCTCTCAGCATATCTGAATATATCTCCGGTTTGCCGAGATGTGTGTACAGCATGTCGAGGCCCTTGTCCGGAGGGCGCAGTAGGCAGCAGCGGCACGAATGCAGTGCGTCCATTTTGTCCACGCCCGTGTTAAGAACCGAATCACAACAAAATTGGTCAAATAGACACTTAAAGTGCACTGCAATACAGCCTTAAATTTTAGATCAATACTATGAATAGAATATTTATTTATGTATGGATTTGACAGCAGTCACAGCAGTAGTGTAATGGCGTCCGGTGCCGGGTGCCGTCATGTGTGGATCGTTCCGAATCTATGAGACATTAACGGTGCAAATGTATGCCAAGCGTGCACTTTATGTTTTAAATATCATTGTATATCACTAAAAAATCTTCAAATTTGTTTGCATTTGTACTCAACCATTCTTCATTTATAAAAAAATGCAGAATATAAAAGCTTTTTTTTGTTATTTTTAGATCTATTGCTAATGCAGTAATCTAAACTTCAACAGCATTTGTTCAGCCGTGTGTCAAGTACATAAGTTTTGTTGATTGGTCGCTAGATGGCGCTGTACCGTTCGGGTCGGTTTCTGAATCGTGCTATAGAGATTTTTCCTGCGATAATGACCTCTGGCCAGTACTAATTGATTTTTGTACAAGTGTTAACAAGACAGTTCTGTATTTGACTCAATATATACAGTATTGGCAAGTAACAGTGGTATCATTTTGGGACCCCTTTCAACATAGTCCTTCGAACCGGATGGTATTCGAGGTTGATCTGGCGGCAGGAGTCGAAATCATCGACACAATAGCGGGTTGCTGCTGAAGGTGGACGCAACGTCATCGGAACATCGCGTGACGTCACCGGATCATCGAGGAACGTCATTGGAATCGTGACGTCATCATTAAGTGTTTGCGTGTGTGTGACTGGGTGAAGACAAACTGTGAGTACTTTCCATTATGTTTAATTGAAGATACACTTAAATGATTTGGACTTAAAAAATTCAGCTGATATTCAGACTTAGTAAATTTTGAGAAGATTTGGACTTAGGAAAAAGTAGAGCCCTAGGGACTTAGAATAATTCTCTCAAAGGAGGAACTACGGGGAATCCATGCCCGATTTCAGCCCGAGTTGTTCAAACACTTAGAAAATTTGCCTTCATTTTGGACTTAGCCGAATTTGCACTGTTTGAGACTTGCAAAAAAATCAAGATAATTTGAACTTTTAGTATTGTCTAATAACTGACAAAATGGCGGATAATACTAAATTGCAAACTGATTTATTGAAGCGCATTCAGAGAGCTAAGGACAATTTCAAAAAGTCACCTAAAGAGCGATTAAAGTCTAAAGATTACTTGAGTACTAGATTGCAGATGTTAGAAGAATTGTGGTCAACCTTTAATTCTACGCACACGCAGATTGTGTTAGATTCAGATCCAGCAGATTTGGAAGCTAGTGCGTATATTAGAGATGATGTGTACAACATGACAGAAGAATTGTACATAGATTACAATCTGGATCTGAAGGCAGCACTGACCTCGTTAGGGGTTAATTCGATTAACAACACAGATCTCGTTGTAAGCGTTAGTAAGATGGAGAAAGAAAACACCCCGAATATACGACTTCCAAAAATTGCCATCCCTGCTTTTTCTGGAAAGTACTCAGAATGGACAACATTCCGTGATCTTTTTATGTCACTCATTCACCAAAACAACTCTTTAGACGATGTCCAGAAGTTACACTACCTTAAAGGCCATTTAGTTGGAGAAGCCGAGCAACTTGTGCGGCATGTCAGTATCACTAAAGATAACTATCGGATGTGTTGGGAACTGCTTGAAAAAAGGTACGATAACAAGATACATCTTGCAAACCACATACTGAAGAGGCTTATGAGTCAACGGAACATGGGATCAGAATCTGCAAACGGCTTAAAAGAGTTGTTGGATACAACGCAGGAATGTTTGCACGCTTTAGAAAACATTGGCGTCAATGTGTCTAGTTGGGATATCATTGTAATCCATATAATATGTTTAAAATTAGATCCCGAAAGTAGGAAACAGTGGGAATTAAAAGCCAGTGAATCGTTTGAAGATTTACCCACTTCGAGCCAATTTTATGGATTCTTGGAGACACGGTTCAGAGCCTTGGAATTTGTTGAACCCAAAACATTCAAAGACAATTACGGTAACTTTGTCAATAAGGGTTACAATCCTAATGTCAACAAAACCTCCAACGCTCTCGCCAACCCAAAGGTCCATCATGTATCTGCTTTGTCGTGTACGTTTTGTTCCGAGAATCACAAAATTAGTAACTGTAAGCAGTTTGCCAAACTTGAAACTGATGATCGTCGTAGTTTCGCCCAGTCCAGTCGTTTATGCTTTAATTGCTTAGGCGTGAATCATTCGGTGTTTGCTTGCCGTCAAACCACTCGATGCCATATATGTACCAGAAAACACCACTCTCTCTTACATCCCAAAAGTACCACTACATCGACTGATTCTGAGGTTTCGAATCAATCAGTCGAGCGGAGCGTAGCTGTGCACACAGCTTCGACATCATCGAAGCAGAATGAACCCACTTGTACCAATGAAATAAAGACTCATTTTTCGACAAGTCGTAATCAGGTTTTGTTAGCAACGGCTTTAGTCAAGGCTCAATCGAAAAATGGCTCTAAAGTCACTCTTAGGTGTTTGCTTGACCAGGGATGACAGGCTTCCTTGATAACGGAGTCTGCAGTCCAGTTGCGGGGTCTGAAGAAAATTCACCACGAAAGTACCATTTCGGGTTTAGGAAGAGACGAGGGTGCTTCTTTAGCATCTAAGTCAAGGGTAAATGTAAACATACAATCACTTCTTAATCCAAATCATGAGCCCAACAAAATTGACATGCTTCTGGGAGCTGACGTCTATTGCCAGATCCTAGAAGAAGGAATCATCAAAGGATCTGCTGTATCACCAGTAGCCCAAAATACTACTTTGGGCTGTATTTTGTCGGGACCTATTCACACACCTAATTCAATTGGAACTCAAAATATCAGTGTTAACCACATTCAATCAAATGAAAACGAGCTTCTTAAAAAGTTCTGGGAACTCGAGACTGATATTTCGGTTAAATCCCCGCAAGAGGACTATACCGAGGAAGAAAAAAGGTGTGAAGAAATGTTTAAAGCTACCACGAAAAGAGATTGCGACGGTCGATACATCGTCAGACTTCCGTTTAAAGATGAAGATCCTAGTTGCAAATATGGAAACTCTGAAACTATTGCTACGAGACGTTTTATGCAACTAGAGAGAAAATTTCAAAAAGATCCTGAACTGCTGACACGATATGCAGCAGTCATTGACGAATACCTCGAACTTGGTCACATGGAGAAAGTAACTGACATAGAAGAGCAAAAGTCAGATGTGGTGTATTTACCTCATTTTGCTGTGATTAAAGAGGACAGAGCCACGACAAAATTGAGAATCGTCTTTGATGCCTCGTGTCCTGGAACTAACGGAGTGTCATTAAATCAAGATTTATTAGTAGGGCCGGCGTTGCAATCTGATTTACGTCACATCATTTTACGGTGGCGCACGCATCCCATTTGTTTGGTAGCAGATATTGTAAAAATGTATCGGCAGGTAAAAGTTGATGAAAATGATGCCGATTTTCAGCGTCTCGTATGGCGCACAAAGCCTGAAGATGAAATTAGTCATTTCAAACAACTTCGAGTGACTTTCGGCACCGCTTCCGCACCCTACCTAGCAGTTCGCGCGTTACATCAAGTCGCTTATGATGAAGGTGTAAACTTCCCTTTAGCTGCTGAACGTGTGTTGAAAGATTTCTACATGGATGATTTGCTGACCGGATGTGAAACTGTGGAAGAAGGAAAGAAGTTATATGAAGAATTAACAGAATTATTGAAAAAAGGAGGATTTGAGTTGCAAAAATGGACAGCCAATAATGAAGAGTTAATGCAAGAAATAAAAAAAGAAAATGTAACAGAAAACTTACCTCTTAAAATTGATTCAGTGATGAAAATTCTAGGACTTACCAGGAATAGGAGTACCGATGAGTTTGAGTATACAGTTCAGCTGACCCCACCAAAAAAGCCTTTAACGAAGAGGAATGTATTATCGGATATCGCACGTTTATTCGATCCGCTCGGCTGGTTAGCACCAGTAATAATTTCAGCCAAAATTTTCATACAAAAACTATGGCTTTCGGGAATTGATTGGGACGATGAAGTCCCGACTCAATTGCTGGGGGAGTGGTTAACATATAGAGAAAATGTAGGTCAACTAACCAAATTCAAACTGCCTCGGTGGATCCATTCAATCACTGGCGACGAAAAACTGGAACTTCAGGGTTTCTGTGACGCGTCGTCGGAGGCCTACGCTGCTGTGGTATATGTGCGTGTAATCGATAAGAATGGTCTAGTACATGTTTCCTTAGCCACTGCTAAAACGAAAGTGGCACCAATTAAACAAGTTTCGATTCCAAGACTAGAACTTTGTGGCGCAGTCTTGCTAGCGAAGTTATTGACGGAAGTTGCGACTGTTATGGGCATAAATAAGATGAATGTTCACGCCTGGACAGATTCATCCATAGTGTTATCCTGGCTTAACAGTCGGCCAAATAGGTGGAAGACATTCGTAGCAAACCGCGTTTCTGAAATCTTAACTTTGATGGAACCTCACCAGTGGTCTCATGTGGTTTCAAAAGAGAATCCCGCTGATTCCGCCTCAAGAGGTACTTACCAGTCTGTAAATGAGCTGCTCTGGAAAGAAGGCCCAGCATGGCTGAAACATAAAAACATACATTACAAGAAGATGACTGTCAAAGAAACAAACCTAGAAGAAAAAGTGAACAAACTGTGTCATGCCAACACCTGTGGAACAGTTGATGCTGGTATTTCACCAGAGACAGAATTCATGGCCAGATTCTCGAATCTTAGAAAGCTGATTCGTGTAGTAGCTTTCTGCTTGAGATTTGCTAAACTGTGTCGAGGTCAAATGTTCAGTAAATGGCTAACAAGTGAAGAGATTAGACACAGTTCGATTGTTTGCATAAAACTAGTGCAACATGAACACTTCAATGAAGAAGTATTGAATTTAAAAGAAACAGAATGTGTTAATAAGAAAAGTAAACTTACCTCCGTAAATCCAATTCTTGATGAAAATCACATCTTGAGGGTTGGCGGTAGACTCAGGCATGCTCATATAAGTGAAGATCTGAAGCATCCAATCATTTTGCCCCACAAATCCTATTTCACAGATTTGGTTGTAGCTGATGCGCACCAAAAGACTTTGCACGGCGCACCACAACTAATGCTGAATTATACACGGTCTAAATATTGGATAGTGGGCGCAAAAGCTCTGATAAGTCACTTCGTACGCAAATGTGTAACCTGCATAAGATATGCTGCTGCAACCCAGCACCAGTTGATGGGACAGTTGCCTTCAGCAAGAGGTAACGTTACTCGTGCATTTCGTCAGAGCGGCGTAGACTACGCAGGACCAATTAATATAAGAACCTCAAAAGGCAGAGGTCATCGTGCCTATAAAGGGTACATATGTCTTTTTATATGCATGGCAACAAGAGCTATACACCTAGAGCCAGTTAGTGATTTAACGTCTCAAGGTTTTTTAGCTGCATTCAAAAGATTTGTGGCACGTCGTGGCCCTTGCACGGACATCTGGAGCGATAACGGCACGAATTTCGTTGGTGCTGCATGGGAGCTTAAACATTTATTTGCAAATGAAAAAATATCAATGCTCCCAGAAATAATGGATGACTTAGCCACAAATGGAACCAATTGGCATTTCATACCTCCACATTCTCCGAACTTTGGTGGTCTTTGGGAGGCTGGTATTAAGTCCACAAAATTTCACCTCAGAAGAGTTGTGGGCAACTCAACTTTAACTTTTGAGGAAATGGCAACAGTGTTGTCACAAGTTGAGGTGTGTCTTAACTCGAGACCAATTTCACAGATCACCGATAGCTGCAACAATCCAATGCCTCTAACGCCAGGCCATTTCTTGATTGGAGAACCTTTAGTTTTGGCACCAGACTACAATTATGGAACTGCAAATATAAGTAATCTCAGAAGATGGCAGCTCACTCAAAGGATGGTCCAAGATTTCTGGCGTCGCTGGTCTTGTGAATACCTGACACAATTCCATCATAGGTATAAGTGGGTGCATCAAACAAGCGAGCCCGCAGTAGGAGATGTAGTTTTAGTTAAAGAGGATGACCTTCCTCCGGCTAAGTGGTTATATGGTAGAATCACTATGAAGCATCCTGGACTGGACGGAATAACGCGAGTCGTTAGTTTGAAATATAAAGGTGGTATTATAAAACGATCTGTTGGAAAACTATGTATACTGCCTATTGAAACCTAAATGATTTATATTTTGTTATGTAACGTGTAGAAAACAAAAAAATGTTCATTTTTGTCTGTTATCGCAACTGCAACAGGTCAGTAAAATTAAACTGTCAAGTTAATGTATTATTAATGTGTTGTTTATATTGTTATGTTATGTATGTTATTTCTTTGTATTTTTAGTCAGGGAGTTATGTTTAAGTTGTAGTAATTTATATCGGTTGCCAGAGATCATTTCCACTGCCATTAATTTAGCCATTTGCTCATGGTGGGCGGTCATAAGGACAATTTCCCCGTTTTGTCCTTGGTGGGCGGAATGTCCAGCCGTGTGTCAAGTACATAAGTTTTGTTGATTGGTCGCTAGATGGCGCTGTACCGTTCGGGTCGGTTTCTGAATCGTGCTATAGAGATTTTTCCTGCGATAATGACCTCTGGCCAGTACTAATTGATTTTTGTACAAGTGTTAACAAGGTAGTTCTGTATTTGACTCAATATATACAGTATTGGCAAGTAACAGTGGTATCATTTTGGGACCCCTTTCAACAGCATTGCTTATACTTTCGTGGAATCCGAACGTTCCGAAGTGACGGTCGCCATTACATAGTTCCTGTCAAATGTTAGTATATGTCATGTTTTACTGAGTAAAAATCGAAAAGATTGAACCAGTCTGAATGATTTCTAGACTTTCTAACTAAATGAACTGGTGATCTAATGTTTTGATCCGTTTATCGACGCGGCTTTTAACAAAATGGAGTTTCTTCTTTCGTGTCGCTGCTGTCTGCTGCGCCCGCCCGAGAAAGGAATCCATACGCTGTACCATCACCTCGGCAAAACAGAGATATACTCCGACATGCTACGAGATTGCTTCGACATACATGTAAATATTACAAGTTTTTGATTAAATAACTCGCTTGCATAAAAAAGTGGATTAAATAACTCGCATAAAAAAGTGGAAAATTTCGTTTTCTTAATCCGTCTTTGTTATCTTAATTGTCAGATGCAATAGACACAGTGAAATTACATCGTGATAAAATATTTTTGCTTACGGCACTAAGTCCGCCTTTTATAGGATGAGTTGATCTTTTATGCAATAAAGATAAAATAAATAAATAAAATATTCTAATTAGAATTAGCTCAGATCTAACTAACATAGGTAGAATATGTGTAGTTAAATAAAAATAAAAACATGTCTCGTGTGTTTGTTAATGATTAAGAAAATAAAAAAAGAAACATAACAAGTTTTGGAATTGGATAAAAAATTGTGTGTTGGAACTTAATTTTCAATGGAATAAATATTGTTTATGAACCTAAGTCTTTAAGTGTATACCAAATTTTGGTAAACAGGGTGTCCCAAAAGTCAATGTGAAGCCATAAACAGGTGACAGTCTAAGTCTTAACAGTTGTAAAAAAAAAACAAGTAATGTGTTCTGATAATTAAACCGGGTGGGCTATGGCAGCAACAATTTTATTAGGAGAAACGAATTACAATCAAACTATGATTTAGACAAACATCTTGTATAAAGCTATCAACAGGAAAGTCTCGTCTAACATGACAAGTCATTGGTTTACCATTGAATTGCCGACAAACATTTAATCGAATATTATTTCAAAGACAATGTTTCAAGTATTTTCATTTCATCAAGAAGTCATTGCATCGAGGACTCGATACTAGGTAATTTGAACCGAGGTCTTTTAATTGGTATTATTCAATAATATTCATGTCATGGCTTTTCATTTCGGGTTTTTTTTTTATTCATTTTTTTTACATGTAATAATATTTATTCCGCATACGTTTTTTAACCAGTTCTGCCGTGCAGCGAGTGGACGCCACCCCGCTCCGCGGGGTGTCTATTTCTGGTCTGAGGGACACAAGTGAACCCTAACCTAACCGACCTAAAACAGAGTTCGCTTATGACAAGCCTTTTTTGTCCGCCCAAAGGCCATGCCGCGGAACGAAAACGAATTTCATTCTTGTATCTCCCTCTATGTTGCACTTGCTAGTTCGAGCGACAGAGAGGGAGGGGAGGGGAACAGGGAGGGAGATACTCGAACGAAGTTCGTTTTCACTTCGCAGTAGCCCCTCTGTTTTTTTTTTTGTAAAAAACGTTTTACACCAATGATTCTTAGCTTTATTATACATACTTACATATTATAAATATTTGTATGTCACACAATTAACTGCATAAGATTTGAATAATGCATAAATGTGCAGTAGGACATATAAAATTGTATTGAAGTAATAGTCGAAGAAATGAATTGCAATGTTTTGTAATTGTGCCAATTAAGATAAGTTGAAACAAATCAGCTATTAAAGTAATATTCGTTGAATAGTATTTCTACGTAGTGAGATAAATTTAAATAAATAGTAGTTGAAGTAAAATAACGCCAAACAATATTACTAGTACTAAAGTTTCGAGGAATCGTTGTTGATGAAATAATATTCGATGAAAAGGTTGTCGACAAAACAAGGGTACACCCAAGTCATTATGTTATAATTGAAACAACGCCATGACAGCATAGACAAAACTCTTTATTTTTTAAACAAAACTACATCATCATCAACATTCGTGTATGTATGCCAGTACGCATACATAACACCTTTCCGCCAAAGTAGGCACTAACTTAAATGCATTACAACACCCTTAACAACAGTATTCAGAGTCAATCAACAATTACCAAAAACAAACATCTATCGGGCCTCAACCAAATATAAATCTTCAGATAGATATCTAGTTGAATCACCTTAAAATCCAATTATCTCCCTCCACTCACTTTCAGGTGGTATCACAATAGGCGGGTCAGTTTCCTGTGACAGGTCTCTGGTCCAACCGTCAGCCGTCCCTCTCATGGGGTCCTGCGTTGCCTCAGACTCTGTGTCTTGGTCCATACTCTGGTCTCTCCTTGCCCTCATCTGATCCACATGCCTTTGGTGTACCACCCCATCTTCAGTCTTCACTTCATATATAGTTATGCCTCTTTGCTCTACCACTATACCTTTTATCCATTTTTCCATATTGTTATTATACCTCCTGACATAAACTGTTTGGCCCACAGAAAACTGTCTCAACCTTTTATCTGGTGTTTGAGTCACTCTTTTATTACAAATAGCCTCGGGGTGCAATGTAGACAGTGCTGTTCTAAATCTTCTATTATTTAGAAGTTCAGCAGGAGTCTTCCCTGTCACTGAACTGGGCACGGTCCTCAAATGATACAGGAGCTTCGCTAGTCTCTCCGGCCAGGGTAAATCACTCTGCCGTTTGATTTGATTTTTAATTGTCTGCACTGTACGCTCCGCTTGCCCATTAGAGGAGGGGTGATATGGTGGTGAAGTTCTATGCTCAATGGAATTCCTCTTCAAGAACCCTTGGACTTCGTCCGAGACAAATGAAGTACCATTAATTTTTGTTTTTTTAAGCAGTAACGCTGCTAACGAAAATTATAAATTTTAAATGAAAGGAAAAATTGAAAAATTTAATGCTCCGAGCCGGATTCGAACCGGCGACCACAGGCATTCATGGCCCGTCGCTACTACCAACTGAGCTATCGGAACAATCTGGTTCGGGCACCAAATCCTTCAATCAGTTCCTTCATTGAACAACGCCTTAGGGAGACGTGTAGCGACATCTACCAGAAGACTTAGGCTTCTTTACGGCACCAACGTCTCAAATTATATTGAGAAATCGTCAGTAACGACGCGCTACCCCTTACTAAATTAATTTTTGTTTTTTTAAGCAGTAACGCTGCTAACGAAAATTATAAATTTTAAATGAAAGGAAAAATTGAAAAATTTAATGCTCCGAGCCGGATTCGAACCGGCGACCACAGGCATTCATGGCCCGTCGCTACTACCAACTGAGCTATCGGAACAATCTGGTTCGGGCACCAAATCCTTCAATCAGTTCCTTCATTGAACAACGCCTTAGGGAGACGTGTAGCGACATCTACCAGAAGACTTAGGCTTCTTTACGGCACCAACGTCTCAAATTATATTGAGAAATCGTCAGTAACGACGCGCTACCCCATACTAAATTAATTTTTGTTTTTTTAAGCAGTAACGCTGCTAACGAAAATTATAAATTTTAAATGAAAGGAAAAATTGAAAAATTTAATGCTCCGAGCCGGATTCGAACCGGCGACCACAGGCATTCATGGCCCGTCGCTACTACCAACTGAGCTATCGGAACAATCTGGTTCGGGCACCAAATCCTTCAATCAGTTCCTTCATTGAACAACGCCTTAGGGAGACGTGTAGCGACATCTACCAGAAGACTTAGGCTTCTTTACGGCACCAACGTCTCAAATTATATTGAGAAATCGTCAGTAACGACGCGCTACCCCATACTAAATTAATTTTTGTTTTTTTAAGCAGTAACGCTGCTAACGAAAATTATAAATTTTAAATGAAAGGAAAAATTGAAAAATTTAATGCTCCGAGCCGGATTCGAACCGGCGACCACAGGCATTCATGGCCCGTCGCTACTACCAACTGAGCTATCGGAACAATCTGGTTCGGGCACCAAATCCTTCAATCAGTTCCTTCATTGAACAACGCCTTAGGGAGACAACAACACCATATTCTGAAGCATCACAAGTTAGAACCACTTCTTTATTTTTATCAAATTGTATCAATGTGAGGTCAGATGTTAATAGTTGTTTAGCCTTCTTAAATGCCTCTTCCTCAGGCTCCCCCCACTTCCATGTTGTATTCTTCTTTAAAAGCTTGTGTAAAGGTTCCAAGATGTCAGATTTATCCTTGTAGAACCGTTCATAAAAATTGAATAGCCCCAAGAACGCACGCAGCTGTTTAAGGTCTGAAGGGCTAGTTCTCTCTTGGATTTCCTTCGTCTTTTTTGGACAGGGATGTATACCATTTGCATCCAATACATAACCCAGGAATGTCACTGCGGGGACCTCAAAATGACATTTCTTTATGTTCAAGGTGAATCCCAGCTCCTCAATGCGTTGGAGCACCTTGTCTAGTCGTGCAGCATGTTCTGTCTTGTTGGCCCCTGTCACTACAATATCATCTAATAGTACTGCCACACCATCCATGTCCGCAAACTGGCTCGACATCACTCTCTGAAATATTCCCGGGGCCGCATTTACTCCAAACGCTAATCTGTTCACCTTCATCAGTCCTAGCGGAGTATTCCATGTCAAAATCTCAGCAGATTCCTCATCCACCATCAGCTGTGTATAAGCTTGTTTCAAATCAAGTTTTGAAAATATCTTTCCTCCAGCCAACAATTGGAATGCTTCTGTTGATGTTGGTAAAGGATACATATCACAATTGATAGAGATATTCACTGTGGAACGATAGTCACCGCAAATTCTTAAGGTTCCATCTTCTTTTCTCACTATGCGCAACGGTGTAGCCCAATCAGAGTATCTCACTGGCGTTAGAACTCCAATTGACTCGAGTCGCTTCAATTCCACTTTCACTTCATCTTTCAAAGCGAAGGGAATTGGCCTGCATTTCAAAAATCGGGGCTGAGCATCAGTCTTCAGCATTAACTTTGCAGGTGGACCTGTGTAACATCCCAGCTGATCACTAAATACTTTAGGATATTTCGCCTGTAGTTCTTCCGGACCTTGGTCATGGTGTGTCCAGCAGAGCCCTTGGACTTCAATGCCCAAAGTTTCAAACCAGTCTCTTCCTAAAATATTTGGACCTCTGCCTTCGGCTACCAGTATAGGCAATGTATGTTTAAGCCCTTTGTACTGCACTACTATTTCAAGTGTTCCCTTTAGCTTAATTGGTTGCCGAGTCCATGTGATCAGATTTATTTTAGCCTCCTGCAATTCACTCCTCAGCTGCAACTGTTTCCATGTTTCGAATGAAACAATCGTCCGTGCTGCTCCCGAATCAACCTCAAATTGAATTTGCTTGTCATTTAATATGACCGTGGTTAAGATTTTGTCCCCAGATTGCTGTATATTTGACTTCGTATGTATTAGTAGTATCTCATTCATGTAAGAAAAATCTTCTTTAACTTGACCATCTGATTCCTCCACTTCCACTAGGTTGACTTTCTTCTTACGGTTCCAACATACGGCGACCGTATGGCCCACTTTCTTGCAGTAATTGCAATTTGCCTTAGCAAACTTACAACCTCTTGAGTTATGGTTCGCCCCGCAGTGACGACAGGCGGTCTCGCGCTTGCGCGAGCCGAAGTTAACATTGTTGGTGTCCATTGGTTCGTATGTGTTTGTTGGTCTGGTCTCCTGAGGTGCTGGGGTAGGTTGCAGGAACGGGTAAAGCTCTGCTGCAGTTTGCTCGTAAGTCACGCTTCGCCCCACTGCTTGCGTGAATGTCAAGTTCTCAGTTTTCATTAATTCTCGCCGCAAACGTACATCATTTACTCCCAACACCAGTCTGTCACGCAATTGTCTTTCTAAATCAACGAAGTTACACTTCACGGCTAACGTTTTAATGGCCGCTATAAACGCTTGTATCGTTTCACCCTTCTGTTGACAGCGGGCATGGAATTTGCCGGCTTCAAGGATTTCACTTTTTCAGGCGCATAAAAACTGTCCAGCACCGCTAATATGTCCTTAAAGTCCACTTCCACTAATTTCCGCGGTGCCACTAACGAGTTTAAAAACGCAAAAGTTTCTTTTCCGCACTGTGAAAGGAAAACGGCGCGGGCATTTTCTAGGTTATCTTGTATGCCTAATGCTTGTAATGCGAATAACATCTGTTCTTTATACACTGTCCAATCGTCCGTTTTTTGATTAAATGCACCGGGCAATAACAAACTCGTATTTAACGCCATGTTCACAGTAAAACCAATTATTTTTTCCTCAAGTCGCCACTGTTATAATTGAAACAACGCCATGACAGCATAGACAAAACTCTTTATTTTTTAAACAAAACTACATCATCATCAACATTCGTGTATGTATGCCAGTACGCATACATAACACATTACAACAACTTTCAAATATAGTTTTGTCATGCGCAGACGATTTAAATAAAATATTGTTATTAGTTATTACACAATGGAAAATGCACTTTGAATTTCCTATGCTGTGTTCTTTAGGTAAAACAAGCTTTTCTTCAAAAATCTAGCAAGTGTTTATACCATTTCTAAATTGAGACTAAATATAATGTTTTATTTATTTATTTCCAACAAAATACACACAGCATAATAGTTTTTATTTTTAAATATTAGGGGATTTATATATTGCTACAAATATAAGCAATAAGTATGAAAAGCAACCAACATCATTTCTTAAGCATAAAACAAACTTAACAATAGACATAACAGTAAACAGAAAAACACTTAACTATGCAACAGCTGACGGCCGTTTAAATTTAGGTCCAAAGCTTCACCCTTTAATCAATCTCTACCAGCTAACCTATTAGCTATATATTTCTTCGTCTTTAGATTTTGGGCATTCTGTAAGGTGTTATTAATTTATTGCAAAGTTAATTAGAACTGAAGAAGATAACTTGTGTAGGTTCTTAATATGATTTGTAGTTGCATGAAAATATAAAAAAAAACTCAAAGTAGATCAAATTTGGATATGGAACGTTATAAAGTTTAATAACGTTTTTTACTTTCAGTTAACTTTAGGGAATGACGAGTGCGGGATCTGCGAGGTGTGCGTGGCCCGGCTGCGGGACGCGAAGGACTTCAAACAGCAAGTGCAGCGCAGCCAGGCGGAGCTGCAGTCGCGGATGCAGGGAACATGGAATGCCAGGGGTAAGCCAGAGGAAATGGAATGGAGACTTAATATGGATGTTATGAAATGGTAATTTTAATGTGTCCCAAAAATCAATCTGAAACCGAAAACGGGTGATAGGAAATGGATTCTTTTCATTTTTTTTAATAATTGCCTTGAACTCTGCGGAAGACCACCGCATGCCGAGCAGGGTCCACTTCGTGACGTTGCTTAGGGCGTATATATTTTTTTGTTTTTTCTATCTGTGTTAGTGTTTATTACCTGTCACAAATTTGACTTGGTCTATCAGTTTTGACTTTTCGGACACCCTTTATGCCAATTTTGTACGAATTCATCATTATTTTTGGTACTGACACATAAGTACCAAAAATAATGATGAATGAGTACAAAATTGGCATAAAGGGTGTCCGAAAAGTCAAAACTGATAGACCAAGTGCTTAGGAGGATCTTGTAGAAAAAAGGGTATTAATCCTAAGTTGAGCTACTGAGGCAATATGTTATTTATAAGGCGGAGCCACAACGGACGGGCGGCTCGGCCGAACGTCCCACCCGAGCCAGTCCAAACGCTCGCCCGAAAGGCTCGGGCGAGCCGTCCGAATGCTCGGCCGCATGCGCTCGGGCGAGCCATTCGGCCGAGCATCCGGATGCTGGTACGGTTTAGGCGAGGGGTGGCTCGCCGAGCCACGTCTACACTGAGCGCGCACGTTAGGGCGAACTGTGTTGGGCCGAGCCGCTCGTCCGGACTCCGCTTATATGGTAACAAATAACAGAAATGTTAGTTTTTCTTGTATTGGGCAGTAAAGTTTAAACGTATTTTTGTTATTAGCCAGAAAAAATGATTTTGGTTAGTATATTTTTATACTACAGAATTGTTAAATTCATAGCAACTTTAAATATTATTTGACTGATCTATTTATTTATTGTATGGCAAATCAGTATTTAGAACCGTGAGATCTTGGAGAAGACAGTACGGTTGCCAGGTTGTTGCACTTTTAGCACCACCCAGGAGTCACGTGTAGGGTAGCGGTGGGTAATTCCTACGGACGTGGTGCAACTAATTGACCCATTCACATGTGTATACGATCTTTATGTGTCAGGACAAATTGTGGGAAAAAAATGTGATTTTTATGTATTTGTATGTTTTCATCCATGAGAGGAGACCTTTGCCCAAGAATGGGACGGATATAGGCTTGATGATAATGGTGGTGAAGATGTGCAGTCTACGGGCTTGCCAGTCGCACGGAGACGGCGGCAGCGGTACGCCATATACGTGGGAATGAGAGATCAGACAGCAGCATCTCACTTTTCCCTTTTTTTTATACCACTTCGGTGGCAAACAAACTTACGGCCTATGATGCAAAGCTGTCTTTGCCGCCGCCGTTCTAAGTCTTGGCCAAGAGCATACATAAACTATGAGCAACATGATATGGGCATTAATATGAACCTTAGTCTAAATGAAATGTTAATTTTTTACATTTTTGCTAGTGAATCTGACCAAAACTTTTTTTATTACAGATGACTTCACTCGCAAGCTCAATATCAAATTGGAGAAAGCTTCTGGAGATGAGGCTGTCATACGTAAGTATTTAGTAAAACATACAGTTATATGTATGTTAATTTTGTCTTAAGCAGTAAAATGTATAAATTTCAAATTAAAGGAAAATTTTAATGCTCTTGATTCGAACCGGCGTCCGCAGGCATACGCGGCCCGTTTCCAACTCGCCACTAGGAGCTAGCCAGCTATCGGAACAATCCGTCTCGGTCACCAAATTTTTCAATCAGTTCCCTTTCACAATGTCTTAAGTAGGCGTGTAGCGAACTAACTAAGTAGAAGACTCAGGCTTCCTAATTTCCTAACGGCTCCAACGTCTCAAATTATTTTCGTATCGGTTGAACTTTAGGGCTCTTACAGACGAACGACAGCACGCCGCGACCGCCCGCGACAGGAATCGGCGATCATCGGCGACCGTCGCCAGCTGCGGTCGCGGCGTGCTGTCGCTCGTCTGTAAGAGCCCTTAGAGATATTAATTAACTATAAAAGTGACACCCGTACTGTCTTTTCGAAGATCTCACTGTTCTAAATATATACGATAAATATATAAATAACTATAAAAGTATTATTGACAGTTATTAAGTGATATTTAATTGTATTTTATGCAACTGTTGTATAAGTAGGGTCTTAAAACGCGACTGTCGTGAGTTGCGTCGCAATTAAAGACGCCACGAGCGTTTTAAGACCAAGTTATACACTAATTGTCCCGTAATCCACCCGTGTGGTGTCGGGTTAGAATTTCACCACCCCCTTTCTTCCCGTGGGTGTCGTATAAGTCGACTAAGGGACCAGGGTTGAAGTGTGTTGTGGGCGATGGGCTAGCAACCTATCACTGCAATATCACATTTAGTCGATCTTTTATACCCACATTTATGCTAAGAGTGGCGCTGGAACATACGTTTCATGTGCTCTGCCTACCCCTTTTGGGAATAAAGGCGTGAATGTATGTATGTATGTATACACTAATTTAAGATTTAATTTAAGACTAATTTTAAATAGCATTTGACTTTTCAGGCAGTAAGTTTTCCGTTTGTTCTATTACTACTCACACAATTTCTTCAGCGGTGCAGTTATTTTCTTCGTCGTTCATTTTAAAATGAACGAACTTACACATTTTCACTTCACAAACACTAATCAAATCTTTAGAAGTTATTAATAACGAATAGTTATCATAATTCGTCTTTTAATTTTGAACTGGAACTTTGGTGGGAAATTAGAATTATGAGATTATGACACATTGATACCTTTTGTTTATGGGCTGTTTTGTTTATAATTTCCTTGCACTTGCCATCCGAACCAAACTGAATCCGGATCCGAAGCGAATCGGAATAGTTTATATTTATAAATAATACCAGTAATTGGTAAAATATGTATATTAACATAAAATACATGATAATTTATTTTTGTTTTAGTAAATAATTTATGTTTTATAAATATTTGATAGTGAATAAAAACTCTTTATTTCGAATAATTTGCTAATGAAGTTGGTACCACTGCAATATAGTGGCTGATTAAAAAAAAGTTAAAGATGATTTGACATCGTGGTAAACAGTGCGTTTATGGGCCATAGAGCATAGAGTTTTTCGACGACTTATTATCGGTGTCATTGTATTTGAGCTAAAGCCTATATAAATGACAGATAACGGTACAGGAGTACAAAAAGTTAATTAATTATCCGTAAAAGTGTTAATTAAACATGTTTTGCGCAGGCGATATCAAGTTGGAGAAGTCAGACGTGGAGATGGCTGATGGGGCAGTTGTATCATGTAAGTACTTTTTCATTCCACGACGGTGGCAAACAAGCATACGGCCCAGGGCCGGATTTGGAGTTCTAGAGGTCCTGGGTCAAAGAAGGAGCGGAGAGAGAGAGAGTGGTCAATCTCCCTCTCTAGAGATCAATCTGCCTCTCCTCTCAATCTCTCTCTCTTGCGGAGACCCCGGGGCAGCAGCCCCGCCAGCCCTTCAGAAAATCCGGACCTGAGGCCCTACCTCGAAATGAAAACGAATTTCGTCTGTGTATCTCCCTCTCTGTTGCACTTGCTAGTTCGAGCGACAGAGAGGGAGATATTCGAACGAAGTTCGTTTTCAATTCGCGGTAGCCCGTCAGATACGGTTTGGATGATGGTACAGATGAAATACTAGCTCTATACCGCACGCGCCTAGGGCAGGTGCGTGTCGGCACAGTGACTATGTGTGTCTCGCTTTATCTTTAAGAAGGCCGGCGTGACGTCATTTGACTCCGCGCTAGGGCTGTCTGCTCGGCAAAATGTTAACAATAACTAGTGTTTCTTGCGTTTGCTCGCGTATAAGTATTTTAGTTATTGGGTACTACTCTGAAAAACTAAATAACTGGGAGTGAGTTATGTTATGTACATACATATGTATTTTCATTAAGCAGGGTCATTACGCTGGTTACGCGACCACCTTCGGTTAGCGACCACCTGAAGGAGAAGGATTTTTCTACTGAAGATAACATCAACATCTACGGACCCTATTGAGACGGTTAATTGTACATGCATGTTTTTGTTGTTTTAGAACAGAAATCTACTAAAAAACTGAGAAAATATCCTTTCAGTTCACAAACTCAGGTAAGTGGTCGCCAACCGGCACATAAAATTAGGTGGTCGCTAACCGGCGAAATGACCCTAAGTGAAGTTTTAATTGTGTATGGTGGAGAAGAATAAAAGTACGGCATTCATTTGCATACTTTTAATTACTACTATTTCAACACATTAAACACAAAATTGTGACCATGTAAATCTCAAACAATCAACATGAATATATCATATGTCGCCTTAGAGCATTAAAGTATGTCGCACAATAATTAATTTATCTTTCAATACTTCCAACGTATTTTTGCTTCTTGACGTATTTATTTGTAGCGTAGCTAAGCAATACATAAACTTCATACTACTAACCAACCAAAGAGTCCGGAAATATATCGACAACACGCGCCTTGCTCATAACCGCTCTCAGAAACGGGTACCAGGGGACAGACTTATGTCAACGCGGCGGGGTGACTTCCGCGGGCTCCGCGCATGTAGCCTGCTGATTGTCCTCCATAGCCCAATGGACGCTTGCGACCCTTTATTGATTAGAGGATTCCTTGTGTAACAGCTAGATACGTATGCAGATCCCTAACACTGAACACGGCATATTCTAAGAGCTCTCACGACCTTACTCGACACCAGGAACACATAGCTACATAGCCAGTAGTAGAAGATACGACTTTGGTACTAGGTACGGAACATTTCCTAGTGCGTGGTCTAACACGCACATTGGCGGTTTTTTTTTAATTTTACTTCTTTCGGTGTTCCGGGAAATTGTCGTCTTATGCTTCGGCCTCTTTGGCTTCGCTTGGGGAATGAAACTACTGCAATCAATTTACTGAACTAAAATTTGGTGAAAACTGTTTTGCAGTTGGCATTAAGTACATTATATTCAATACGACATTAATTATTACCTTCCGTTATCTGTTATCTGATTCAGCATTACGGTAATTCGGTGAAATGGTTAAGTAGCCGTTTTAGAAATTGTCTGCAAACCAGCGAACAAAACACTATGATGACCGCTTTAGCCTAGTTGGTAGTGACCCTGCCTACGAAGCAAGAGGTCCTGGGTTCGAATCCCGGTAAGGGCAAAAATTTGTGTGATGAGCATGAATATTTGTTTCTGAGTCATGGATGTTTTCTATGTATTTAAGTATTTATATCTATTATATATATCGTCGTCTAGTACCCATAACACAAGCCTTACTGAGCTTACTATGGGACCAGGTCGATTTGTGTAGGATTGCCCCCTTATATTAAAAAAAAAACAACCAGAGAATGCGAGTTCCTTACCCCCCCCCCATGGCACCCATTCTGTGGGGCCATATTGCGGCGCTTCTTAGACTTCTATAGTTTTTTTCGTTGGCTGCAACCTCGCCTTCGGTCCGGGCCACAAACTCCTGCGATCTGGGGCATTCACGAATTCGCCTTAGTTACGTAATGTACTATTATCGTTTACATTAATGATATTTTCTTACTTCAGTGGCATTATACGGTGCACCGCCAACGGCCGCGCAGCTCGCTCTAAAAAAAGCCGGCATCAGCACAAAACCGGCGGTAATATTGCTGGCTCCGACTGCAACTAAGCCAGTTGCAACCACAACTAAGCCGCCATCGACGACATTTCCGACAAGGGAGACATCATCGTCGCCGGATACATCGCCGAGACGTGGGACATCGCCGACAGAGGGAATGTCGCCGATTCCGGACGCGACTAAACCTGCGCGCGGCGTGATCCACACCTGCAAATATTGCCAGAAGTCGTTCGACCACCAATCAGCCCTTGTACTTCATCAGCGCCTACACACTGGAGAAAAACCCTATTCGTGCAACGTCTGCCACAAGAGATTCTCGCAGAAGGGCAACTTGAACTCCCATTTCAAATACCACATGGGTGACTATCGATTCTTCTGCGAAATCTGCAACAAAAGGTTCACGGAGAAGTGGATCATGGCTAACCATATGAAGACACACACCGGTGAAAAACCTCACGCTTGCGAAGTATGCAATAAAAAGTTTGCACTGAAAGGTAATTTGACCGTTCATTTGAAAACTCATGTAAAAAAAGCTGAAGATGATAAAGACCAAACAGGTGAAAAGCCGGTGTGCAAAAAGGAGGCACAAGGAAGTAAGCCGAGAAGTAGGTCAACAGGTAAAGAACAGACGGACGGAAAACTCTTCGAGTGCGAAGTATGCAATAAGAAATTTGCTCAGAAATGCAACTTAACTGCTCATTTAAAGTTTCATGCGCCCTCGTTCTCTTGCGATCACTGTGAGAAGAAATTCGCTTCTAAATGTAACTTGAATGCTCATATGCTTCGTCACACAGGGTTGGCCATGTACAAGTGTGATATATGCAGTAACCAGTATAAATACAAACGTTCTTTAGACCTTCATTTAACAACTCACACTGGAGACTACAAATACACGTGCAATATCTGCAATAAACAATTCGTACATAGAGAGACCATGAAGCGACATGTGCTTGTACACACTGGAGAAAAACCTTACACCTGTGACATATGCAATAAGCAATATAAATCTAAGCGATCTTTATCCCTCCATATGACAACGCATACAGGAGACTATAAATATACGTGCAATGTGTGCAATAAACAGTTCGTCCATGAAGCGACCATGAAACGGCATGTGGTTGAACACACAGGAGAAAAGCCTTTCATCTGTGATATATGTAATAAGGCGTATCCGCTAAAAGTTGATCTGATCAAACATATGCAAACGCACACTGGTATAAAACCGGCTGGTTCCGGTAATGTTTATTGCTGTGAAATTTGTGGAAAACAATTTAGGCAAAAGAATTACTTTAATAAACACATGGATATCCACAGCGGCAAAAGGCCGCATATGTGTGAAATCTGTAGTAAAACTTTTACTCACAAATATCTTTTAAAAACCCACAAATTAACACACTCTAAAGAAAAACCCTTCTGCTGCAAACTATGTCCAAAGCGATTCCGGATGAGCAAAGGTCTACAAAGTCACATGCTCATTCACGAAGGTCTAAAACCATACATCTGCGATATATGCAGTAAACAATTTAGACATAAATCCGCTCTCATGGTGCACATCCGACGGCACACTGGACATAAACCACACTCGTGCGATATCTGTAAAAGAGAGTTCATAGTTTTGGCTGAATTGAAAGTGCATTACCGTAGTCATACTGGAGAGCAACCATATCAGTGCGAAATATGCCATAGGAAATTTGCGCGGCCTGACCATTTCAGGAAGCACGTTAAGCGTGTTCACAACGAGAAGCCCGCGAAGGCTGCCGCGGCGGCTGCGATGCAGCGACCCTCGCAGATGGCGTCTAATAATGAGTATAGACGGTATAAGTCGCTGGCGCCGGTGGCCTTGGCGTACCAGAGATGGCAGGGGATGGGCAATATGTAAATTATTTAAGGTTTGGTTATTATCTTATCTAGGTAGGGTCCTTTCGGACACACTTCGACCCAGTGGTATCTTTTGTGCATTTCCCCCCTTCATGTATGCCTCCCAGACGCGTAAGGTCTGGTTCAGTTTTCATATAAACTTATTACTGAGTACAAAATTAATTACATCTTGTCATTTTAATTAATCAATCAAATCGTCTAATCACCGTCAGAGTAAGAATAATAGAGTCAAATTAATAAATTAGCCATGAATTAAACTTTATTTTAGCGTTTTAAACTGTTCATAATGATGTAAAAAATGTACATAGCGGTATATGGTGTTTTTATTCACGGGAATTACATGACGTGATTGACTTAATACAACTATAACATTATGAAAATGTTTTGTAATCAAGTAACAGCATCAGATGCTTTGAAACTCCGTTCTGACAGCACAGCACGCACAGCACAGAAGAGTGTGGCATTTGTTTTTCTCGTGCGTGGAAGTAAGCGTGTCTCTATTATTTATTTATTGAAAACATGTAAACATGACATTACAGTACAACCAATGCTTGAAAACTAGATATAAAAAGACAAAAAGGAAAACACATATAATTACATTGGTACAGTTAATTGCCTGTCATCCATATCCTCACAGAAGCTCAGACATTCACTGCACACATACATCCATCGCCACGCAAATAAGTCACACTCCGGTGCTGATGCCAAGGGCGCATTGAGTTGTGAGAGAGCACGGATCTATCAAGGGGGCGTGGTCGACTCGAATCAAGGCGACTCCAAACAACAAGTTCCTGTATTATTATTACTATGTGTAAGCGTCTTCGCCTCTATGTCGTAACGAAAACGTTTATTATTTTTTTCTATGGAGATTTTATACGGTTTTATGATCACAGTTATTTAAATGATTTATTTTTTATTTAAGGCATGAACAATCGACATATATGCGCAGAAACAAGAATAAATCAGTGATACATTTGTTTATTATTTATAGAATGCTGAAAACAATGTAATTTTTATTGCAACCAGCACGGCAATCACAGGACGGCCCGCGAGCTGCGTCGCGGCGATATAGACTATCCGTCTCTTTCTAAACATTCTAATTAGAAAGAGACGACTCGCAGGCCGTCCTGTGTGTATGTGTGTGAGTTTCTGCACTATCAGCTAGGATACGCTGTATAATATTCTGTCAAGTGAATTAGATACGTTTTAATTAAATGTATTAGTAAGTGCCTATAATGTACTGACTAATAATTGGCGTCCACTATATCTCTGTCTATTGTATAACTATAAAGACAGAGAGAGAGAGTGAGATAGATATATGTGGGTGCGGGTTATTAGGGCGTACAAAATAGGGATCTATAATTATACCAACTTTATATATCACTGTGTAAATATCTATATTAAATGGTTTTAATTAAATTCACTGAATAGCTTTAAGAGAATTTCTTGCAAAATATCCGCTACCCAAAGGTTGTCTCGAAGAGACCGCTATTAGCTATAAACTGGGGTGTTGTTTTCTCCCTTTAAATATATTGTTCTGTTTTGAATTACATTGAATTTAATAATAAAGATTATTTAAATTATATTTTAAAATATTAAAGTATTTTTTATCTATGTTATTACTATTTAGATGTACTCCAAGGTTTTTTTGATGAACATTATTTATTATTATACCTTTATATTATCTAATAATGTATTTTGCCTATTTCTACATTAAGTCCTGTAAATATAATCTAAGTCTCTCTCTGTTAAAATAGTATTTAACGCGACAATCACGTATTTGAAGTCGAATATCGCTCCAGATATCCAACCACTTCGTGATCCGTTTCATAGTACTTTAATATGTCTGAGACTCGCGGAAGCACAGATATATAGATATACACTAGATAACTTAAAACACCTATATCTGTATGAACCGACCGTGTCACTTTTTTCTACCTACTGTGACGTCACACGGTCGAATTAGTCATGTGAATTCACCGTTGTCCGCGCAAAATCGATTCTGCAATAAGGCATTTTCCTAACATTCACGGACAACCGGCTACCACAACACGCGCGTGGATAGTAAGTCGGACTACCAACTTGGAGACCGAATTCGGACACGGGAAGTACATGCATTTGCGTGATCTATGTATATCTATACCTGTGCGCGTAAGATTGTTTATATAAAGTCTCTCTGTATTGTTGTTTCTTGATTGAAGGTAGTGAAAATCAATGATCGAATACCGGTATGTTTTCGTAACTAACCGGAAGTGATAGAGTGAGCTTTCTTGCACCATCCGTCTCTCTCTTATCGGAAAACTTAGAAAGAGACGGATAGTGCGAGAGAGCTCACGCGCCGTTACTTTGATGATCTGCCAAATGAAATAATCTCGCGCATATTATTGTGCTTTTCGGTGAAGGAAAACATCGTGAGGAAACCGGTCTAATCCCAATAAGGTCTAGTTTTCCCTGGAAGGTCAGGTAGCAGTCGCTTTCATAAACCTAGTGTCTATGCCAAATCTTGGGATTAGGTGTCAAAGCGGACCCCGGGCTCCTTTAGGGCCATTACCGGGAATAACGCTAGGAGGATGATGACATTATTGGGCGTTTTTTGTATTTTAGTCTAGTCTATTATTTTAGCGTCGTAAGCTAAATACAGTTAGGAAAACGTCGCGAGTTGAAGATATTTGAACAGTGATACGTATACCTTCCTAGCTAGCATGATCACGAATATGCCGGAGATACATTCGTCTCTTGATAGCAAGTATTTAAGTGCTAGAGGGACGAATGCTTTGTGCCGACATAAATTCAGTCATGCTAGCCAGGCTGTATGAAGGAAGTGATATTTAGCTCCGTTAGTCTGCGTTAATTCACGAAAAAACACTTTTATGCATATTCTTGGACTACATTTTAAAAAGAAACACTGTTTAGTGCAGATTGATTGCTATTCATACGTAGCAAGCTCTTCGGCTTCCGCAGTTTGAAACTCATGTCGGTACTGGTCACGGTTTTGCGAAAAACGATGAGCAACCATCGAAATTATTTAGCGCGACATCTGTTAGCAACAGTTTGACAGGATTCCGTGATGTTGAACCTTAAATTGACATAAAAACTTTGTAAGATTTCATGCAAGATAAGTTCAATAAACACATACTAAATTGTTACAATAAAAACTATTATCATAAATCATAATTTTAGTAAGCATAATTCTTAAATAGCATAAAACTCAGATATCATAACAATCTTTGCTATAATGTTTATAAACCATGAAAACCTGTAACATAATTTCATACAAAATAATGATGTCTGTTTAATGCATCTGACTATTATGACAGTTGATCATTATGTTTTATGAAATTATGCTGAAGTGTTATTATACAGTTTGTTTGTATGCGACTTAATCACTTATACAAGTTGAAATAATGATATTCGTTTTTATAAACAAAGGAATTAATGAAATTATTTTATATAAATCAAATTTTTGGCAGTACAAGTGTTCCTTTAGCTTCTTGAATGAACTTAGATTTCATACTTGTTAAAGGTTAAATAGTCACTACTTTTAAGAATCTAGACTTATGTAGTCATATAAGCTTAAGAAACTAGATTTAAGAAATATTTTAAATTTTTATTGTTTAAAATTTGGGAAAATAGCTAAATTATGCTCTATATTATGTTTTGAATGTATTTGTAGCTATTAAAATACTACAAAAAAATAACCTTATTTTACTAAATTAAGTTAATGCTTGAACTTAATTTCACTGATAAAAAATATAATCTACCATCCACTTATCTTATAATATTGCATTGTAAATTACTTATGTCTGTATTTAACTTAAAAATTAAGGATTGTACGAATTGATTCATAAATGATGGAGATCCGAGGTAAAAAAACATTTAAAAAAGAAACGAATTGAGAATCTTCTTTTTTTAGAAGTTGTTTAAAAAAGAAATTACACTTTAATCAGGAGTTCCGAGTTTGAGCTGAGTTTAGAGTGGGGTGTGGTCTTACTGCCAACAGCGGGTCCTCAAATCGATATAGGGTAGGTAACGCGCTTGTGTCTCCTCTGGAATCGCGAAGACTACTACGGTGCCCACATGCAATCAGGTAAACCATATACTTGTATATGCTCGTTTGCCACCGTCATGGTATACAAAAATACCAATTTCAGCAAACACTATAAATATGGCAAAGTAAAGCGAGAGAGAGACATAAGGGACCTTGGTATTCACGCATCTATCTTATAGCATATTTATGTTGGAAGAGTTTTTCAAGATCGTAGCACGTAGAATAAAGTAGTGACCAAAAAGAATATAACTACTACGTTCAGTGACTATATTATCTTTGTATTCCATTTCATTACGTTTGTAGACCCCTTAAAAAGTATAGCTGACCCCAGACGGCCGAGGAAAGTCATAGAAAATTTAGTACGGAGTGACCTTAGTTTCATGGAATCCGAACGCTCCCGAAGTGACGGACGCCATTACGTTCATATCTTCTTACTCTTCTTAGTAGTCTGCATGGACGTACACTAATCGTAGTCTGTGATTCAGGGGGAGGCACACTTAAAAGGCCTACATTTTGACAGTTTGGAGCGCCTCTTCGCGGCCGAATGAAGAACTAGAAATTTAAAAAAAGACTGGCTGTCAACCGCCAAGGCGCCAACGGTCACCATTGGCAACTCTGGCTTTTGGCTTTTGACTGTTTGTGTTGTCCGCCTGTTCACAGGTTAAGAGCAGCTCTCGTGTTACTTGATTCTGGCAAATTTGAGCCGACTTTAGTTGGCCAGAACGCCATATAAAAAAAAAGAAGAAGAAGAAGAAGGCTTTTGATTGATCCATGGAACATGGCGGACCGTGCTCCAGACATTTTATTTTTATTTTCTACATCCTGCTGTTTCATGTATAATTGGATAGCGTATTATGCAGTGAATATCAAACGTGACGGCTACAGTTAATGAAGAATTTTCCTGGAAATGCGAATAACCAAGTCTTGGGCATCATGTAGCGGTTCGTGGTCGCGGCCGCCATTGTGCTAATGTGCTTTGTACTGCTCTAGCTATCACCCAGTGAACCATGAAGGCCATCCACCGTACATCATGCTAATATTGCTGTGTATTGTGAAATGTTTTTCTTATTCTGTACTTGTCTTTGGCAAAGGCCCTAGAGGCTGCGATTTCTCTAATAAATAAATAATAAACTCTGGCTTTCGTTCGCTCGGATCGGATGTTGATACGCTCTTGGTTTTCTCTCGTTATTGTTATTGTAAAAAAAACTTAGAATTCAGTCAATGATGTAATATAAAAAATAGTACATCATTGCGTTCAGGGTTCGATTTTTGAATCTCACCAAGTGACTAATTCTCACCGATGTGAGTGATTTCCGAAAGTTCGTATTTTTGAAACTAATCGGTGACTTACATTTGTCATACCTATGATATCGATTTACGAGTGCCCCTACCCACTCGTAATAGGGTATATTCATGTATTTTTTTTATATTTTTAAACGATTCTATAAGTAATTATAAAACCGGAAAAAAATATTACACTTTCACACTATCATTAAATGAGCTAAAAAAAATTAATTAAAACTACTATCATTTTCGGACGATTGAAACGCCGCCATTTTGGCGCGCTCATTTTGTGACGTCACCGTGCACTTAGAATAAATTAACAACGAAGTGTTTGATTCACAGTTTTAATAAAAGTGAGTGATTAAAGCTTGTAAGATCAACTTATTGTAACGGAAGAGCACACAAAAGCTTATTATAAATATTGTATTGCCCCTATGTGTGAAAATAACATTAAAACTGCACCTGACGTGATATATTTTCATATGCCCAAAGATGCAAATATAAGAAAAAAGCGGTGTAAGGCGATGAGGAGATATAATGTATCGTGCTTGAGTAGTTTATATTGCCGTGAAGATCATTTCGAAGTGAGTATTAAATATGTTTGTACCTACCTAAAATCTTTTTTATTAGGACTCGCGAATAATATAAACAATAACCTAACCTAAAAATGAATTACAAGTATACTTATTCATAAAACTATTCTGATTCCCAATTTTGTAGTTATTAATGTTACAAATATTATGATTGTTGTTGATCAACCGTTGGCTACGTGTGTTGATTTTGATCACGAAACGTTTTAGCTAAGTTTCTTTGTTTTTACTGAGTGCCCTACACAAATTTGTTTTATTTATAACTCTTGACGAAAACAACCTAAGTTTGTTATGTCCATAAAGATGTTCTCAACATGCAACATACCTAATACCTACATATCTTTGATTATATAATATAGATATGTACTAGTTTGTTATTACACTACACTTATTTAAGAAAGACACCTCTACGAGGTACCTACGTACTTAGTCATCATGAACACATTAATTTTAGGCAGATTATCCGACTGTGCCTTGACAAAACCGCTTCCAGTCATTGTAGCGAGTCTTTTTTCACAAGGAGTCACTGCTTTCAGTTAAAAATTCTCAAAAAACACTGATTATTTATCATAAACAACGGCTAAACATTGCGAATAACTTTCAATAATCATACAAACGACCTGTTGACAGTAGACACCGAGTGTACGGTGACGTCACGATTCGCTCCGCCAATAGCGTTGCGTTTTGGAAATTTGCAAGAGAATTTGAAAATTACTACTTTTAAATAATTAAATTTGTTAATAGAAACATGATTATTTGTAAAAATAATCATGTGTGTATATTTACTAAGCAATAAAGATTACTCATGATTTTTTTCGTCCATTTCTGAATCACATGCATATTCCCTATTGAAATCCCCATGCGATTGTTTTTGACAGTTGACGTATGTGACAACTGCCAAGAGTTTATCAAAACTTTAATTTTCGGTTACACGACAATGACACATACGCTACGTTTTACGTTTGAATCTATTTTAAGTTATAGTATGAGAAAATAAAAACCGGTATCAAGGACAACATCTGCGTAAAAAGGAACGTAACGGGAAGATTGTCTCTGACTGACATTGTAAAATTTCTGCATGTTGGTAAACATCGTGTGACTTTCAAAAATACGGCTTTAGGAAAATGGTGACATAAAGTCATCGGTGATAATTTTAGTCACCGGTGACTTTGATATCACCAGTGAGATTCAAAAATCGCACTCCAGTTCTTAAAAAAGTCATACGTAGTCTATACACACATATCACAGGTATGCATATGTACATCTGCATAAATATTAGATATTTATACGCACAGGTATCTATACATGTACACTTCTATATATATTGCTATAGTTATGCGAGTAAACTGCGTTAGTTCATTTCCTTGACACTGGCAGCAGCACCTTCCATACATACTAGTTAAAAGTCAGAGTTGCCACTCTTCTCCTTAATACTTACTTTACTTTACTCTTTGCTGTGATTACATTTCTACTGTCAAAACTATAATGTTATATTGACCAGAAATCCAATTAGAAATATTTTTCCGATCAGATTGGCTACCGTTTTGAATGTTTTCACTAGAAACTCTGATGTTATAATTCAATTGGCAACGCGGCTGTTACCAGAATGGAGTTTTTACTTTCGTGTCGCTGCTGCCTGCTGCGCCCACCCGAGAAAGGAATCCATACGCTGTACCATCATCTCGGCAAAACAGAGATATACTCGGACATGCTGCGAGAATGCTTTGATATTCATGTGAGATGACTTTTTTTACACAATTAACTACCAATTGCGAGTGTAGATGTTTATATTAACTAGGTAGCTTGACATCTATTCAGATAGGAATTACTTTTGATTCCACATAAGAATATGCCCTAGTTTTTACATTAATGTTTGTTTTAAAATGCCTTTATTAAAAATAATATAACAGTTTCTTAATCATCTACTTTATCTAGTGTCCATTGGGACCCTAGACAGCAGAAACGTAATACACAAAGTGAATTAATGGGTCAATCATCTTTTTCTTGTTATTATTCTGTCCCAGTAAGCCAAGAGACAACTGTAACAGAGTTGCTTAGAAAAAATACTATAATTTGGACTTCTATCATGTTAAGGAGATGCCCCAGCATGGAATGGGTTAACCAATATAACAAAAACACGTATTGAGTAGATTTAAGCCCCATAAAATCATAGTTTTAAAGAGTGACCCAGGAGACATAACCATGGCAACAAGCAACAATAAATAGTTGATTGACCCTAATGCTCACATTTTAAACTGTTAAATACATCCATCCAGGTGTTTAACAATTTTATATTTAAACTAAATCATTACGTAAAACACTGTAGGTACAGCTACGCATTACATTTATATGCTTCCTTAGAAAAGCTCGCATTTGCTGCATACTTTCTAATTTTCGTTGTACTGCTCTACTCACATTATCATAATGTGAGTAGAGCAGTACAACAAAATATTATCATCATCATCATCAGCCTATATACGTCCCACTGCTGGGCACAGGCCTCCTCTCATGTATGAGAGGGAATGGGCAGTAGTCCCCATGCTGGCCCAGTGCGGATTGGGGACTTCACATACACCTTTGAAAATCCAAAATATTATATTATAAAACAAATAGTAAATATTTGGTGTAGTACCACTATTAGAAATATAATTACGAGATAGTATAAATGCATAGTGCAGTAGATATGCAGCAGAGCTTAAATCAATATATGTAAACATATTTTAAGAGCTCTGTATTCTTAAATGCATTTTTTCTAAATAATATCCAGTTTCGTTGTTTATACAAGTAGATTTTTGCTACTTGCATAAAATAACCTTCATACAACATGGGTAAGTGTCTGTTTTATATGCTGTTATTTAACACATTTGCTGACATCTTTTGTTTGGTATAAGACATGTACTGTCCCATACTGTCAGCGATCATGTTAATTTGTTCACATTAAAATATGTAGTTAGTTGTAAAATTTGCAAACCGAATTTAAACAACTTCCCATAGTCTGTTTGTGTGTCCTTGACAAAACAATTTTTTTGCGATATGGTCACACATAAGATTGTCGCAATTTACATAGTTCTAAAAGCAATGTTTTATCAATACTAATGTTTTAAGATGTACATAACTAATAACCTAAAGTGCGTTGTTTTTCTCTGTTTGTTTCCAAACTAAATAAGTAAAACCATTATTTTAAATAAATTGTGTTAAAGGGATAATTTTTCTTAGACATAATTGATAAAAGCTAGTCAAATTTACTGCCTTAGTCGCCTCCAAAGCAAAGAAACAAAAATAGATAAAAATTACAAGAATTCTATGTGTTAGTTATTGAAAGGTAATATTATCAACATAATTAAGGTATGATTTAGGTATATTGAGAAATTGTATATTATTAAATGAAGTGGTATAATTTGTTGTTGTAATTTGAACCTATTTGTTGTTTAGTACAATATTAAAAATTTTATGGCTTAAAATCACCAGCACCTAGATGACAATCCCATAACTTTGTGAGAGTTATAAATATTTCAATTCATCAGTGGATTTCATTTAATCATTAAATTTGATATGAGCATGCTTCTAACACTATAAGAGTGTGGCCATGTTTGGAACCAGTTTCTGACAAAAATTTTTTGTATAAGTTATCAGGGCCTACTCAGGCTGCGTTTTTTCACGCGCCGTCGATGAAAAAACGTAGTCTGCACATGCCCTTATTGCTGGCTCTTACAGCAGATACCCCGGAAGCATTGCAGTTAGTAAGGTGTTTACAGCACCCTTCCTGCTGAATCAGCTAGTGATGAAATAATAGATATTTCCAAAAGCTGATTCAACTTAAAAATTCCTTGTATACAATCGAAACTGCTCACAAACTTTCACGAGAAGCGGGAAATGTGACCTGTTGTGGCAGATCAGCTGAACATCCGGACAGATATACAAAAGATTTTTTGCCCAAAATGAAAAGGAGAGCTTCGCTACGCTAGCTGCATTAAACCAACTGGGGAAGTACCTCCGCCTTGCAGAATACCACAGCCATAATAACACAACTACTTGCTCTGTAGTAGTGTTGTGTTCCTGGAGGTGAGCAAGGTCGCCAGAGCTCCCGAGGGTGCATTGTGTTGAGAGCGAGGGGATTTGTTCCTTCACCTGTCAACACGGCGAATCCTCAACCATATCAAGGGTCGGCAACGCCCATGCTACTCCTTTGGAGTGGCATGCGTCTATAGGCTGCGGTGTCCGCTTACCATCAGGCAGGCCGTACGTCGTTGTATACATAAAAAAAGCGCAAGTTTGTATGAAAAAAAGTCTTTTCCGAAAACCACACCCTAAAACGGCAAAAAAATCTACACAATATTTAACGAGAATCGGTTGAGAAATGCGACCTGTAGAAGAGGACAGCCGCATATTCGGACATCCTATTTATCAGGCAAATAAAGATTAATAAGAATGCCTGAGACTTGGCTTTACGAAATATCTCACAACTTTTTACGGCGGAAGAGTTTCGAGACTTGGCCTCCTTTTTACAAGGAATGTTTTTTCATCATCGTCATCACATCAGCCGAAAGACGTCCACTTCTGGACATAGGCCTTCCCCAAAGAGTGCCAAAGTGACCGGTCCTGCGTCACCCTCATCCAGCGGACTCCCGCTAACTTTACCAGGTCATCAGTCCACCTTGTGGGCGGCCTACCCATGCCGCGCCTTCCGGTACGTGGCCGCCGCTCGAGAACCTTTCCGGCCCAACAGCCATCGGTTTTCCGTGCTATGTACCCCGCCCACTGCCACTTTTAGTGATTCGGAGGGCTATATCGTACCTTGGTTCTGATGCGATCACGCTGAGAAACTCCCAACATAGCGTATTAACAGTAGTAAAACTAACATAGGTTAACATTTTAGAAATAAGCTACTAATACCATATGGAAAATTCCGAAATAAATGATTATTTAATTTTATTTTATTTATAGCCCTCTCCATAGCCCTTTGGGTGACTATGAGCCTTCTTATGAGGCCCATAGTATTAAGCGACCACTTTTCAGTGCCATGTCATTACTGGCAACACACACTGGTCAAAGACTAGAGAGACTGCGGAAAAGTGGACGAAAAGATGTGTACCCGAACGCTGCCCTGCCGAGTCGGATTCGAATGTTTTTTATGGGATTAAATTTTCCAGCTGACTCTAGGCAACGACGAGTGCGGGATCTGCGAGGTGTGCGTGGCCCGGCTGCGGGACGCGAAGGACTTCAAGCTGCAAGTGCAGCGCAGCCAGGTGGAGCTGCAGTCGCGGCTGCAGGGAGCGGCTAATGCCAGGGGTAAGCCAGACAGCAATATACCTGGGAACTGTTTCACAAAACTTACAGTTACATTTTTCAAATTTAACCACGTAATTTATTTATTTTTGCAACAAATGTGCGAGAACAGTTCTAAAGGCGCGTACAGATTATGCGCGGCAATCACTCGAACATTGGATCGCGCGGCGGCCGCGCGCGATGGAGACGGGGTTTCCGCGCGCGGCAGCTCGAACATTGCCGCGCTCGAACGTGCCGCGCGGCGATACGAGGCTCGCTGAGGGGCTACCGCGAAGTGAACACGAGCTTCGTTCGAATATCTGCCTCTCTGTCGCTCGAACTAGCAAGTGCGACAGACACGGAGATACACAAACGAAGTTCGTTTTCGTTTCGCGGTAGCCCTCCTGATCGAGCTGGATCGCTTGCCTCGCACAGCCGCCGCGGTCTACCTAAATTCCATCGTACATTTGCCGCGCGAGCCAATGTTCACGCGAACGCAGGCTCGCGCGGCTGCCGCGCATGATCTGTACACACCTTAAGGTTATTGATAAATACATACTTAAAATATATAGAAAACATCCATGACTCAGGAACAAATATTCGTGCAAAAGCCCTTACAGGGATTCGAAGCCAGGACTACCACCTAGGCTAAGGCCTCTCACAGACTGGCGCGGCCTGGCCGCGGCGGACAATAGTAAACTTGTCCGCCGCTGTCAAATTTTCTATTAACCGCCACCGCAGGCCGCGCCAGTGTGTTGCAGGCCTAAAGCGGTCGTCAATTTGACCACAACTTGTCTTTTTTATTGCAGAGGAGATCACTGTCAAACAAAAAAAACTCAATATCAAGCTGGAGAAAGCGTCTGGGGATGAGGCCGTCATTCGTAAGTAAATTCATGTTATTAGCGAACACTGTAATTAAATGTTGCCACAATAACATAAGCATTAAGTCCGCCATTTGTACTTTTTATTTGTGCAATAAAGTCTAAATAAATAAATAACGTATTTAGTGAATTCGATTCCTAATCCACTAAATATTTTTTACGTTTCATGCCACAATTGTATACCATGTGTAAAATTGTATATATTATACCACGTCGGTGGCAAACAAGCTTACGGCCCACCTGATGGTTAGTGGTAACCGTAGCTTATGGACGCTTGCAAGTGCAGAGGTGTTACATGCGCGTTACTCACCATTTAAGAATGTAGACACTCATTTTATGAAGAACCTCATACTTATAGTCCCTACTAAAGAATGTCCCTAAAACAGCTATATTATTGTGTATATTTTCAATCAGGATTTTATATTATTAATTCGTAAAATGATATCAAAGCGGACCCCAGGCTTCTTTATGGCACAACCTATGAGGACGATGATGATGTTTTTTTTTTTAATTTGGGTATTTTATAGGAATGTGACATAATTGTTTTTTTTATGTAGAAATTTATCAAATTAATGTTTTCTTGAATTTTTTCTCCAATCAAGTGTCAAAAGAAGCAATCTTTTGTCCCAGGTGAAATCAAGTTGGAGAAGTCAGAAATTGAAATGGCCGATGGGGCAGTCGTATCAGGTAAGTACTTTTGTCTTTATTATATCAGAATATGACAAAAGTTTATTAGGGTTTTATAGGGTTAGCATGGTGACTGTGTGTTTGGCTATGGCATTGTGCGGATAGGTGGGGGTCAGGTTCGAAGGGAGAACACGTCCTTTTTACTCAAGCGTTTTATTCCGACTGTCTTAACCTAGATTACAATTATCTGCCCACTACACCACCGGGGCTAATAGGAAAAAAAAATGTATTCTTATTATTTATTTATTTTATGTGATAGGAGGCAAACGAGCATGCGGATCACCTGATGGTAAGCGATTACCGCCGCCCATGGGCACCTACAACACCAGAGGATTCTTACATATATTTTTTTTGTAAACACATCAAAAGAAATAGTACTTAATTACATTATTCAGACATGTCTGGAAAATAAGGATTAGATGCGTATACAGTATGATCTACACTTATTCAATAAACAATTTTACACGATTTTTATGATTAGTTTCATGTTTTCCCTTATTTAATATTATTATATTTAGCCCTTGATCTTCTACTACTTTAAATGGGCCGTTATACAATTTGCTCAATTTTTTTCCCGTTTCATTTTTAATTAAAACTAAATCATCTTTCTTATAAACAAATGGAAGAACGTTTCTGTCATATAAGCTCTTATTTGCTAACTTACTTTTTAACAAATGCTCTGTTGCTTCCTTATGCGCTAACTGTAATCTATATCTTAACTCTAACATGTAGTTGTTTGGATTATCAATGGATCCAAAGTATCGCTTAAATTGCTAGGTATTCGACATTCTGTACCGAAAACGAGCTCGAATGGTGAATATTTAGTTGAACTATGTATAGTGGTATTGTAAGCGAAACACCAGAATGGTAGCCAGTGGCTCCATGTGTCTGCGTGTTCGTCACAATAAATTCGTAAAAATGCTCCAAGATGTTTATGCATATTTTCAATAGCACCGAGTGATTGGTGATGGTAAGCCGTCGATTGTAATTTTTCGATTTTTAGTAATTTACATACCTCTTGAAATGTCGACGACGTGAACTCTGTGCCTCTGTCGGTGGCGATGACCTTGGGTATACCGTACCTTAATATGAAGTTGTTAACTAAAGCTCGCGCCACGCTGACAGTGTCCTTGTTACGTAATGGGTATGCTTCAATATACTTACTAAGTTCACATTGTATAGTTAGGATGTAGGTAAATCCGTCCACATCGGTCTCTAAAGGTCCGACTACGTCCAAGAATATCTTCTCCAAGGCCGCTGTAGCTGTGGATGTTATTTGCATTGGTTCTCTGTTTTCCCGCGAATATTTCATATGCTGACATTTACTGCATTTCCTAACGAAATTTCTAACTTCCTGCTCCAGCTCGGGCCAGTAGTATTTTCTCTTAATATTGTTTATCATTCGACGTATACCGGCGTGTCCACACGTTGGCAATAAATGGTAATCGTTCAAAATTATAGTTTTTTCTTTTCTGTCAATTATTCTTTTTACATTGCTGAGAATGTTTATGCGTGGTCCGGACCACTCTTTATTACTCATTATCTCTTCACTGAGATTCTTTAAAAATAACGCGTTATTTAGTGTCTTTATTATACATACTTCTTCAATATTTATTTTTTTACAAAACACGCTTAACTTATTCGCAAAATCGGCTCGCGTATAGTGCGACATATAGCTAAGGTTTATGTATATAATTGACTTTTCTTTTATGTATGAAAAACATTCATGTTCCATTGTAATTTTATTCTTCGTTCGTAAGTCGTCTAAATCCGGGCTCGAGATAAAATCTAACTCAACGGAATTGTTGGGTTTTCTTAATATTTCCGAAATTTGAGGTTGATCAGGCCTCGCATCAATGGGTATATTAAGATCCGTAGCGTTTCCGGAACTCGTATTTCGTTGTAATGCTCTTTTACTTTGCGCCCTTGTCATTACTAAAACTCGTTTTTCTATATTTTTTAATTCGTCCGAAGTGATGGTCACCCTACTCAATGCGTCCGCGCCTACGTTATCTTTGCCCCTTATGTAAACAACTTTGTAATCGTATTCTTCGAGTTGTAGTCTGAATTTAATTAAACGGCTGGATGGGTCTTTCATACTAAAAAGATATAATAATGGTTTATGGTCAGTCATGATGGTGAAATATTTACCAAATAAATAAGGTCTGTAGTGCTTTACACTCCATGTCACGGCTAATAGCTCCTTGTGTATAGTCGGGTAATTTAATTCGGCTTTATTTAGGGTTCTACTTGGTATGCTATCGGTCTCAAATCTTTGTTGCACAAAACAGATCCGATGGCCTTCCCGGAGGCGTCTGTTTGAAGGACAAATTCGTTACTATCTGAAAAGTCAGGGTACTGCAGGATTGGTGGGGATATTAATTTTTCTTTTAAAGACATAAATGCCTGTTTACATTCGTCTGTCCAGTTAAAAGTAACATTTTTCCGACATAATCTATTCAATGGCAAAGTAATTGTGGCAAAACCTGGTATAAATTTCCTGTAGTAATTACAAAAGGCGACGAAACGTCTAACCTCGTCTATCGTTGTAGGTGCTGGATAGTCTTTTAATGACCATAGATAGTCTTTTCATACAAAAAACAAATAATAGATGTACTCAAAAACAGTATAATATAACTGAAACACTGATATTGTTCATTTAGTTTAACTCAGCATGTTCTTGCTTAGTATATAAATAATAATAACTCACATAATCAATTCTCTCTTTAACTGTGGCCGGGAATGTATTTTTATTTTCTCTTTTTTAAAACTGTTATTTATCTTTTTTCTTTTGACTCCCGGACTCACAACACTTCAGGGGCTGCACCCCTAACTCTTACTCCGAAAGATTTAGGCAAATAAGTAATACGTGGTGAACGGTGTTGGTCACACATATTGTATCTATTTATAAGGCTATTAATATTAAGATTTCCTTGTAGTGGCTGTTTGTTTACCTAAAAAAAAAAAAAAAAAAAACTCTAGTTTTTTCAGGATCGGGCAAAACTCTTTGGGCTGACACTATGTGGCCTAAATATAAAAGTTGTGTTTTGAGAAATTTACATTTTTGAGGATTGACCTTCAAGTTTACCTTTCGTAACCGTTGCAATACATCGGTTAAATTTTTATTATGCTGATCTATATTTCTACCGAATACCACGAGGTCGTCCATGTAGATAAAGCATTTTTCATATGATAGTCCCGACATGGCTATTGACATTACACGTGCAAAGGCACTCGCACTGAGCTTCAATCCCATGGGGAGGCGTTTCATGCGGAATTGACCTTGACTTGTTGAAAAAGAAGTGATGTTTCTACTGTCTTCGTCTAAAGCTGTTTGGTAGTATGATTGTTGTAAATCTAAATGGCTGAAATAGATTGCTCCTGACAATGAGTCCAGAATTTCTACGATATTTGGGAGAGGGAATTTATCGTCTTGAATTACATTATTAACTTTCCGATAATCTATGACCAATCTCCATTTTTTTGTGTTGTCGTCGGATTTTTTTGGGACTAAAAGGATCGGGCTATTCCAATCACTGCTGGCGGGCTCTATAATATCTTCATCCAACATATTTTTAATCTGTCTACTTATCTCTGGTTTCATTGCTGTCGGTAAACGGTAAGGCTTCACGTACACTGGTTTCGTATTAGGCTTTACAGTAATACTTTGACTTAATATGTTCGTAGTTCCTAACTTGTCACCGTCCAAGTAAAAGACGTCAGCGTATTTTACACATATCGATTCTATAAGTTTCCTCTCAGTTGGACTCAAATGGGTTAACTTTAATGTTTCTAATAATCGCGTAGCTCTAGTTACCCCGTTTTCATGTTTTCGAAAATAAAAAACGTCATAATCTGTAATTGAACTCGGGCGTGAAAACTGGTAATTGAATGTCCTTATCGCTGGTATTTAATATTTTAACCGGAATCCTATTATTTTTAACTGTTCCTATACTTCCTGCCAAAAATACATTCTGGCGTAATTCCATTGCGCTTACTACATATTCATTTCTATGCGTAGTTAATAATGTATTTACTTTGATTAAATGTAAAGATTCGGTTCTCGCTGGTAAAGACAAATGAGTAGCGTTATCGCCATTTCTATGAATTTGCACCGCACAAGCTTGGTTATTAAAATGCAACGTTAGCAAGTTAGCATGCAAGTCGATGTTTGCACCGTACGTTCTCATGAAATCTAACCCGATTATGCCGTCCGCGTGACACGGCATATCATGCAAAACGTGAAACTTGTGTGTGAATGATCTCTCGTTACAATTCTCTAGTGATAAGTAAGCTATGTTCTTACAAGTGATGTTACCCCCTACACCTGTGATAACTGTATTATTTTCTAGTAATGTGACATTATTTGGAATTTTGTCAACATGGATCAGAGATAGTGTCGCTCCTGTGTCGATAAGAAAAGACACATTTTGTCCTTGTATTTGGAAGATTACATAGTCTAAACCATCGCATGTCAATACTTTATGGACGAAAAAATTGTGACAGGTTGGGTTGTTCGTCACTTACTTGATTTTCTTCCGTTGTTGCTACGGCTGTGTAAATATTTTGTTGGTATCCGTGATTGCCTCTTGGACCGCGGTTTCCTGCTGAATAACCGCGCGTTGCTCGCCCCCTGTACTGTTGGTGGTTGTTACTCCTGTACCTGTTAAAATTATTAGGTACCCAGTTGCCCATACGATAGTGCTGGCTGTTATAGCCACGATTATTCCACCGTCCACGGTAATACTGGTTGTTGTATCCGCGTCCACTCACCTGGAATCCTCTCCTATTTCCTCTCATATTCATCACGACGGGCGCGGGCTGGCTGCTGTCCTCGTCCTGGGCCGCCTGCACTGCCTCCTTGAGCTCCTTATAGTTCCTGGCTGCAATTATAGTTCCTAACCTCCTGTTACGCAAACCATCAGCGAATTTCTTTATTGCTAAATTTTCGTTTATCGGTCTCAGGATTTCGCAAGCCTGTGCATTGTTATCAGACTGCGTAATTGTGAGATTCGTAAACAGTTCCTCTATTTTGTCTCCATATTCTGAAATTGTTAAGTTGCTTTGCGTAATGTTATTCAATTGCAGTAACAAGGAATTAGCTGATTTTTTTGGGAGTAAATATTTTTTTATATCAGAGATTAACTCTGTCACTCTGTCGTAGTTCTGGCTTAATTTAATTTTTGCATTTTTGTTCAGTCGAGTCTTTAGCACAAACGAAATCAACAATTTCTTGTTACTTGCCTCTTTCAACATGCTATCCATCATCTCTATACCCTCAATAATTCGTTCAGTTGTGTCCTCTTTACCATCATACAACGGAATCATGGAACTGACCTCTTTAAGGTCAAATTTTTCCGCCATTGTTGCTTGTTTTCGGATTTCTGAAGTATCACTAACGGTGTAACTTAATATTTTATTATAAACCTTATCTATTTTATCGCATAACACATCGGAAATATATTCTGAGAATCCTTCGGACACTTCTGCAGCACTAAAACCAGATTTAACTAACTCTAAATAATGCGAGTAGGCAGCATATATACTCTTTGCCTCATTTTTTGCGATCCCGACATTTTGGGAACGTCTGGTTGGGCCTAATTTACGTAAATCTACTTGAAGTTGTATCAATTTACTTAAAACATTACTTAGCTCTAGTTCCATACGTACAGAAGAAATAAGTAAAAATTAGTACATAATTATACGTTACGTATTTCCGCGCACTTTCACGTATCACATTTCCACTCACGGCTTACAGCTCGTCAACTCCAACATCGGTCGTCCTGGTGCCGTCCTCGCCCGGCTGCTTGCGGCTCCGTCCCGAAAGTCTTACTCGAATGCGTCTTGCCATATCACTACGGATTTCCTTCTGAATCCATTTATGATGACACTTTTTATATTTGTAGAAGGCGAAGATGAGTACAGCAACTGCGATTATTACTAAAATAGATGTTAGTAACACATTGTTGACGTGCAAGTGCTCCGCATGTTCGGCTATCCCTTGGCCTTCGTTTGAGCCAGCGGCATTTTGCGTTATGATTACTTCCTTTTCTTCTTGTTTTGAATACGATTTTCCCATCGCGCTGAATAAACCAACTGTTTAACTGCAAACTTATAATCGAAATGTCCTTGATGACAATATAGTCCGCTTTTTATTTATATTCACAGAAATGTTCGCGTGTGCACTTATTTCGTCACTGTTAATTTTGTGAATATTGTTCTTGATTAGTTGATTGATAGATTTAATTGCACAACACTGTTTTCGCGAGAGTCCGAGCGCTAATAATTTAATAAATCCATTGCATATTGAAAATGCTGACGCGCGCGGTGCCGCGGTATAGACCCGGCGCCGCGTCTCCCGGTCACGGTCGCCATGTCGGATAGGTGGGGGTCAGGTTCGAAGGGAGAACACGTCCTTTTTACTCAAGCGTTTTATTCCGACTGTCTTAACCTAGATTACAATTATCTGCCCACTACAGCATTGTAGCTCCCAACCGGGTGAAACAATTCGAGCGCGTTGTTTAAACTAAATCTCTTGTCTGTCGAGTTTGTTCTAAGGTATGTTAGTGGTGTCTTAAAATTCAAATGTGTATAGTTATGAACTTAAGAATTATACAATAGTCTTAGTAATTTAAAAATGCATTCATTTGAGCTGGATCCTTACCAGCGACCTTACAGGACGGGGCTTAATATCTTCGATAGATAAAATGGGTGACGCTGAAATACTTAAACTGGTACCATCAACTTTATCTAATGATGAAAGCCAGATGGTGGGGATCTTTGATAGGAAATATAACAGTTCACTATAACAGTGAACCCACGAGTTAAATCTCTAATGTGCATGCGTTGACATAATGGTTAAAGACGCGTACTTAATATTAATAAGCTTATTACTGTAATTAACACTTGGGCAGGTTGCACTAACTTTCGATTACAGACCGATCAACGTTAATCATGGCGTCGGCAGCTGTCAGACTTAGAAACTTATCATACTTTTCATACATTCAGATTTTAACGAACGCCGCTTACGATTACAGACGGTTCGGTGCAACCTAACCTTAGTCGATGCCCCCGCTCACCATGTAGCTAGAAGTAGACAAAGATACAGAGCGATGTTTTTTTTCAGTCGCATTATACGGCTCACCGGCGGCATCAACGCCAGCAAAGCCGACTCCAGCCGCGGAAAAGGAGTCCCCCGATTCGACACCCGCCCCCGCCGTCCGCGGCACCGTCCACACCTGCAAGATATGTCAGAAATCCTTCGACCACCAATCAGCGTTCAGAAACCACCAGCGCATGCACACAGGGGAAAAACCGTTCTCGTGCAATGTCTGCCACAAGCGATTCTCACAAAAAGGTAACTTGACCTCCCATTTCAAATATCATTTGGGTGACTATAGATTTTTCTGCGAAATATGCAATAAAAGATTTACGCAAAAGTGCATCATGGTGAAACATATGATGACGCACACTGGAGAAAAACCTTACGCCTGTGAAGTATGCAATAAACAATTTACGCTCAAAGGCAATTTGACTGTGCATTTAAAAACACATTTGAAATATGAACCTAACAAACAAGAAGGAGAAAAGCCTAAAAAGGAGGTGCCACAAACGACTAAAGTAAAAGAAAAAGATCAAACAAAGCCAGGAAAATTATACGAATGCGAAGTATGCAATAAACGTTTTGCACAAAAATGCAATTTAAAGGTCCATTTAAAATACCACACGGAGAGGTTCACTTGCGAGCAATGCAATGAGAAATTCACTCTTAAGTCTCAATTGAACGCTCATATACTTACTCACACAGGGGGCCCGATTCACAAATGTGATGTATGCAATAAGTACTATAAATCGAAAATACTTTTGAATCTCCATAAGAAGATTCACACTGGTGATTATAAGTACACTTGTGACGTATGCGATAAACATTTTGTTCATAAAGATAACATGAGACGGCATATGCGGGTTCATACAGGGGAGAGACCATTCTCGTGCGAAGTCTGCAATAAGGCTTTCGCACTGAAAGCTACTTTACAGTCTCACTTAAAACGCAGACACGGCCAAGGCGACCCGGATGAAGACTCCACCTACACATGTGAGACGTGTAACAAGCAATTCAATAAAAAGGCCGCTTTAGAAAGACACATTCGAACACATACAGGAGAGAAACAGAACAATTTCTGCTGCGAAATTTGTGGCAAACAATTTACACAAAAGAACTACTTTTCTAAACACATGGACCTACACATCGGAAGAAGGCCTTTCATGTGTGAAATATGTAGTAAAACTTTTACTCACAAAAGTACATTGAAGGCTCACAAATTAACTCATTCTGACGAAAAACCCTTCGCCTGTAAACTATGTCCTAAACGATTCCGACTTAACAAAGGTTTGCAAGGCCACATGATGATTCACGAAGGCCTCAAACCACACACCTGCGATGTATGCAGTAAGCAATTTAGACATAAATCCGCTCTAATGGTGCATATACGTCGTCACACAGGACAGAAACCACACTCGTGCGATATCTGTAAAAGAGAGTTCATAGTGTTAGCTGAGTTAAAGGTGCATTACCGTAGTCATACTGGAGAGCAACCATATCAGTGCGAAATATGTCATAAGAAATTCGCACGTCCTGACCATTTCAGGAGGCACGTTAAACGCGTTCACAACGAGAAGCCTGCGAAGGCCGCTGCCGCGCAGCCGGTGTCTAATGCTGAAATGAGACGGTATTCATCGCTGGCGCCGGTGGCGCTGGCGTACCAGCGCTGGCAGGGGATGGGCAATATTTAAAGTACATTCAAGGTGTGGCTTCTATTTAAGCACTGTGACAGTTCACCGCTACGACAGTGTATTGTTTTGAAAAAATACTATTTAGCCGGTCACCCGTTAGATTCGATAATCGTTTAACAATGTGTACAAAGTGCGACAGTATATAGTAGTATATATATATAGTGTGTGCATATGTATATGTGATTCGTTTTTTTTATGGTTGCGTATCCTGGACCACTAAATAAATATATATTTGCGGACAATCTGTCCACAAATCGTCTTAGTCCCAAACTCAATCTTACACAAGTTAGTAGCAGCCAAAGTAGCCAAATATGTCTTACTTAACACATCCTTACTTTAGAGTAATAAAGACGTGCTCAGAAATATATGAAGGTGACATACTATGGGTACTAGACGACGATAAACATACTTACATAGAAAACATCCACAACTCAATAACAAATGTTCGTTCTCATCACACAAATAAATGCCCTTACCGGGATTTAAACCTTCGTTGGCAGGGTCACTACCAACTAGGCTAATGCAGCCGCCATCTTAAAAGAGAGATTTTATGGATTTAAAATCCCCAAATGTGGAGTTTATAATTATGTTTTACCTCTTTTTTATGGATCATATTTTAAGTATATTGTAACAAACATTGTCGTGTCATATTTATAAGACCTCTTCTTCAATAATACAATATTTACTAAAAAAGAAGATTTATTCTTCATGAATTCAATTACATTCAGTTTTCTCCATATTTTTTTCTACAATCTCAGGTGAATTAGATAAATTGAAATTTAGTGTATGTTTATGGCAACTGTGTAAGAATACGTAATTTATTGATTCAATTATTAGGTAAAGGGGAATGCCCACCGGCCATACAAGGAAATGCCTGATATTTGCAAGACACAATCACACATTAAAATATGGTAAATGTATGGAGGTTTACAAAACTCTTTAAAAAAATATTCTATTTGGGATTTTGTTATTATTAACATTTTTCTTTACTATTAAAGAGGTGAAGTTGACATAAAAACTACAATAGATGTCGCTAAGATCTATGTGAATGTTAAATGTTCTAATGTGACATAAGAACTTCATAGATGACACTACCGTAAAACAAGTTTCTGCCAAAAATTTCATTTTTGGTACAAGCTTTTATTGCCGACTGTACTTTTCTGTATACTATCATCAACTGCTCATTGAGACGATTCGAATGAACCCAAACTCAACGGGGTTGCGTCGGTTAAGCACTGAATTCCCATGGCCACCTTCTGTCTCCATCATCAGATAAGCTCGATGGTACCATAATATTGAATTGGCATCCAAACTATACTTACACCCAAAATCTCTGCTCAATCGGTCACCGGGAAGTGGGTCAAATTTAACTTGCAAGATTTGATTACAGACAGACAGACAGACAATGGGACAGGTGAAAGTAAATAAAAGCTTGTAAAAATTTGAGATGTTCGTTACTTTAGTTACGTTTTTATACTAAACAAAGTGTTTAGTAATTCAAAGTATTTCGCAATACAATTACGTTTTTTTAATATTGGAGGTCTCTGCACATTACAGACATTATTTAGGCATTCTCCTTTTATAAATCATTCATGCAACTAGCTTCTCTCTAGAACATCATATTATGTATATAGATTATGGTGTTTATGTTATTTTAATGTATATTACAAGAAAGTTTCATCAGGGAACACAAGTTTCATGTGCTTTGCCTACCCCTTTTAGGGATAAAGGCGTGAATGTATGTATTTTATGTTTCATCAGAATCCATTTGGCTTGCTAGTATTTGTGTGTAAAAGTAACTTTTCCTGATCTTTTATAAGATTTATACGATTTTAACAGTGTTATATATAGAAGTAGATACTATTTCAACCAGCAATATTTATATGTATATTTACTTATTTGCATGCACGTTCTCGAAAACAGATCTAACGATTTCGAATAAACTTGGTATATAGGGGTTTATGGGGGCGAAAAATCGATTTAGTTAGGTGTCATGTCTGGGAAAAGTAGTAGTATTTTTTCTGTTTTCACCCGAGCAGAGCTCGGTCGCCCAGGGAGCATGTATATAATAGGACACTAGATAATGTCGCCAGTGCTATCAAGGATGCGCTGTATGGAGAGAGAGACCTTCTGTCTTTAGCTGGCGAAACAACCGATCCTCAAGTCAATAAAGAGTCGGCATCGCGCTTCAGCACTCAATAGTGCGATACCAGCTCTTCATTCTCTTCACAACTCAGTAGTTGCAAGCGTATAGAGGCTACGGTGTCCGCTCACCATCAGGCAAGTCATATGCTTGATTGCCACCGTCGAGGTGGACCCAAAAATATTATGAGGAGGTTTCTAAATGTCGTTTCCACGATCATATCTTCTTTTTGTACCGCCCTTGTGGTTTATGGTATTCGAGCGACAGATACAGAGATATACGAACTTCGAGATTCTATTTTCGTGGTAGCGCCGCTGCTATCAGTAGACCTATTTGAGTAGTATTTTAAGCCTAAGAATCTTTATTTAAGTAGTCATTTAAATTTAAGAAATTAGGTTAAGATATCTATTGTTCAATTTTTTTTTAACTAAAACCAAAGGTACTCGTATTCTGTAAATGTATTTAAGCTAATAAAATCGTTTATTTCGTTGGTTCAATTAATTATATTACCCTTGACACCAGTTCACCCTTTTTGAGGCTGATGGTTGAATAATGGACGTCGGACTCGTAGTTACACTGTGGCGGGCGTACCTCGGCACGCTCGCTTCGCTCGCTCGGCTCGCGGTACACCTAACACTCCTCATCGCTTTGCTCGGCGTCGTACCTACACGGACCTGTTATAGTGTAATCTTTTTAACCGAATTAAAAAAAAGGAGGAGGTTCTCAATTCGGTCGTATTTTTTTTTCAATGTTTGTGTAAGGAGTTAAATATAAACTACAAGATAATTATATAAATCATATTTGATTATTGCGGGTCTGTCTGTATGACTTTGGATATTTATCTAATTAAACATTAAATGGTCCTGAACTTGACTCCTTCCGGTGGAGCCACTGACGCACCCCACTACTTTCGCGCCGATACGACGATTGACGGCGTGATCGGAGTGGGGACGAATTGGCATTGGGTTCATGGTCGGCATCGAGAACGGTGCTGTCTTGATAAATAATTGATTGTATCAAAGTGTAATTGTGTACCAGTTCCATAAGGATTTCAAGTGTTAATTGTAAAATAATGTTGGAAGAATAAATTAATACTGCGAGCTATTGGTTTTTCATCGTTATCCCGTCTAACCCTACAGTTCAGAAGTGGGATCAAACAAAAATCGATAGGATTTTTGCCACCCCACACAAACGTAAGGTACGTAGTTATTTTCTTGTTAAGTTTTTTTTCTTCGTCTGATTTTGGTAGTTCTCAATTCGGGTGCTCAAACAGTATTTATCGTTACGGAGTTATTCCGGCGATTTATACGGTTGGTCATGCATGTTTATCTTGCCAGGGTACTCCCTGGGGATGGAGATGCTAGATAAACTCATAGTTATGATATTGTTAGGATTAAACTGTATTTATCGTTAAGGAGTAATTCCGGAGATTTAAAATCATAATCATAATCATGATCGTTTACTGCACCATGGTAAATAAAAGTTGTTACAGTATTATAATAGTGTCTCATGTACCCTAGTCGGGTATTGCAAAACTTAATTACTAAATACGGCAACTCACATGGAGTGTATTATATAATTAAATGGTTATACCTGCATTACCTAGTGTATGTAGGAAAATTCAGAGAGATATACGATTGGTCTTGCATGTGGTTCAAATGATATGTAGAGTCGATATGTAGAGTCGATATGTAGAGTCGATATGTAAAGTCGATATGTAGAGTCGATATGTAGAGTCGATATATATACTCCCATGAGTCACAGAGATTAATTTGTGTTTAAAACGCAAATTCTGCAGTTTACTAATGGGATTGGTGTAAGTTTCAGACACGCACGAAGGTCCGAGAACGAGTGTCCCGATCAGGGGACCGGGGTCCAGACCCAGGAGTGTCCCGATCAGGGGACCGGGGTCAAGACCCAGGAGTGTCCCGATCAGGGGACCGGGGTCCAGACCCAAGAGTGTCCCGATCAAGGGACCGGGGTCCAGACACAGGAGTGTCCCGATCAGGGGACCGGGGTCCAGACCCAGGAGTGTCCCGATCAGGGGACCGGGGTCCAGACCCAGGAGTGTCCCGATCAGGGGACCGGGGTCCAGACCCAGGAGTGTCCCGATCAGGGGACCGGGGTCCAGACCCAGGAGTGTCCCGATCAGGGGACCGGGGCCATGATAATCGCGACTGCAATCCAAGTGAGCCCGGACTAAAAGGGCAGGGTTCAGTCACTAACGCAGGAGTACCCAGGCGAGAGAGCCGGCGTCCACATTATCAAAATCGTCCAGTGGACCCAGGAGTACTTGACTTATCTCGAAGAAGTATGGACGCTGAGGGCAGCGATGATCACCTACAACCCCGGTGTGGAAGGCGATCGAGTCGACCACGTCCAGCTAGACGCAGGAGATATCGCAGTCCATCATCAGAAGGATCTGGCGCGAGGTCTCGCCTTGAACAGGATGGCCGAGCTGTAAGGAGTTAAATATAAACTACAAGATAATTATATAAATCATATTTGATTATTGCGGGTCTGTCTGTATGATTTTGGATATTTATCTAATTAAACATTAAATGGTCCTGAACTTGACTCCTTCCGGTGGAGCCACTGACGCACCCCACTACTTTCGCGCCGATACGACTATTGACGGCGTGATCGGAGTGGGGACGAATTGGCATTGGGTTCATGGTCGGCATCGAGAACGGTGCTGTCTTGATAAATAATTGATTGTATCAAAGTGTAATTGTGTACCAGTTCCATAAGGATTTCAAGTGTTAATTGTAAAATAATGTTGGAAGAATAAATTAATACTGCGAGCTATTGGTTTTTCATCGTTATCCCGTCTAACCCTACATTTGTTACCTCAAAACTCCGTCATTGATGAGCCGATTAGTATTTTTTTTTGTTCGTAAGTATATGCTTCCAGGTCCATCCATGAGGAATTGAGGGAACTCCTCAATTATATTAGGCACGCGTGTAGTGATTTTGGTATTTTCTATCATAACTCATGTATTTACACCCGGAAATCGTAGGTACCTAAATTTGGTGGAGTGGAATTGATGATGAAGACCACAGATGACTTATGGAATTCGTCAATTATGTAGGTAGGTACTTAAAAGTTTGTACTTCGCAGTACGTCACAGATTCTGACAAGATTCCGTTGAAATAGGAACTAATGAAGTGCCAAAGGTGATGGGGGAATCGACGGAAGTCCTCAAATATTATCGGCCCACATACAGCGCTTCGGTTTTCTTCTCTAATAATCAACGCATTTGCTATATGAAATCAGTGCATGTGGTAAATTGAAGCCGGTTAAGACTTTGTTTTTATTAAAGTAATAATCAACGCGTTTGCTCTTTGAAAGCAGTTGATATAAAGTGGAAAGGAAAAGTTTTCTGTGACCTTGCTTGGCAGTCCTGCCGATTTCGCTCGTTTAGCGTCTCCTTATGGGAAACAGTCACTTTGCCGATAATTCCCTATACACTAGGTACTTAGTATAGTTAGTAGTAGCCAAATGTATTGCAACGGTATCCTGCTGTTTCGGCAAAATATTTTTCGCCAAATTTCACTTCCCACAAAACTTATGGCAGTAGTTTAATTTGCTAAACGAACAAATAGCACATTTTTGTTTCGCATTTTGTTCATTTGGTCAAAATATCATCTGGCGTAATTTTGCTTTGTCAAAAGTGTTATTAAGACAAATGTTTATTAAGCAAACACCTTGTTCGGGCTAATATTGTTTTCCAAACAAAACATTTGTTCAAATTTTCATTTCGCACATTAGGTATCAGGGCGGAAAAAATGGCTTGTCATAAGCGAACTCTGTTTTTGGTCGGTTAGGTTAGGGTTCACCCTTGTCCCTCAGACCAGAAATAGACGCGCAGCGGGGTGGCGTTGATTCGTTGGAGACTCGATGAAAAGGGCGAAACCGACTTGGGGCTTGTTTGCATGCATGCTGCTTATTTGCATTATAATATATTGTTACCTAAGTACCTATAGTACAAAAAAACATATAAACTTACCTGTAAATTATTTACTTTTGTTTTTTACAAACTACCCGCTTAGCAAAATATGTAATCTCACTCAAATAGATTTCGTATGCACTACACAATCGTACGAGTATGCCATGCAATAATTTGGAAAACGAATGTTATACCAAATAATACGTTATACCAAATGAAACTTTACTATGTAAAACTTTGCCAAACAATAATTTGCGAAGTAATATATTGCCAAGTGATAAAATGCGAAACAATAATTTGACTAGTGATTTTTTGCCAAATGATCATTTGGGAAACATTTTTTGGGAAATGATTTTTGCCCATACAATAGAGAACCATTGCAACACGTCACACGTCTGCTGGTGGCTGCTATGCCACTATACGATACTGACTGTACTCATGTGGTACTCATAGAGCGTCATGGTCGCACTACACTTGAGGTTGCGTGTTCGCGTTGCGTCGTTGCCTCTCTTTCATTTGCCGTAGGAAGAAAAAAGATGCAACACGAATATTTGGGCAAATACCGTCAAGTGTAGTGCGACCATCACGATTCATGAAAAGTTGGCCATCCTGCAAAAACCGTATTGTGAAATTTGCAAGTAGTACCTAGAACGTAGTGGATATATTCTCTTTGCTAGTACCTACTCGCTGACTACCGCATAACACAATTCACAGCACCCACCAATAGTTGTAAACAATATACCCATACAACGTGTCGATAGTTTTAAATATCTAGGCAGTCTGATAACAAGAGAATCCAGATGCACACCAGACATTGTCGCTAGAGTAGCCATGGCGAAAAAAGCTTTTAACCAAAAGAGACAACTCTTAAGATCCAGTTTGTCATGTAGGAGCAAAAAGTTGCTAATAAAAGTGTACATTTGGAGTATTGCCCTTTATGGCAGCGAAACGTGGACAATGACACAAAGGGACCGAGAAAGACTGGAAGCGTTTGAAATGTGGTGCTGGAGACGGATAGAAGGTATACGAGGGCTGTTCCGAAAATTTTTAGTTAAACAAAAACTATAAGGAATATAATAAAACTTTAATTACAATTTTTCAAAGTATTCCCCTGCTACATTTATGCACTTATGCATTCGACTGAACCAACTTTCAAAACAGGAAAAAAACTGTTCTTGCGGAAGGTCAAAAAAAAGTCGCCTGAATTCGTCTACTGCTTCATCCGCCGTCGAAAATCGTCGCCCACGTAATGATTTTTTTAACGTGGGGAACAGAAAAAAATCACACGGAGCCAGGTCAGGGCTGTACGCAGGGTGTGGTAGCAGTTGCACTCCTGATTTGCCAAAAACATCCATGGTTCTGGCAGCCGTGTGAGCCGGAGAATTATCTTGATGAAAAATTATGCCCCGGGTTCCAGTACTTGGACGGCTGACGTTCAGCTCCTGGAAGGCCTGTGGCAAGCAAACTTCACTGTACCATTGGCTGGTAACTGTTTTATGATCTTCAAGTGGAATTACGGCTACCGGTCCACTACGTCGAAAAAAAACAGCAACCATTTTTTTGTTGACGCTTCGGCCGCGAACTACTTTAGTAGGTAAATCATCTTCAAAGACCCATTGCGTGGATTGCTGTTTTGTAAATGGGTCGTAGCTATATATCCAAGATTCGTCGGATGTCACAATGTAGCTCACTTGTTGTGAATCGCCTTTATCAATTTTTTTTAGCATAAATTTGCACCAATCGACACGTCTATCTTTTTGCTCCTGTGTGAGAAAATGTGGTATCCATCGAGACGAAACCTTCCGAACTTGAAGGTGGTCATGCAAAATGGTAGAAACTGCCTGGGATCCAATCTTCAGTTCATCCTGAATCTCTCGGTGGGTAATGTTTCGAGATTCCTTGATTAGCCACTCCACCTTGATAACATTTTCTGGAGTGACTGCCGTTGGCGGTCGCTCCGGTCTAGGCTCATCTTTGATGTCGCTCCGCCCACGCTTAAATTCACGGAACCAGTAACTGACAGTGGCAAGAGATGGGGATAATGCCCCAAAAACACTAGTTAAATTTTCATGAGAATCCTTGTAAGTTAGCCCTCGTTTATAATCATAATATATCATAGCACGAAATGCTTCCCGCGTTAGCTCCATTTTTGCGGGCAAAAAGTGGCAGACATGTTTTTTTTCTGATTTCATGAAAAAATAACGGAATATCACTGGCCAGTGACATTTACACGAAAAAGTTTGTAATGAAATTTGCCTTTGAGCTACAGTAAAATTATATGAATACAATTAATAGTACGCTGTTGACTAACTATTTTCGGAACAGCCCTCGTATAAGCTGGACTGATAGAGTAACAAATGAGGACGTTTTGAGAAGGGTAAAAGAGAAGAGATCGATTTTGAACACCATCAGCACTAGAAGGGGGAAAATGATTGGTCATTTGATACGGCACGACAACTTCTTTAAAACCATAATAGAAGGAAGGAGGGGCAGGGGAAGACCACGACGTAGTTATTTAGACCAAATAAAGGAAAAAGCTGGTGTCGTGTCGTATCAACAAATCAAAGGGCTGGCGTACGACAGAGAGAAATGGAAAATACTCCACCGACAAGAGGATAACTCTTAAATTAATGATGACGATGAGTACCTACTCATCAAGTCATCAGTCATACTAAACAAAGAGAATATAATGATACTATATACAAGTTAACAAATTTGTAGGTCACTCCTACACTACGTTTGCTATTTACATAGGTCATTAGTTTGTGAAATCCGAACGCTCCAGAATGGGCATCACATATAACCCGACCAAGTGAAGTAAACAACTCCCTCTGAATAAATTCTGTATATTTCTGGTCTAGTTGGTATGGTCGGCTATACAGCGGACGCCATTACGTTGGATCTGTCATGTGACTGTCAAATCCTATCTTATTTCGTATCGTAAATATTGTATTGATCATAAGCATCTATAAGATAATTAGATTATGAATAGACTGTTTTTATAATATATTTTTGTGTGTAAATAGTGTTAACGTTGTGTCGCGCTTCTTAACGCGGCTGTTGACAAAATGGACGCGCTGCATTCGTGCCGCTGCTGCCTACTGCGCCCTCCGGACAAGGGCCTCGACACGCTGTACACACATCACAGCAAACCGGAGATATATTCAGACATGCTGAGAGAATGCTTCGATATACATGTAAAAATGATAACTGTGGATGTATTATTTCAAGCCTAAAAATTAAATAAAGTGCTACCTGGTTAATTGGGACCTGGATAATTGAGAAACCTCTATAATTGGAACCAAATTTTTTAAATGCCATTTCTCAAAATGTACATTGACCTTATTTTAGCGTCTTCTATACGATAGTATCATAAAAAATAGGGGTCATAATGACAACAACACCCATCGAACTTTTTCTGTCCTAAAAATCGGCTCAACTTTCAGGTCCAATATCTCGGCCATTTTTGATTTTAGAGAAAAAGTTTTTTCTACAAAACTTGCTTATTTTAGCGTCTTCTATACGATAGCATCATAAAAAATAGGTGTCATAATAACACCAACCCATCAAAAAGTCCTGCGCCCCCTTTGCTTTAGTCCAACCTAAAATAAGCATGTTTTATAGAAAAATTTTTTTCTCTAAAATCAAAAATGACCGAGATAATAGACTTCAAAATTGGCAAATTTCTAAACTTGTAAAATGTCGAAATCCGAATCGGAACACCCCACCATCCACGTGGTCTTGTCTGCCCTACCCCTAGAGTGTATATAAAAAGCCGGAGGCGCGGAGGGAGAGCAGCCGAGCAGCCGAGGTCGCCCGTACTCCGCTCCGCAGCTTCGGCTTGTTGGTCGCCTTCGGCGACCAGCCTCAGCCTCTCCGCTTCGCACGACTCCCGAGCTTTGCCACGCAAGGGCGGAAGGGCTGCACTTCCCGCAGCGCCGGAGCTAAGGCAGAGTCTGACACAATATTTAGCGCTCCGATTTAAATCGTCGAAAATTTTACAAGTTTAGAAATTTGCCAATTTTGAAGTCTATTATCTCGGTCATTTTTGATTTTAGAGAAAAAGTTTTTCTATAAAACATGCTTATTTTAGCGTCTTCTATACGATAGCATCATAAAAAATAGGGGTCATAATGACAACAACACCCATCGAACTTTTTGTGTCCTAAAAATCGGCTCAACTTTCAGGTCCAATATCTCGGCCATTTTTGATTTTAGAGAAAAAGTTTTTTCTACCAAACATGCTTATTTTAGCGTTTCGAATGAAATTTTTCTAAGTGTTCTTTAACTATATCTTGCAAGTTTTGATGTAAATATAAGCTATGTATTTTATTTAATTAACTATATAGGTAATTTGAGTCTGTGGATTAGAGAAAGGAACAAATCATTTATTTGTTGGTATAATATTTAACTCTGTGACAGAACTGAAAGAATCAACAGTTGCTGTCATAAGTATAATAAAACCTAGTTTGCTAATTTAGTGTTTGTTTTTACATAAAATAACCACAGGCTTTGCATTAAAAAGAATACATTAAATACATCCAATAAAATAAAGCATTTTTGTGACACAAGATCAGCATAATCTTTCCCTTTGTCTATTACCCATCACACAAGGCAGCTCAGGGTGCAGATAGTTTACCTTATTTTATTTATTTTATTTAAGCCTTTATTATACAAACTGATTATAGTTGTTACACAGTTCAAATTAAAATATATGGTAGGTATCATGTTTGCATGGTTTCTTAAACCTAGGCCTCTTCCGAAACGCCGATTTTTATTCTTGCTAGGTATTTGTCTAGCATGTTCTTCCATGTTTGCCTGTCCATTGCTACTTTTTTCCAATCATTGCCTACTGTTTCTAATAGGTCTTTTTCCCATCTTGTAATTGGTTTGCCCACTTTTCGTTTGCCGATTTTTGGTCTCCAATTGGTTATTGTTTTTGCCCATCTATTGTTTGGCATTCGAACCATGTGGCCTGCCCACTTGAACTTTTGTTTCAGTATATGTTGTGCTGTGTCTATAAATTTAGTTCTTCTTTTTATTTCCGTGATTCTTATTCTGTCTGACAGTCTTATGTTAAGGACACTTCTTTCTATGGACCTTTGACACACTTGGATCTTTTTGATGGTGTCTTTTGTGAGTGTCCATGTTTGACAGCCATATGTGAGGCATGGTAGAATGCATGTATCAAAAGCAAGTTTTTTAAGTTTCATTGGAATCTTCACTTTAAAGATATTCTTCATCGCCCAGTATTTCTTCCATGTTTGTCCAATTCTTCTTTCTATTTCTTTATTTGTGCAGTCAGTGAAGGATATTTGTTTACCGAGGTAGATGTATTCGTGTACATATTCTAGTTGTGTATTCTCTATTTTGATGCTTATTTCTTTCGAGTTTGTCATAACTTTTGTTTTCTGTTGGTTCATTTCCAAGCCTGCACTTTTGCTTTGTGTGCTTAGTTCTTGTAGTAGTATTCCCAGTTCAGTTGCGCTGTTGGCTAATATTACAAGGTCGTCGGCAAATCTAAGGTTCGACAAATATTTGCCTTCTATCTTGATGCCTTTCTTCCTTTCTTTCCATTTCAATTTTTTGAAAATTTCTTCTAAAACGGCAAGGAACAGCTTCGGTGACATTGGGTCACCCTGTCTCACACCCCTGTTGATCTGTATTTTTCTTCCCATTTTGTCTGTTTTTACTCTAGCTGTGCTTGTTTCATAGATTTTCTCAATGACTTGTATGTAGCATTTTGGGATGTCCTGATTACATAATGCCTGCCAAATAGACAAGTGGGTTATTGAGTCAAAAGCTTTTTTAAAGTCGATAAAACCTATATATAGTGGTAACTGGAACTCTTTGTGTTTTTCGATTATTTGGCTCAGTGTGTGAAGGTGGTCTATTGTAGAATAACCTTTCATAAATCCAGCCTGTTCTGTTGGTTGTTTCTTATCTATGAGAGGTGTAAGGCGTTGCAATACTGTCATTGAGAAGATCTTGTAAATATTAGACATGAGGCTAATTGGTCGGTAGTTAGATATATCGTGTGGGTCACCTTTCTTGTATAGTAGGGATATGTGTGCCTCTGTCCATTGGATAGGTATTTCTTTTTCTTCTAGAATTTTATTAAACAGTTTTGTTAATGGTGTTGCTATTACGTTTTTTAACATTTTAATGCTTTCATTTTTGATGTTATCTGGTCCAGGACTTTTATCTTTCTTGAGCTATAGTTTACCTTACAAATAGCATTATATCAGTTAGTGATATGTCCAATTATTTTTACCCAACTGTCTCAGAAGGAGGGTTATGTTTTTCGAGTGTATGTATGTAGGCTAGAATAATTTATATTTCTTGCTAAATTTGACTTATGAACTGTTGTTGGATTCTTCATAATTGTAGGAGTGATTTTCTGTGATAAAGCAGTTGGGTTACTTAGAGATCTTTGATTTCAGTTATTAATTGAATAATATTGTAATTTAACTATATAAAGTCAATAGTGTCGCAGGTCCGCCCACACATGGAATACTGTTCTCATCTATGGGCAGGGGCACCCCAATACCAGCTTCTCCCTCTGGACCGCATCCAACGACGAGCAACTCGAATTGTTGACTGCCAGCATATTTCGGATCGGCTTGACTCCTTGGCGCTGCGTAGAGATGTGGCTTCGCTCTGCATTTTCTATCGCATGTATAACGGGGAGTGCTCCGAGGAATTGTTCGGATTAATCCCTACCGCTTCTTTTCGCCATCGTCCAACGCGACAACATTACCATCCTCACCACTTAGATGGTTGGCAGTCCTCAACTGTGCGCTTCTCCAGAAGCTTCCTGCCTCGCACAGCTAATCTGTGGAATGGATTGTCGCCTGCGGTATTTCCGGACCGATACGACCTTCAAACCTTCAAGAAAAGAGCGTACTCCCATCTTAAAGGCCGGCAACGCACTCACAACACCTCTGGTGTTGCAGGTGCCCATGGGCGGCGGTAATCGCTTACCATCAGGTGATCCGCCTGCTCGTTTGCCTCCTATCACATAAAAAAAAAAAAAAAAAAAATAGTAGTACATATTTAAATTAATAATTGACAGATGTTGTGACATAAAGTTATTGTGATTTTTAGTTTTTGGACATTGTGGGCTAACTTTATAAAATTGCCTGACCCGTCATGTAGATTAATCATGGTTAAATATTGAAATTAATAAAAAGTAAGGAAATAATTAAATTACATATTTTTTCATTTAAACTTGCAGCTAAATTCATCAAATGGCGAGTGTGGTATCTGCGAGGTGTGCGTGCGCCGGCTGCGGGACGCGAGCGACTTCAAGCTGCAAGTGCAGCGCAGCCAGGCGGAGCTGCTGTCACTTATGCAGAGACCTGGGAAGGCCAGAGGTGAGCTGCATTGCTAGTGGACTTACACAAAATTAATAATGTTACTTGTCTTTGAATAAATAATTCATTCTAAAACTAGAAAAAGAGAGAGTATGATTTGATTTTTTTTGTAATTTTTTTGCTCATAATAACCCCTTTTTATTATATTATTTTAAATAAAACAATATGGGACATGCTTGTAAAATCTACAATATTTCGAAAACTATACTTATATTCAACCACCTGTGTATAGAGTGGCCTTTCTCGATGCACATTGGCTATTTTTAACCGGACGCAAAGATGTTATAAGTTTAGCTCCCAAAGGGGTGAACCGATTTTCGTTTAGTTTTTTTTGTGTCATAGATAATTTTATCCCGAGTGTTCTTAGCCATGTTTCATGAAAATCTGTACAGCCGTTTTTGAGACACTGGACTTTGAAATGAAAATGTCGGAGGTTTCTTAACTTTTCTAAGTTGTCGTTATATCACTTGGGTTTTCCTGCGTTCATTGCAATACGAGGGCGAAGCATCTCGGGCAGCCAGTCGCAGATGATTGTAATTTTTTAAAGTGAGGGATGGAACCTAAAGCCTGGTTTACACAGCTGTACGATTTTTGCCGCACGGCTCAAATCGACCGTAAATTGACCGTCTAAATCGCAATTCGGCGTGACTGATTGCCATTTAGACGGTCTATTTTAGCCGCTTAACTTTATTTCTTTGCTGCAGATGACAAGGCACACAAACCTGATGCTGACCCTAAGCACCGACAACTCCAACTTGAGCTGGAGAAAGCTTACGGACATGGAGATGAAACTGCAATGTGTAAGTGGGTCAATCAATTTCTTTTTCGTACAACGTGCCTTTTTTATACAACGACGGTGGCAAACAAGCGTACGGCCCGCCTGATGGTAAGCGGACACCGCAGTCTATAGACGCACGCAACTCCAGATTCGCCGTGTTGACAGCTGAAGGAACAAATGCCCTCGCTCTCAACACAACGCATCCTCGGGAGCTCTGGAGCTCTCCTACAGATCAAGTAGTAGTGTTATTGTGGCTGTAGTCTTCTGCAAGGCGGAGGTAATTTCCCCAGTTGGGCTGCTCCACATTCGAGCGGGATGAAATTTTGCTGTGTCCTACCTCACCAAATCCTAGAAGATGATCCATATAAAAAAGGATCCAACCATATTTTTCCTGGAGTAATTAAGGCGATTGTCGCGGATGGACCGCTGTATATTGACTGGTCGTCAAATGGCTGCTAAAATCGTTTTTTGTATTGTTAATATTTAAAATTTGTCTTTCGCTTTTATTACTGTTACTTTAATTTTGTGTCTCTCTTCAGCGAAATATTTAACTCAGAATATTACATTCTGTATAATATTAAAAAACTGGCCAAGTGCGAGTCGGACTCCGTACGAAGGGTTCCGTACCATTATCTATTAAAAAAAACATGTTTGTTGTATGGGACCCCCATTTATATTACTTTTATTCTGTTTTTTTGTATTTGTTGTTATAGCGGCAACAGACCTCATCTGTGAGGATTGACAACATTTCATTTTTTTAAGTGGGCCATTTTATGGTTTAGTTCGGTAGAAAATGAAGTTTTAAGGTATACGTGTTTTTTAATTTTTTCCCTAAATGTTTATTTTCATCCAAAAATATCACAATTAAAAGTAGTGAATTCCAATAGGTCGTAAGTAAAATATGACGTCATTATTATGTCTCTCTATGGCACCTGTCCACATCTTTCACTCAACAGACGTAAGAATGACGTCACGCACGGGGTATACCGCGTTTTACAGATTTTAGTGATTTTCTCGGCGAGCGAGTAAGAATAAAAATGGGAAAACCACTTTATTAAGTTCAAATAAGATACGTAATTACCGAAATTGTTTTCGATTTAGGCATCATTACATATTTTGAAATGTTTTCAATTTCAACTGTCTAACTGTTACGGTTCATGATATACAGCCTGGTGACAGACAGACCGACAGACAGACAGATAGGTAGACGGACGGACAGCAGTCTTTGTAATAGGGTCCCGTTTTACCCTTTGGGTACGGAACCCTGAAAACCAAAACAAATTGTATCAAACAACATGTGGTAGAGCAGTGTTCTCTTAACATAAGTATCTAGTATACTTAAAATGAGGCACCAGAACTGTTTCAATGTAACTAAACTGATAGTTTTTTTTTTTAATAATAAATCAAGAGTCCCCACTCCGCACTGGGCCATCGTGGGGACTACTGCCCGTTCCCTCTCATCCGTGAAAGGAGGCCTGTGCCCAGCAGTGGGACGTCTATGGGCTTATTTATCATTATTATTATTATCACCACCCCCTTCCTTCCCGTGGGTGTCGTAAAAGTCGACTAAGGGACCAGAGTTGAAGTGTGTTGTGGGCGATGGGCTAGCAACCTATCACTGCAATATCACATTTAGTCGATCTTTTATACCCACATTTATGCTAAAAGTGGCGCTGGAACATACGCTTCATGTGCTCTGCCTACCCCTTTTGGAAATAAAGGTATGTAGGTATGTATGTATGTATTATTAATATTATTATCAAGAAACATGTTCATTTTGTCCGCAGGTGAGATCAAGATGGAGAAGTCATCAGTCATAGAGTCGAGTGACGAGGAGAATGAACCGCGTAAGTACTTTGAACGCGCAGCGATGTATGCCGACGATGCAATTCAACTTAAGGGGCTCCCATATGCCAATGACCTTCGATCTGAATCCCTTAGTTTGCTAATGTTTTTTGTAGCTTATCCGCCAAGTCGAGCGCGAAGCAAACACTGCCGTACCATCCTTTACTGGAAACATTTCGCCGCATTTTCAGGCCCCTATTTGAGAACCTCTGGATAAAACCAGAACGCAGAGATTTTCGTCGTCTTAAAATCCAAAATTTCAAGTCTGTAGGTCATTTAGTTCCGAAGTTAAGTGAAAGCAAAGTTTCGCATTTATGACACTCACTCACTCTTATCTTATCTTATCTTATCTAGATGAGGGCCCTTTCGGATGCACTTCGACCCAGTGGGATCTTTTGTGCATTTGCCCTCTCCTTACGTCTACTCCCAACTTCGCTCCATCATTTCCACATAGCGGATGATGCAGCTCAGCGGAAGTGCCTTGAATTCCTTTGGTTGCGTATAGCCGTTACCAAAGTAATTCATTCTTTGTCTGGCAAGGGCATGACATTCACACAGTAAGTGTTCCATAGTCTCATCCTCCTCGCCACACATTCTACAGTCTAAGCTGTCTGATAGTCCCATCTTGGCCAAGAGATCCTTGACCCCGAAGTGACCTGTGAACACCCCAGATATGATTCTGAGCTGCTTCCTACTGGATTTCCAGAGTTTGTTAGTCCAGCCCGAGTCCACTCCTTCTATGAAGAGCTTTGAGTGCCTTAAGCCCGCCTCATTCCTCCACTCGTATTGGTGTTTGGTTTTGGCGTAGGCTTTAAAGGCCGAAATTATGGTTCCCTGCGAGAGTCCCACAAATGGTTCTGGACCTACAAAGTGGTTTGTAGACCCCCCTCTAGCAAGCTCATCCGCTCTTTCGTTGCCAATGAAGCCCTCGTGCCCTGGAATCCAAACCAGTTGCACCTTATTGTGCTTTCCAAGCTTGTTCAGTGCCTGGACGCCATTATAGACTAGTCTAGATTCCACTTTCGGCGCCGTAAGTGCTTAAGCGCCGCTTGACTGTCACTGAGTATATAGATGGTCTGCCCTCTGGTTTGTCTGTCTATATTCTCCTGTGCACAGGCAATTATGGCGTATGTCTCCGCCTGGAAGACGGTTGCCAAGTTACCCATGCTTACACTACTACTGTAGTCATTCGCATAAATGCCTGCTCCCGTACCGGATCCCATTTTTGATCCGTCCGTGTACCATATACTGTCTTCGATACCAGACCTCGGTGGTTCTAGACCTTCGGCCCATTCAGCCCTGGATGGAACTTTTGTTGTGTAGTTCCTATGGAATACAAACTTGGGTAGCATTTTGTCGCTTCCCATGCTTGTTATTCTGTCTAAGAAACCATCAGTCTCCATGTTTGTGTGCTTAGTCTTTGGCTTACTGTCGCTCCACAGTTCAAGGGTTCTTAATCTGTAGAGCGATTTGCGTGCCTCTGACTTAATCACCAAGTGAAGTGGCGGTAGGTCCAGTAGGACTTCTAGCGCCGCTGTGGGCGTGGTGCGAAACGCCCCTGTTATAGCCATGCATGCCGATCTCTGTACCTTCATCAGAGCATCTCTGCATGTGCTATTTAAAGTCCTTGGCCACCATACCAGGCTACCGTACAATAATATGGGCCTCACCATCATAGTGTAGATCCATCTAAGTACCTTTGGGTTCAAACCCCATGCTTTTCCATACGCTGATCTACACATTCCAAATACCCTCAGTGCCTTTGTAATGGTAAGATCTGTATGCTTCTTCCAATTCAGTTCTTTATCTAGTGTGACACCTAGATATTTCACATCATTAGACAGTTCTAGTACCCTCCCGTACAGTTTTAGCTGCTGTACGCCTCGAAGGGTCCTTTTCCTAGTAAAGGGTATTACTACAGTTTTGCCTGGATTAATGGATAATTGGTGTCGGTCGCACCATCTCTCCACTGTCTGCAGTGCCTTGTTCATGATTCCCGATACCGTGCCTGGAAACTTCCCACTCACTCACTCACTCATGTTCATCAAAATAAAATTAGTACTTCCCATAAACTCAGAGAGCTGAAATTTGGTACAGAGTTAGGGTTTAATGGCCACATAAAGGAAAAACTATAAAAACTAGGAAAAAAAAAATATTAGAGATTGCCAAGTTGCAGAACTTTATTTAGTTAGCAAATAAAGAATAATAAGAATGCCTGAGACTTGGCACTACAAAATATCTCACAGATTTCATTACTTTTTAGAGATAAACAAGCAGCTCCATCGAGACTTGGCTAGTTTTTTACAGAATGTTTTTGATGGGATTATATTAACAACAACGGCTTTAAGCAATATAGTATCCCATATTTACTTCAAAGTTAATTGTTTTCGAGATATTTGGTATCAAAGTTGAACAATTTTTATCTGGAAAACCACGGGTAGCCCCTTAGTATACGTAGACCAGCATTTCTAGAAGTTTCATAAGTTTGTATGTCAATTAAAGCGTACAATTTTTAATAACGTTACAGGAACTCGATAGTTTTTTTTATAATTAAGGTTCTGTTATTTATCCTTTCTTGATCCTAAGGAATATCAAAATATTCATTCATTTTGACGACCGCTTTAGCCTAGTTGGTAGTGACCCTGCCTACGAAGCAAGAGGTCCTGGGTTCGAATCCCGGTAAAGGCATTTATTTGTGTGATGAGCACGAATATTTGTTCCTGAGTCATGGATGTTTTCTATGTATATAAGTATTTATTTATCTATATAAGTATCTTTATCGTCGTGTAGTAAGTACCCATAGTACAAGCTTTGCTTAGTTTGGGACTAGGTCGATTTGTGTAAGATTGTCCCCTAATATTTATTTTATTTTATTTTTTCATTTAATCAATACCCAAAAAATTGGTATCATAGATCCTAATTATTTTACATCATCATCATACTTGGCCATAAAGTAGTTACCGCACGCTCTGTTTGCGGAAAAAGCCACTTACTGACCAGGGTGAGTCGTAAAATGTTGTACTCGCCACGGGCGGTAATGAAGAAAGCATCAGATCTTAAGTTTATCGCCCTTGCCTTCGGCTCGGTCACATAGCTGCGATCTGAGATATTATTTATTTACTGCCTATATTTATGTACTATTATTACACAATATAGACTTCATTATAAATTACATTCTAAGTTCATACAAGTTTGAGTCTCGACTTGTCTACTTACTCCCGATATAATCTCAAATCGTTATAATCACAGATAGAAATATACACTAGATAACTTAAACACCTAAATCTGTATGAAAACCGACCGTGTCACTTTTTTCTTCCTACTGTGACGTCACACGGGCGAATTAGTGATGTGAATTCAATTCCCCGCTGTCCGCGCAAAATCGATTCTGTAATAAGGCATTTTCTTATTATTCACGGACAACCGGCTACCACAACATACGCGCGCGGAATGTCAGTTGTTATATCTCTGATTCAGCCGGTGTAGGCGTGCAAATATTCATTAAAATCTTATATTCAATCCCTACTGCTACTGTCCATTCCCTCTAATACATGACTGGAAGCCTATGCCCAGCAGTGGGACGTATGATGATAGTAATGATGGTTGTAAATGTTTCAGTGGCAACATTCAGCACACCGCAGACGGCGACACAGAAGGAACCCGCCCCGCCCCGCGGCACGGGCGTCGTCCACACCTGCAAGATATGCCAGAAATCATTCGACCACCATTCCGCGCTCAAAAATCACCAGCGTCTTCACACAGGAGAAAAACCATTCTCCTGCAATGTATGCCACAAGAGATTCTCGCAAAAAGGCAACCTGACCGCTCATTTCAAATACCACATGGGGGATTATCGGTACTTCTGCGAAATATGCAAGAAAAGGTTTACGGAAAAGTGCATCATGGTTAAACACATGAAAACGCATACTGGAGAAAAATCTCACACGTGCGAAGTATGCGATAAAAAGTTTGCACTTAAAAGTTATTTAGCCGTTCATATGAAAACTCATTTGAAATATGAAAATAATAAAGAACAACCAGAAGAAACCGAAAGCGACGAGGTCTCGAAAGAAGACTTGAATACTGAGTCAAAAAACGAGACAGAAGAATCGTTTCACGAGTGCAAAGTATGCAAGAAACGGTTTGCGCAGAAGTGCAACTTGACTGCTCATTTGCGATATCATACGCCCCGGTTCTCTTGCGATCAGTGTGACAGGAAATTTGTTTGTAAGTCTCACTTGAATGCCCACATACTTCGGCATGCGGGAGGGGAGGCCGTGTACCCGTGTGACGTATGCAATAAACAGTATAAATCGAAACGTTCTCTAAACCTGCATTTGACAACTCACACGGGAGATTATAAATACTCGTGCAATGTTTGCAATAAACAATTCGTACATAAAGACACACACACGCGACACATGCTCGAGCATACAGGAGAAAAACCGTACGCTTGTGATACATGCAATAAGGCGTTCCCGTTGAAATCCGCTTTAAACCAACACATGCAAACACATACTAGCGGCGAAAAACTTTTTTGCTGCGAAATCTGTAATAAACGGTTCTCACACAAGAATTATTTATCTAAACACATGGATACTCACATGGGGAAGAAACCATTCATGTGCGAAATATGTAGTAAAACATTTACTCATAAAAGCACTTTGAAGGCTCACAAATCGACGCACACTGGAGAAAAACCCTACTCCTGTGAAATATGCCAAAAGCGATTCCGACTGAGCCGAGGACTGAGGGGCCACATGATGATCCACGACGGAGTCAAACAACACATCTGCGACGTGTGCAGTAAGCAATTTAGACATAAATCCGCTTTAATGGTCCACATGCGACGACACACGGGACAAAAACCACATTCTTGTGATGTCTGTAAAAAGGAATTTATAGTTTTAGCTGAATTAAAAATGCACTATCGTAGTCATACTGGAGAGAAACCGTATGTCTGTCAAGTTTGTCATAAGAAGTTCTCACGACCGGGACACATCAGAAAACATCTCAAATGCGTTCATAATGAGAAACCTTCGAAATATACTGTACTGTAGTGTTGGAGTTGTCGGAGTTAGACGTTACAGTCGTTACCGCTAGTCGCCCGCGCAATAATGGGCTGAATAAGGATATGTTAACATTTTTCGCCTGGAATATGGTGCAAAGATTTAAACACCTTATTATAAAGAGTCATAATATTTCAAGTAAGATCTATTTATTTTGCTTATATAATTGTATTAAGTTTCATCCCAATTCGTTTGTCAATGTTAGCTTGGCTAGGACAGATTTTAAATGCCCAATGTAATTGGGACGTAAAAATATTTTGGTATGTAAACTATGTAATTATAGTGCAAATAAGCATAGTGTAAATATTTTAATAAAATAATTATTAGAATATATAATGTTGTAACTGTATAGTTTCATTTTATGTATTTATAAATAAATACCTATAATTCATCAATCATCATCATCATCATCGGTCATAACGCCGGCGGTTAGCGGGTTGATATACATTGAACTCGCTCAAACGTATGAATTGCCGTTCGTCACCCCGCTGCCCGCGGGCCGCGTGACCGCAGCCTAAGGCACTGGTCCCACCGCGAGCTAGTAAGCTATGAGCTATCGGCTATAAACACGAACAAAAGATAAGCACTCCCGTGTAAATAAAAGAGACACGGCGATATTTATAGCTCACCGCTGGACGAGTAACTATAAATATCGCCGTGTCTCTTTTATTTACACGGGAGTGCTTATCTTTTGTTCGTGTTTATAGCCGATAGCTCATAGCTCTCAACGTTATATATGGCGCCGGCAGCTGTCATTCCATAGAAATATGTCAAACTTTCCATACATGAACCTAGAATACTATGGACAGGCTGTACATGTTATCACACTGAGGGACGGAAAAGCTCAGCTAAATTAAGAACCTAAAATGGCTAATGACTTCCCATAAACAACCTTCTAAATTTGGACGGGTAGTGTGCCACACTTCATACTAAATCATTTGTGGCAAACAAAAAAAAGTGGAACCATGACAAGGACAATGAATGATATTTCCCTTTCTGTCACACTTATCGAGATTTGTATGATACCAGCTCGCTCGCACGTGGTATTATTATTACCATAGCCTGTTCAGATTCAGATTTTAACGAACATCGAACACTGCTCATGATTACAGGCGGTTTGGTGCAACCCTGCCTAAATCTTGAACCTTGATTTCTGTGTAATTGTTATTTCAATCAGCGGTCATGATTTTGACCACTATTGCTGGGCACTAGGGAATGCAATCTCCCGTCATTTCAGACCTAGCCGAGATCTCGCGAGACCACAAAGCCAGTTTACGAGATTTACGAGATCTCGCGAGGTTGTGTATCTTTTCATTGAAAACGTATACTAATACCCTCAGACCAAGACAAAATACAGAATACAAATACAAATACAAAATACAAATATTTATTCATAACAATTGTTATAAGTCGTACAGAAAATACCTAACTAACATGTAGGTATAGTTATGTAGGCAATTATAATTATATGATTTATGTTTTTCATTATTAGACAATAAGTATTATTATATTTTGATTTTACATAGCGTGAGTCTTAAAATATTTAATTTACATTTTAAATTTTACAACTTTCACAGTGTGAGCGGTAGGTTGAAGAACTCTTCATAGCTGTAAAATAGTTCTGTCATCAGATATTTCCTCAATCTACTTCTAAATCCGGCAGGAGCGGTTGCCTCTCTAACTACGTCGGGTAGGCGATTGTAGACTGATGGTCCTAGAAAATAGAGTGAGCGATCTGACTTAGCGAGTCTGCGCGGTTCCGCGACCAGTCTATTTTTATGTTTGTTGCTGCGTAGCGGGTAGTTGGTGTTCACGCCTCTACGTTTGAACGCATCTATATTGTCATACGTGAACACTGCCGCGTTGTAGATAAATAAGCAAGGTAGGGGCAATATTTTCAGCTCTCTGAAAATATCCCGCGCGGGCGCGTCCATCGGCTTACCGGCCATCGCGCGAACGGCTCGTTTCTGCATTGAGAAAGCGCGAGTCCAGTCAGAGGCGCGGGCCCACAACTCCGTGCCGTACGTCAATATTGAGTGCACTGTCGCGAAGTAGCACTCTCTCACCGCGGGTTTCCCGGCAGTGCGCGCCAGGCGCCGAAGTGCAAAGCACGCACGTCCGAGCTTCCCGCATACCTCATCAATGTGCGTCTCCCACGTCAGTGCGCTGTCCAGGTGGAATCCAAGGAGACGTGTGCTGGTCACGTGCTGTATAGGGGCATCACCTGCACACACCCTCAGGGATGAACTCGGATGGCCATTTAGTTTGAACCTCATGAAACTGGTTTTTTCTTTGTTCAAAGCTAAACCGTTCGACCGGAACCAATTGTGTAGTTGCCCCATTACACTATTTAGCGCTCCTTCCAACTCTCGTTCGACAGGTGTGCTGACGACCGCCGTGACGTCATCGGCATACATAAATATCTCGGCGCCTTCTATTGCCTTCGGCAGGTCGTTCAGCAGTATGCCGAACAGGGTGTTGGATAGACACGATCCCTGTGGTACACCCATCAGGTTTCGCAGTTCCGACGAAATAGCGCTCCCCCCCCCCCCTCCAACTACTACTTGGGCCCTGTCGGTCATAAAAGACAGTATTAACTGTGTGGCCGGGCCACGTATACCGTAGTGGGCGAGTTTGTCGGCGACAAGTGCATGGTCGGCGGTGTCGAATGCGCGCGAAAGGTCGCAACACACGACCGCAACGTGTCGCCGCGCTTCGCGCGCTCGCAGCACGCTGTACACGACCTCCCTCACTAGGTCGGTTGTCGACCGGCCTTCGCGGTAGGCGTATTGGCTGTCAGACATTACATTCCTCGGTGACCAAAACGCGAGTAGCCTTTTATTTAGTCCGACTTCGAAACACTTGCTTGGACAGGGTATCAGGGATATCGGGCGGTATGATTTTATTTCGGACTTTTTGCCCTTGCCTTTATAAAGAGGACATATTTTTACCGTTTTTAGGCTTTCCGGGTATACTCCCAATCTCATGCAGTTGTTAAATAGCCGGGACAAAATAAAGCCGATTGCGGGACTGGCTTGCTTAAGCAGGTTAGCGGAGAGGCCGTACACGTCTGTACTGTCTTTTGGGGCGACAGAAGTTTTAAAAATTTTGATGACCTCGTCGGGCGTGAATAATTGAAACCTTATCGAGCAGTCGCTGTCGACGCATCGTCGTGTCGTTTGTATTTGTATTTGTATTTGTATGTGTGCGTGAGCGTGTGCTAAACTTGATGTAGCTTGGTTTTGTTTGTATGTGGTTTGGCTTCACTTGAGTGTTCGTAACGCTCCGTCTGTCTTTTTTTCTTGGTCTGAGACAAATACCATGAATTCCATTGAATGATTATCAACATGTGAAATAATAATAAAAAATACACTGCGTTTCATTTCAAAATACAACTCGAAGACTATTTTTGAATGTTTTAATTCACAATCATGTTTCAATTAAATTCTCTCGGGAGCTCTGGCGACCTTGTTCACCTCCAGGAACAACACTTCTACAGAGCAAGTAGTAGTGTTATTATGACTGTGGTCTTCTGCAAGGCGGAGGTACTTCCCCAGTTAGGCTGCTCCACATTAGAGCGGTATGACATTTCGCTGTGCCCTACCTCACCAAAAATGTGCTAGACTCAGTCTCGTAAAATATGGCCGAGATGTCGCGATATCGAGATTGCATTCCCCTACAGGGTACCTAGGCGCCGCGCCGTTTGTTTTGCGCCAAATGGATATGGATGGACGCGTGGCGCTCCCTTTGGATGTCATGGCCTCGCCAACTACTTATCTTTAACCCATTCGCCGCCAGTGACTGAATTTCAGTTCGTCGATCACCTGTCCCCGACTACATACGAAATCTAAAAACAATCCACTCAAGATTATTTTATCTGGCATCGAATGAATTTCGATCATAGTGGAATATTTAAAAATTGTTCGCCACGAGCGGGATTTAAACCCACAACCTTTGGAATCCGTCCAACGCTCTGCCAATTGAGCTACCTTGGATCCGCTAATGGCATCGAATCTTTCAATCCATTCCACTATCGTATATACACTTCAGGGACACGTCTCGGGTCGACCTTTCAGAGTGTACTGCGTGCGCACATTGGTGGAGCCAAACGTAATATAAGAACGAGAGATCACGCACCCATCTCTCGACGACAACACACGACTTCTAAATGCGTTCTTGACGTTCGAAGGGTTAACGCATAGTTGTATCTTGTATGATGACCCATTGAGTAAAGCAGCCTTTATAATAAATAATAATAATAATAATAAATAAATATAAGGGGACAATCTTACACAAATCGACCTAGTCCCATAGTAAGCTCAGTAAGGCTTGTGTTATGGGTACTAGACTACGACATATATAATAGATATAAATACTTAAATACATAGAAAATGTCCATGACTCAGAAACAAATATTCATGCTCATCACAAAAATTTTTGCCCTTACCGGGATTCGAACCCAGGACCTCTTGCTTTTTTTTTTTTTTTTCCATATACTGTGGCTTTTTGCTACTTAGGCACTTTGCCAATGTCAAGTGGGGTCCTCTTGCTTCGTAGGCAGGGTCACTACCAACTAGGCTAAAGCGGTCGTCAAAATGTCGTCTTTATGGGTGAACGTTTCGTGTCGTTTTCCACCTCCGACTAATATTCATTCTTTCAGTTTTCCACACCAACGTGGAAATGTAAAATAATACATATAATCAAGCCCCTTCTCAGAGGGGTAGGCTGAGATCACGGATTTCCACTTACTACGATTCCTTTTTTTCTTTATACGCTTTCATGACATTCTTCATAATTTTGTGAATCACTTCATAGTATTCATGGTATAATTACAACTTAGAAAAGTTGAAAAACCCCCGCCATTTTCATTTCAAAGTCCAATATCTCAAAAACGGCTGAACAGATTTTCATGAAACATGGCTAAGAACACTCCAGAGTTTCACATCACATCAGTTTTTGAATAAAAAAAACCGCATTCAAATCGGTCCATCCGTTTGGCAGCTACGATACCACAGACACGTTAAATTTATAACCCCCCTCTCTTTGCGTCGGGGGTTAAAAATAAGTAAAATTGCACCAAAACGTTCTATCGTAAAAAAAACTCACAAAACATAGTGGATGGCGAATGATCGCCCGTTTATCATCCAGCGGGCTAGCACAACTGACGACGCGCTGCGATGCGAGAAAGATCTACCCTCCTCTTTTTAATTTGCATGGTGCGAGTGATACAGAAGACGCTCAGTCGCGCGCGAAGCGACTACGCAGCAAGTTGTGCTAGACGTACTGGGTACATACATACGGTACATAAACATTATAAATCAAAGAGAATGTAACCACTTCTATAAATATGCAATTTGTTTAAAATACATATTTTTCATTCTAAATATAGCAAGTTGGTGTGACAAATTGTATAGTTTACAGCGTGCTTTAACTTGCAGTGTGCATTGGAAAGTTTTTTGGAATCCGAACGTTCCGTTTCGCAACACGCATGCGACCTAGTGACGGACGCCATTACGTTGCTCCTGTCAAATCACTGTCAAACTCCGTCGTGATTTGTAAATATCGCTGTATTGATCAAAAAGGCAATTAGATTATCTTATAGGCAGATTTGTATCTACACTTTTAAGCGTATTTAACTTAGTATACTTTTATGTTAATGTTGTGAATTGTGTTGCTATTATCAAAATGGACGCATTACTTTCGTGCCGCTGCTGCCTGCTGCGCCCTCCGGACAAAGGTCTCGACACGCTGTACAGCCATCTCGGCAAGACGGAGATTTATTCGGACATGCTGCGGGAATGCTTTGATATACATGTAAATATTACCACTTATATCACAATGACAGCTCCTTACCCATACCATACAACTTTTTACACGACTGCCCAACAAAAAACTGTAATGTTTTAGTCGGTATATAGGGCAATCAATCTCGAGTTCTGTGGCACTTCAAGATATTCAACTTATACATAACGTAGCTATGATGTGGTCATCACATCAACTGGTTTAATCATTTGTGATATTCTTGCTCTTAATTCTTAAAACTAAGTATAATCTGAATTGTTTAATACACACTACTATTATCCTCTAGCCGCCCAGAGGTCTTTTAAAAGGCCTTGTCAGTTGTTGAAAATTGATATGTATACATTCCATTTAAATTTCACTGTTCTTTTTTGCATGTTGGGCGGCTTTTGTATCTGTACAACTCATTTTTGTAGTCAACTAAACTGTAATTGTTGCAAGAATGAACTACAGACCTAACTGGCCTTATATACTTGAATACTTGTAGCAACCACCTTCCAACAAAATAAGTGTATATTGTTTGATTGATGGGAATGTTATCTGCGGTTAGTTTGTTAAGGTGAAAATAAGGTACTGAACTGAATCTATATGTGGCCAGGATTAGCTATTACTTTAAATATGTTCATAGTACCTAGTTAATGGTTGAAATAATAAATAGCATAGTTAATGCTATGTGTTATCTTTTGTCATCAATTGGCACCCTAACCATCCATATTAATGCAAAACGTAAATCATTATTGAGATAAGATAATACTTGACATGTATTACAGTACCTATAGATTTGTCACAAGACCCAAAATAGTTTGTCATACAGATGAGTGACACATCAGTCAATTTTGTAGTTGTCTGATGGAAATACGAAAGACTTTTTATATTTAGTAAAAAAAGGGTTGAAATTTGAATTGAGGTCATGGTCAAATTGACTAAAAGTACATATTCAATAATGTTATCTTTGGTTTTTGGGCATTGTGTGCCTTCATTGCAATGAAGAACATTTCTTGCGTTTTCAGCTCAATATTTATTAGGTATAATTTGTAGTTTTATAATGATTTGAATAATTAAATTAAGTATGCTTTGATACATAGAATCAGATAAATTTTTTGAAATAGTAAAAAAAAACACAAAAAAGAATAAAAACTGAACAAATACAACCAAACGACTACCTTCAAGATCCACAACAAAGGTTTCGTCATTCAATAGTTCAGTTAATCAGCTAGTTGAATATTTTGTTTTAATTTAAAATTACAGCTAAATTCAGCAAATGGCGAGTGTGGTATCTGCGAGGTGTGCGTCGCCCGGCTGCGGGACGCGAGCAACTTCAAGCAGCAAGTGCAGCGCAGCCAAGCGGAGCTGCTATCACGGATGCAGACACCCGGGAGTGCCAAAAGTGAGCTAGAGATGCCAGGCTCATTAAAACAGTAGATTCATTACTTAACAATAAATTATAGTGTGACAAGAACACACTAAAAGAATGCTATTTGTCACAATAATCACCAGATGCAGCTATTTAGTTAGAATAACACAGCAACATACCTTTCATTCTATGTATAAAGCTGCGTCTCTGTCAGTTGTTGTTGCAATTTCATAGTATAGTGACTTTAGTGTTCAAATCTGGGTTATTCAATTTCAACGCCAACAACTTTTTCATCTCTTGCATTACTTTCTACGAACTTTCGAATCTGTTTATTTTAATACTGTGGAGACCAAATGATTGGATAAAAGGAACTTCTGATGGAGACCATTGTTATATCTTTATAGGGATTGATCAACTTTTTCTTGTTGTTATTTGGTCCAAGTAAGCCAAGAGACTAATATAATGTCAGAGTTTCTTAGAAAAAGATATTATTAATTGGATGCCCGCAGGCTTAGGAGAAGCCCCAACATAGAATGGGTTTACCAATATCACAAAAACACGTGTTTACTGGGTTTAAACCCTATTCATCATAATCGTCCTAGCATTATCGACGACCTCTGTAGCCTAGTTAGTAGTGACCCTGCCTACGAAGCCGGAGGTCCCGGGTTCGAATCCCGCATATATTTGTGTGGGGAGCATGAATATTTGTTCCTGAGTCATGGATGTTTTCTATGTATCTATTTAAGTATGTATATCGTCGTCTAGTACCCATAGTACAAGCTTTGCTTAGTTTGGGACTAGATCCATTTGTGTAAGATTGTCCCAAATATTTATTTATTTATTATTCTCGGTTGTGCTCTAAAAGAGCCCGGGGTCCACTTTGACACCTAAACTTGGGTTTAAACCCTATTAAATAATAATAATAATGTAATAAATTAGCCTACATACGTCCTACTTCTGGGCACAGGCCTCCTCTCATGGATGAGAGGGAATGGGCAGTCCCCATGCTGGCCCAGTGCGGGTTGGGGACTTCACATACACCTTTTGAATTTCTGCAGGTGTATGCAGGTTTTCCTCACGATGTTTTTCCTTCACCGAACAGCTAACAGGAAATATCAAATGACATTTCGTACATAAGTTCCGAAAAACTGGTACGAGCAGGCGGGATTTCGTACATAAGTTCCGAAAAACTCATTCGTACGAGCCGGGTTCGGACCCACGACCGCCGCTTGACAGCCATATGCCTGAACCACTAGGCTACCGTAGTTTTTTCCTATTGCATTCTGGGTTAAAAATCATTTCTATAAAAGGTTATCCAGGACCAGCACGTCTCCCATGAGCCGGGCGCGACATACTCTCGATTTTTCGCACACTATCCGTCTCTTTCTTATTAGAACACTTAGAACAAGAGATATAGTGCGAGAAAAATCGAGAGTATGTCGCGGCCGTCCCATGATAGACCTGCAGGAGACGTAACCATGGCAATGAGCAACAAAAAGTATTTGATTGGTCCATAAAAAATTGAAGACTTGGTTAAGAACAGTTCTCTAATATAGTACACTAGACGTGCCCGCGGCTCCACCCGCGTGAATTAATTATATTAATGTATTTGTCACAATTGTATTATTATGTTCATGAGCCCTGCTTAGCAGCGTACCGATATGGAAATAATAGCAGTATACAGGTATTTTCAATATGTTCATATAAATTTATTAAAATGTCAACATGAAACTCAGTAATAAACACAGGCCTCCTCTCATGGATGAGAGGGAATGGGCAGTAGTCCCCACGCTGGCCCAGTGCGGGTTGGGGACATTCGTGAGGAAACCTGCATACATCCACAAAGAAATTCAAAGGTGTATGTGAAGTCCCCAACCCGCACTGGGCCAGCGTGGGGACTACTGCCCGTTCCCTCTTATCCATGAGAGGCCCGTGCCCAGCAGTGGGACGTATATAGGCTGATTTATTTATAATTATTATTTAAAAAAAATGCTTCAGCCATTATAGCGACACAAAGTCTCATAATTTTCAGCACTTAGTAAATTTTTACCCAAAGTGGTGTCATTATAACACCTATTTTCATAGACATCAAAACTATTCTCTAAGGAAGTAATTGTCTGCACTTTTACAAAAAAAATAACGACAAGACACCGAAACCCCCGCCGGTGACTTCTAATCTACCCGCCACCCGAGTCGGATTTGCCACAATAAGTTTTTTTTTAATTAACTTCAAAAAAGCTATTTAGAATATATATATAGTCCCTGAGACGGCCACTAATATCCACACTTTCCAACTCTCATAACTTCATAATAAGTCCCTGGGACGGCCACCCTTTGCTATATATATCCCAACCGTTATTTGCCTTCTTTAGCCAGCTATGTCGTCGCTCCAGTGCGTACTGTTACAGTGAGCCTCCGTGGAGCTTGAAAAAAACTCTTGTATACACCCAAGCAGTTTATTATCCCAATTACAAACACTGCACGACTTATAGTATCACTGAAAATATTTATATCAAAATTAAAGGTCAGAGTATAGCAAAGGGGGCGCGATTAAGTTTTTTTCCGCTATTTATAAAAAAAACAACCACGAAGACGGCGGCGGGAGCAGAGCTCCCGCCACCGTCTTCTAACCTATCCGCCATCCGAGTCGGTTCACGATACCGAATTTTTTTAAGTCCCAGAACCGTTTAAATAACTGATTTAAGAGCCAATATCTCGGTAATTATCAAATATAGAGAAAAGTTGCTCATACAAAACATGCTTATTTTAGCGTCTTCTATACGATAGCATCAAAAAAAATAGGTGTCATAATGACACCACCTCCATCAAAACAAAAACTGAGTCCCGCGCCCCCTTTGCTATACCCCAACCAAATTAAATTACGACTGACATATGTTTCGTTAATATTTGGCGTTTTATAAAGTCATAATGCTGTCGATGCTTTACCTGTATTAGGCAATATTTACGTGGAAGCAAAACAGTTATGCGTGCATATAACAGTATGTGGCCGCCCTGACTTTCTTTTTACATCGGGGCCTTTCCATAGCATCACTTCTTTGGTCCATCTCTTGTCCGTGTATCACCTATCCCACTGCACATCACCAAGTGTCCAGCCCATCGCCATTTTAACTTAAGGATTTAGAGCAGGGCGTCTGTAGTTTTCGTCTAAGCTCGTATGCGCTCACTTTTCACTTTAAATGGATTTTCCTTATGTTTAACGTACTCCTTTCCATCGCGCGTTGTCCTTATTTTGGTTTTGGTCTTTACTGTGTAACTCCAAGTTTGGCAGCCATATGTAAGTGTGGGGAGAATGTTGGTGTCCATAACTATTTTTTTCATATGCAGTGAGTCGCCTTTACCAGTATTTTTTCCAACTTATGGCTGTGCGTCGTTCTATCTCGCCTTGTGTGCTATCATTGCTAAAAGATACTTCTTTTCCTAGGTATATGTAGCGTTCTACATACTCTAATGTGGTTTTGTCATTACCTACCTTGGTTTCAGCCTCGTTCATCCAGACTACTTTTTCGCTTTCTTCTCTGAATGAGTTGATCACTCTATTTTTTTGCTAGCAGAGGCGAGCAGTACGATTTCGTCCGCAATCCCGAGATGGCTTAGCCGCTTGCCTTTAATTATTATGCCTTCATGCTGCCAGGAAATATGATATCGTAAATAACCAAATCAAGGTCCAAATGAGAAAACACCAGTTCCAACCGATCCGAGCACTCGTTTCACACGATAACAAACGATAAATAATAATTATAAATGCAAATATAAAACAATTTTCAAAGTAAAGTAACAATAACACTGACACTTGACACTCTTGACAGTCTGACGGTGGCGGAACGTTCCATTTCATGTCAAATTCTCTTAAATTCTCTTACCGAAATTTCAAAGTTCGGTTTTCATTGATAATTATCTATAAATACTATGTTTTTTTAGCCGAATCAATTGTATAACGATTATACTAACGTGTAAATGTAGTCTCAGATATAATCAAATTACGTAAAATGGAGAGACCGATCTCTCAGATCCGAACGTCAGAGCCGAACATTTCCGAACAATGGCGACGCTTAAAATTGTCAATTTTGTCGAGATTTCATTACGTGATTTTAGAAAAAATATGGAACAGAACCGGAAGCCTTTATGCTCTTGTTCTAAGTTAATATCAAGAGAATTGATTCGTACATTTATTTCTCGTGTTCGTTGCGTTGGTTTTAAGAAACGTGTCGCCAAAGATCGTGTTTTTTGTAAGGCGCTATCTCGCTCGTTCCTTCGTGTTTTATCCCGTTCTGATTTTCCGATTTTATATAATAGATTTTACAACTAGTGTGAAAAGAATGTCTTTTTACCACTAGTACCGAGGTATCTTAAGACTCGGTACGAGTGGTAAAAGACATTTCACACGTGTTGTAAACGACGTTTTTTAATACAATTGCGCAAAATAATAAATTAATATATCATTGCGATAAAATATGCTTGCTTCGAAGTTATTTTTGAACGAACCCATACTTTACAAATGACACTGACAGTGACAACATACTATTGGAATCAGCGCCATCGGGTAAAAAATCTAATATAAAATTACTGCGCTTCGAAAGTATAGTTTGGAACTAAAAAGTAAAAAGCACTAGTTCGAGAAATTGAGCTTCTCGTACGCTACGCAGCCACAAAAAGTACCACTTTTTGAGCAACTGTATTAAAAAATATGTTAGTTTGGTCTCTTGAATTACAGGCAGAATAGTGTCAGTCTAAAAGCTTAGCCCACCTCCAAGAAACCCATGGTGCCATGGCAGGATCCATGCGAACATATTTATTTTGGTTCTCATTTTTAAACGAAACTAATCATCATTCATTCATTTATCATTTATTACTAGTTTTCAACCCACATAGGGTGGGGTCCTATAGTGTATACAAAATTTCATGTCATTGTAGTATGTTGTTCTTATATGAGAACCAAAGTACGTTTGTATGGAGAGTCCAGTGTGCTGGCGAGCCTTAACGGTGGCTTTACAAGCTTTCATTTAACTTGCCTTGTTAATTTATTACATGTGCGGGTCAAATCGTGAAGGTAAAATTTTACCTACTTCCCGTTATCCAATCGAGTTGAAATTTTGTACACTTCCATAAGACGGATGACAATGCAATATTATGCTTGCTTGTTGTATAATATAACAAGTAGTAATGAGGGTTTTTGAAAACAAACGGTACATGAACTTTTTTCATCAGAATTCTATTTGTTTGTCCAAAAAGTGTCCCATATGTTCCATTCCAGATCGTTACATTTTTGTATGATTTTAATTCGTGAAGCAAAGGAACAAAACATTACATAGTAAAATCTGGGCCGATTTTATTATTGTATACGTATTTATTACAACGATTCTGTGTAAAAATAATGCAAAAAATATTGATAAAAATAAAGTTTATGTACACTTTCTTTTTAACCCCCGACGCAAAAAGAGGGGTGTTATAAGTTTAACGTGTCTATGTATCTGTCTGTCGTAGCGTAGCTCCCCAAAGGATAGAGCTATTTGAATGCGGTTTTTTTTGTCATAGATAATTTTATCCCGAGTGTTCTTAGCCATGTTTGACGACGGTTAGGCTAGTGGGTAGTGACGCTGCCTACGAAGCTGAAGGTCCTGGGTTCGAATCCCGGTAAGGACAAATGTTTGTGTGATGAGCATGAATATTTGTTTCTGAGTCTTGGATGTTTTCTATGTATTTAAGTATTTATTTCTATTATATATATCGTCGTCTAGTACCCATAACACAAGCCTTACTGAGCTTACTATGGGACTAGCTCGATTTGTGTTAGATTGTCCCCTTATATTTATTATTTATTTATGTTTCATAAAAATCTGTTCAGCCGTTTTTGAGATATTGGACTTTGAAATGAAAATGTCGGGGGTTTTTCTACTTTTCTAACAAGGAAACATACCCAACTGTCCGGCGCCGATTTCAATGTTTTTTATATATATTATACAGTAGTCTTAGATAACCAAAACGTAATTTTTTTAAGCTGCCCTAACTCAACCCATCGGGAGATATTGCCCTCCAAAGTACTGAAAAATGGCGAAACCCTCTAACTTCGGAAGAGAGTTTTGTTCAAGCAAACTGCTTGTTAATTACTAGTTTTAATATATGTTGGAGAACATGACAAAATAATGGACACGTGTGTTGCTATTTCGGCCAAAACTAATATTTTACAAAAAAACTCGTTTAAAAGTTTCATACTTTTCGCCGTTTCGCTCACTATAAAGAAGAACGTTGGGTATACTTACATAATAAAGTGAAAATAATGACTCATTGGATACATATTCCTTTACGTTTGAAGTGAGAATGTTCATCACCTTACTAAAAACAGTACTAAATAATGTTTATGGAACTCTTAAAGGCATTTTTTTAAAGTATTATTTTTGGAAAACTTTATGCTACGCATTTTCACTCTGGTTAAATTATGTACAGTTCGCAGCTTTAAAACTGAAATACATTAGTTTTTTTTTAACACAATCGTCAAATGTTTTTTTTAAGAATAGATAAAGAGATCAAGTACCGTGTAGTTCAGTTCTATGATAAAAAAAAAAACTAGCAAAACAACCAAAGTGAGTGAGTAAAACGGTGAAAAGTATGAAACTTTTAAGTGTGATTTTTGTAAATTATTAGTTTTTAGCCGAAATAGCAAAACACGTGTCCATTATTTTATTATGTTCTCCAACATATATTAAAACTAGTAATTAACAAGCAGTTTGCTTGAACAAAACTCTTCCGAAGCTAGAGGGTTTCGCCATTTTTCAGTACATTGGAGGACAATATCTCCCGATAGGTTGATTGGTATTTTCGACTACTCTATAACATACATAAAAATCATTGAAATCGGCGCCGGACAGTTGGGTATGTTTCCTTGTAAGTTGTAGTTATTAAATCACTCTGATTGCAGTGCAAAAATAGTTCAGTCCGCTATAAAATGTACGATTTTTGTGTGTGATATTATCGTAACTTTTTAAATGTTTGCTGCAGGTGAGCAAGCTCGGAGTAATGCTGATATAAACCACCGACTACTCCAGCTTGAGTTGGAGAAGGCTTATAGTGACGAGACTGCAATGTGTAAGTATACATATCTGTAGTTTACCTAACATGTCTTTTTAAATATAATTGTGGTTTTGTATGTGTGGATAGCAGGGACCCGCCCACCCCTTCCCAGAAAAAAGCCTTTGAACGGGTTAGTCGTTCGTTTAATAGCCCAAACCCCTTGCTGTCCTTTAACTCATTCATTTAACTTAGCCGTATGATTGGGTTTCCCTTACGGGGCGCTACCGCTACTGATAGAAAAACCCTTTCGAAAGGCTTTTTAAGCGCTTTTTAAAGGGTTGAAGCGCTTCTTCGTGTTGAATACCCATTCATTTTGCTTTAAAAGCCAAATGAATGGGTATTGAAGAGCATCGGCTTTGGTAAGCAAACCCTTTCAAAACCCCTTTGAAGGGGATACCGTATTGGAGCGCTTTAATAGCCAAATGAATGGGTTTTGAGGAACATCGGCTTTGGTAAGCAAAGCATTACAAAAACCCTTTCAAAAACCCTCGAAGGGGATACCGGGCCGGTCCCTGGTGGATAGATTCCCACATACATTAGAATCTAACCTGATGTAATCACCTACATAAACCAACGCACGCACGTGCAAGAAACTTTAAAAAGATTGACGGGATTGAAACTACCCTATTGACACCAAATTGCATAAAAAAGTAGATACATTATTAGGATTAAGCAAACTTTGTATATACTCAATATGTGTGCGTATGTAATGGTGTGCGTGTGTGTGGGTATGTGTGTGCGTGCGTGTGGTTGTGTGGATGTGAGTGTGTGAGTGGGTAGGTGCTACTAGCGTTCGTGTATGCGCGATAAGTCTACTATCTATTTAAACGTCATATTATTACGTCATAGTATTTATTTAAACGTCAGGGCCAAAATGCCAGCCGTCCTCTCCGTAAGGACAAATAGCACTACCGCCTCAGAACGACGAGTCAAAAGCTATCGAAGTTTGTACGGTCCGTCTACATAATGGGCCCGTCAGTGTACAATAGGCTGCCTGAATATATCAGAGTTGCAGCTACCACCGCGGCATTTAGGATTAGGCTACGCAAGTGGCTGCTTGATTTAACCTTGTACAGCGTGGGAGACTTTCGAGTTACCATGCACATAATTAAAACATAATGTGATGAATTGCTATAGACATGGATCTGATAATAAATCGATTAATCTAATATTACATCATGCAACTACATATTAATCTATAGTTATACAACCTATCCGACATGTAACATTGGTGTTATCAATAAATATTTGTATTTGTATCTCAGGAACTCCTCAGTGAACTCATAATTCCATTCAAAACATTTAGTAATTATAGTTTTTTTTTACCAGGCGGGAGTTCATGATACGGAGTTCATGTAACTTACAAAAAATATTGTAATGTATACATATTTATGAAACTTTGAGTGAATACTTATTGGTGCCCTTGACTGTAAGTATGACAGGGCGACCGCTTTATGTCATAAACGCGGTCATGCACTAGCATGATGAGGAATTGTCATAGGCATAATTTTTACATACTTGTAAAAAAGAAGTTGAAAAATCTTTTAACATCACTTGTTACTTCTAATTCTCACTATAATACTACAAATTTGACAGACGTGACACTACAAAGTTAGGATGAGCGGATGGACCGGTCAGCAAAACTAGATGATCATTTTAGTGACGAAGTATTTTCTAGCTGCAATCAGGTCGTCTTGGCGATCTACCATCTTTAGTAAGGTTAAATCCTTTGAACAAAACCGCTTAACAAACTTAGACACAAAACGCCAACTGAAAAAAGAGAGGCCTAAACCTTCCTACGTGCACACCTATAATGGTGGGTACACACTGAGCAAACGAACGACCAACGAACGCAAAGCATTTATGTGACAGCTATTTGTTAGAGTGAGATACATAGCCGTTCGTTGGCTTGGTGTGTACCCACCATAACACAAGTGGCCAACTCTACTGTCCTCTATGTAATAGAGTTTTTAAGGACTAAGTTTGGTCTAGCCAGCCATATCAGAGCTCACAATAGGGCACATCCTTAATTGCTAGGGTCGCCGTCATCGAAATCGATGAGACGGACTATATATGTATTTGCAGTATTGTTACGTTCAGTGCGACAAAGTACTAAAATGATCATCTATATTTGCCGTTGACTGTACCAAAGCCCGTGATAGTGTGAAAGAGATGTCTGCGGTCTTCGTTTCGAACGGCGACTGATCTTATCTTATCTTATCTAGATGAGGGCCCTTTCGGATGCACTTCGACCCAGTGAGATCTTATGTGCATTTGCCCTCTTCTTTATGCCTACTCCCAAGCTCGCTCCGTCATTTCCACAAAACGGATGATGCAGCTCAGCGGAAGCACCTTGAATTCGTTTGGTTGCGAATAGCCTGATCTACTAAATCTGTGCGTTGTCCCCAGGTGAAGTCAAGATGGAAAAGCCAGAATGCCAGGTCGAGATAAATGACAACAAACCACGTAAGTACCATGAATGCCAAATGTTGACGGATAATCTAAACTAATTTGAGCGGCTCAGCCGGCGCGCTGCTTGCGAGTAATGACAGCTGTCGGCGCCATATTTAACATCGATCGGTCTGTAATCGTGTGCAACGCAATCTAACAGAACGTTTGTGACATAGTGTTATTTTTTCAGTGTCATCATACAGCACTCCGCCGGCGCCTCAGCCCGTCCCCGCCCCAGCCGCGCCCGCCCGCGGCATCGACGTAGTCCACACCTGCGATATATGCCACAAATCATTCGACCACCAGTCCGCGTTCAAACTCCACCGCCGCATGCACACAGGAGAGAAACCCTTCTCCTGCAATGTCTGCCACAAACGATTCTCACAAAAGGGCAACTTGACCTCCCATTTCAAATATCATATGGGGGACTACCGATACTTCTGTGAAGTATGCAATAAGAGGTTTACGCAAAAGTGCATCATGGTTAAACACATGCAGACGCACACTGGACAAAAACCCTACACCTGTGAAGTATGCGATAAGAAATTTACGCTAAAAAGTTATTTGGCCGCCCATTTAAAAACGCATTTAAAGTATGAAAGTAATGGCGAGAGCGCCGAAGAAAAGCCCGATTGCGAGGAAGAGGTCCCAAAAAAATCCAAGTTAATCGAAGACAACAGTTCTGATTCTAAAGATAACGCCAAGACAGAAAAAGCATTTCACGAGTGTGAAGTATGCAAGAAACGGTTTGCGCAGAAATGCAACTTGACTGCTCATATGAAAAATCATGCGTCAAGATTTTTCTGTGAACAATGCCAGAAGGAATTCGCTTGTAAGTCTAGCTTAAATGCCCATTTGCTACGTCACACGGGAGACCAGGTTTTCTCGTGTGACGTTTGCAGTAAAAAGTATAAATCGAAACGATCTCTAGACCTCCATCGAACTACTCACACAGGTGATTATAAATATACGTGCAACGTGTGCAATAAACAATTCGTACATAAAGAGACGATGACGCGACATATCATTGAACACACAGGAGAGAAACCTTACACCTGTGACATATGCAATAAAGCGTTTCCGGTTCAGACTGCTCTTAACCGACATAAGGAAACACATGGACCTAAGGGTGAAAAACGATTTAGGTGCGAACTTTGTAAGAAACTATTTTCGACTAAAAATTCCCTGGCTACACATATGGATAGGCACATGGGGAAGAAGCCATATATGTGCGAAATATGTAGCAAGACGTTCACAGACAAAAGCAATTTAAAAGTTCATAAAGCAACACACTCTGGCGAGAAATCGTACTCTTGCGAAATATGTCATAAGCGATTCCGGCAGAGCAGAGGCCTACAGGGTCACATGATGATCCACGAGGGAATCAAACAGCACACCTGCGAAGTATGCAGTAAGCTGTTTAGACATAAATCTGCTCTGATGGTCCATATGCGACGACACACAGGACAGAAACCGCATTCGTGCGACGTCTGTAAAAGGGAATTTATAGTTTTGGCTGAATTAAGAGTGCACTATCGTAGTCATACTGGGGAGAAACCGTTTGTTTGTCAAATTTGCGATAAGAAATTTGCACGGTCTAGTCATTACAGGCGACATCTTAAACGCGTGCACAACGAGAAGCCTTCGAAATATACTGTCCTGTAGTTTGGCCGTTAGGGGTGTTGGACTTAGAAGACGCGGTCCTTGGCGCCAGGGTTGCCACACGTAATGGTGGCCCGTCTCACGAAGCTTACGAGTATTATACTTGTAAAATTGTTTAATTCTGTCTAAAGTATAACTGAGGCGCTTGGCCAATAACTACTGGGCATTTGACCTGTAAACTTGAAACCATAATTAGATTCCCAAAAAATAACCTTAAAATTGCCATTAAAATTAAAAAAAAACCGACTCTGGCAAACTTACACTCTTCCAAATGATGGACGTAGCTAAAAACTAGCTTGTTTTTTTTCTTAATATCAATGGCAATTTTAAAATTTATCATTTTGTAATATAATTATGGTTACGTAATGGTGGCCCCTCCCATGAAGCTAACGAGTATTACACTTGTAAAATTGTTTAAGTCTAAACAAGCAACACTGAGGCGCTTGGCCAATAACTACTGAGCATTTGACCTGTGGTGCCTGTTTGGGTACTGTAAACTTGAAACCATAATTAGATTCCCAAAAAATAACCTTAATTTTGCCATTAAAATTTAAAAAATACCGACACTGGCAATCTTACACTCGTCCAAATGATGGATGTAGCTAAAAACTAGCTAGTTATTTTTCTTCATTTTAATGGCAATTTGAAAATTTATTTTTTTGGAATATAATTATGGTTTCAAGTATACGTAACTCCGAAGGGTCATTTGTCTGAAAGCATATTTTTTCAGAATTACGTAATTCCGAAAACAATGTTTGGCTGATATTTTTTTTGGTCTTTCAGGATATAATACTAACCTAACCTAATTATGTAATTCATTTTATAATCTGCGTCCAAATTTTCGTAAGCGGTAAAATGGTGTCCGGAATTTTCAAAATTTCGGACAAATGAATTATTATCTTTTTGTGTGTTCCCGTTTGGACCTGTACCATAGATAGAGAATAGATTAGTTTCAGCATTAAAAAAATTGCATTCATAATGCTAGGCATTATCGGGGTGGTCATGGACATAGATTTCCAAGATATTTTAAATTAATACATAAAAAAAATAAATTGTTAAAAATTTAAGTGCTTGCATAATTTTTTTTTTGTTCTTTGGCCATATAATTGGGTCTAGTTTTATCCCTACTCTTAGGTAGGGCAATCTGTATGTTAAATTAGATAAATTAATATATTGTACAAGTTAAGTAAATTATAGTTGTGTACATATAAAGTATTATTACTAGTAATAAGTCTGTCAAGGAATTGAAGAAGCTAGTTTCAATTAGCCTATTTTACTTCAGTATTTTGAATATGGCCTGGCCCATGTTACAGTGTAGTTAAATAAAAATGGCAAACCAATATTAACAATCTTGTACTAGGTATGCGACAAATCTCAAAGTCTATATTATAAAATAATATGTAAATGGATGAATAGTTCAACGAAAATTTCACATGAACATAGTTTTTCAGTGTATCCATTGTTAATAGGTCACACTTGATTATTAGAAATACATAATTATGGGGATTATGTTATGTTTTTCAGCACATTAGTGGTAAATGTTGTTTATTTTTGCCAGTTTTATTGAACTCCACTTTAATTGTTATAATAAGGGCCTGTTTCACAATCTCCAGTTAAAACATATCCGTCAGATAAATGTTAGCTGTCGCTTTTCTTTTATATGACGGGAGAAAAGGATAGCAATAATTTTAACTGGCCGATAACTTTATCCGGCGATTGTGAAACAGGCCCTTACTGTAATGTAATAAAATAGGTCTACATATAACTTATCAATTTCAAATTACTATAAATGTCACGACACGGTAGATTTATCTGTAGTCATTAATTGCTATGGCTTCTATCAGTTGTCTTTTAACTTCAAGAAAAGCGAAAGGTGTGCTGTTATGAACAGCTTCTATGTATTAGGTACCTAATAAAAATGTAACATACAACAGTATTTTACTAATTCCTATCTGTTAACGCTTTTCCACACTTATTATACTAACCATTTATTTCAGGCAACTAAGGCACATAGTTACAAATACTTTAAAGATTAACATACATACAATAGGCATGATGACAGTAATTGAAAATCACTAAAATATGGTATTTTCTTAGTGAAATTTTAATCATAGAATTCGAAAATGCTCACATTTTTTTATAAATAAGAGATTATTATTTATTTTGATAAACTTAAACTGAAAAATACGGACGCCCGCCATGATATGTTAAACACCAATCAGAGCGCATGACGTCACGTTTGTACATACAAATACCCATAACGGCCATTACCATAGATTACAGAGAAAACTTACGTACTGAACGAATAGTAAGACAGGGATAGAACCATGCTATCTGTCAGATCTTCATACGTCATTGTCCCGCTTTCTCGCTCGCACGGCCGCGCAAAACTTGTAAACTTTTTAATTTATGTTCATTCAATGAGCAATTGAGCGATCTAGGTAGCAAACGTTAAAGGCCTGCGTTCTGTTTATACAAACGTGACGTCACTCGGGACGCCGTGACACTGACAAGCGTTTTAGCGACAATTTGTAATTTAAAAACTAAAATGCATTTTTTTTTCCTGCTTACCTGTTATATTCTCCATAATAAATGTATCTAAACATTATAGAACAGTTTTTCAAAATGTGTCATCATGCCTATTATTATTATTAAGAGCCTATTGTTTTTATTTAGGCGATGAAGGGTGGCTCCGTGGCATCGACAAGTCCGTTGTAGAATTCGGTGGGTTGTCCCGGAATCGGTTGAACTTGACCGGTTTTAAAGCTTACCTCGAGCATAATTAAATAGATAAATGAATTATTGTTATTGTGACAATGTGTAAATTTTAAATTATTGTATTATTCCAAATCATCATAACATATGACATTTTATTTTCATAATGTCATTGTAGGTCAAACATTGCGATTTGCACGCCTGCTCGTACTGATACACTATGCGCACCATTTTTGTAAGAACCCCCGGACAGTATCTGAAGCAAATAAATTTTCTCATCCTAGCGTTATTCCCAGTAATGCCCCTAAAGGAGCCCGGGGTCGGCTTTGACACCTAATCCCAAGATTTGGCATAGGCACT